>JBAMMX010000004.1:14083795-14151295 GCA_037126225.1 Dillenia turbinata | reverse complement strand
AAAAAAAAAAAAAAAAAAAAAAAAAAAAAAAAAAAAAAAAAAAAAAAAAAAAAAAAAAAAAAAAAAAAAAAAAAAAAAAAAAAAAAAAAAAAAAAAAAAAAAAAAAAAAAAAAAAAAAAAAAAAAAAAAAAAAAAAAAAAAAAAAAAAAAAAAAAAAAAAAAAAAAAAAAAAAAAAAAAAAAAAAAAAAAAAAAAAAAAAAAAAAAAAAAAAAAAAAAAAAAAAAAAAAAAAAAAAAAAAAAAAAAAAAAAAAAAAAAAAAAAAAAAAAAAAAAAAAAAAAAAAAAAAAAAAAAAAAAAAAAAAAAAAAAAAAAAAAAAAAAAAAAAAAAAAAAAAAAAAAAAAAAAAAAAAAAAAAAAAAAAAAAAAAAAAAAAAAAAAAAAAAAAAAAAAAAAAAAAAAAAAAAAAAAAAAAAAAAAAAAAAAAAAAAAAAAAAAAAAAAAAAAAAAAAAAAAAAAAAAAAAAAAAAAAAAAAAAAAAAAAAAAAAAAAAAAAAAAAAAAAAAAAAAAAAAAAAAAAAAAAAAAAAAAAAAAAAAAAAAAAAAAAAAAAAAAAAAAAAAAAAAAAAAAAAAAAAAAAAAAAAAAAAAAAAAAAAAAAAAAAAAAAAAAAAAAAAAAAAAAAAAAAAAAAAAAAAAAAAAAAAAAAAAAAAAAAAAAAAAAAAAAAAAAAAAAAAAAAAAAAAAAAAAAAAAAAAAAAAAAAAAAAAAAAAAAAAAAAAAAAAAAAAAAAAAAAAAAAAAAAAAAAAAAAAAAAAAAAAAAAAAAAAAAAAAAAAAAAAAAAAAAAAAAAAAAAAAAAAAAAAAAAAAAAATAAAAAAAAAAAAAAAAAAAAAAAAAAAAAAAAAAAAAAAAAAAAAAAAAAAAAAAAAAAAAAAAAAAAAAAAAAAAAAAAAAAAAAAAAAAAAAAAAAAAAAAAAAAAAAAAAAAAAAAAAAAAAAAAAAAAAAAAAAAAAAAAAAAAAAAAAAAAAAAAAAAAAAAAAAAAAAAAAAAAAAAAAAAAAAAAAAAAAAAAAAAAAAAAAAAAAAAAAAAAAAAAAAAAAAAAAAAAAAAAAAAAAAAAAAAAAAAAAAAAAAAAAAAAAAAAAAAAAAAAAAAAAAAAAAAAAAAAAAAAAAAAAAAAAAAAAAAAAAAAAAAAAAAAAAAAAAAAAAAAAAAAAAAAAAAAAAAAAAAAAAAAAAAAAAAAAAAAAAAAAAAAAAAAAAAAAAAAAAAAAAAAAAAAAAAAAAAAAAAAAAAAAAAAAAAAAAAAAAAAAAAAAAAAAAAAAAAAAAAAAAAAAAAAAAAAAAAAAAAAAAAAAAAAAAAAAAAAAAAAAAAAAAAAAAAAAAAAAAAAAAAAAAAAAAAAAAAAAAAAAAAAAAAAAAAAAAAAAAAAAAAAAAAAAAAAAAAAAAAAAAAAAAAAAAAAAAAAAAAAAAAAAAAAAAAAAAAAAAAAAAAAAAAAAAAAAAAAAAAAAAAAAAAAAAAAAAAAAAAAAAAAAAAAAAAAAAAAAAAAAAAAAAAAAAAAAAAAAAAAAAAAAAAAAAAAAAAAAAAAAAAAAAAAAAAAAAAAAAAAAAAAAAAAAAAAAAAAAAAAAAAAAAAAAAAAAAAAAAAAAAAAAAAAAAAAAAAAAAAAAAAAAAAAAAAAAAAAAAAAAAAAAAAAAAAAAAAAAAAAAAAAAAAAAAAAAAAAAAAAAAAAAAAAAAAAAAAAAAAAAAAAAAAAAAAAAAAAAAAAAAAAAAAAAAAAAAAAAAAAAAAAAAAAAAAAAAAAAAAAAAAAAAAAAAAAAAAAAAAAAAAAAAAAAAAAAAAAAAAAAAAAAAAAAAAAAAAAAAAAAAAAAAAAAAAAAAAAAAAAAATCATCAATCATAGAAAAAGTTTGAAATTTTTATATGCATTTGACTATTGGCTAGTTGAGCATGTGTGGATAACATGATCATTTATTTTTGGTATGTTATTTGTATGGGGCGAAGGTGTTTGTTGAATTTCTAAAGGAGCAAGCAATGAACAATGAATAAAAACTTCAAAGATTTATTGATATTTCAAAGAGAGTGTACAAATAATTGAAGCATTTTTCATGCCTCTTTAGAGCTCCAACCTACCTTATTTATAGAAGGAGGAAAAGAGAAGAAAATAAGAGAGGGAGGAGAGGGCAATGCCCTCTCCTTAGTGCTGCCCCAACGGCTAGTTCTTTAACTAGCCGTTGGGGCCTTTTGGCCCCTTTAGGGCTGTCCTTTGCTGGGCTCATTTGAGCCCAGCTCAATGGGCATTAATGCCCTCTTCTTGGACCTTAGGAAAGAATACAATTTGGCCCAAAATAATGGATCATTTGGTAGATCTAATTTGAGCATTCTTGGGAACTCATTTTGACTCTTTAGCAAGACTTATCTAGGATGGCTTGGTTATGCTTCATTTCAACACTCCCCCTCAAGTTAGGTGTGTATATGTTAAAGACACCTAACTTGCCCAAGTTTTTGAGGATGTGATTGGCGGTTCCCGGTTTGGTGAAGATGTCGGCCATTTGTTGATCACTCTTTGTGAAACTTGGAGAGATGAGTTTTTCTTCAATCTTTTGCCTTACGAAGTGGCAATCTACCTCAATATGCTTTGTTCTTTCATGAAAGACCGGATTTGAGGCTATGTGAATTGCCGATTGGTTATCACAATGGAGTTGAATTGGAGTAGGAACAAAGAACCCTAATTCTTCTGTTAGGGCTTTTAGCCAAACGATCTTACTAGTTGCGGCTGCCATTGCTCTATACTCTGATTCGGCACTTGATCTTGATACCACATGTTGTTTTTTACTTTTCCAAGCCACTAGATTTCCCCCAACAAACATGCAATATCCTGTGGTTGATCTTCGGTCTTCCAAATCTCCGGCCCAATCAGTATCACAATACCCTATGATTTGAGAGTTCCCATTTTTCTTCATCCAAATTCTCATTCCGGGTGTACCCTTCAAGTAGTGAAGAATTCTTTCGATGGCTCTCCAATGCTTTCTTTTTGGCTTGTGCATATGTTGGCTAACTTGTCCCACAACAAAGGAGATATCGGGTCTTGTTATGATGAGGTAGATTAGTCTCCCCACAAGCCTTTGGTATTTTTGCTCATCCTCAAATTCTTCATCATCATCTTTAAGGCCGCAAGAGGTGCTGATCGGACTACATGCAGATTTGGCTCCCAATTTTTCGGTGTCCTGCAAGAGATCAAGAACATACTTTCTTTGTGATAGAACAAGCCCATTTGGACAATAGGCAAGTTCTATCCCTAGAAAGTACTTTAGTTTCCCTAAATCTTTGATATCAAATTTAGTTTGTAGGAATTTTCTAACTTGATTAATTAGATTTAAGTCGTTTCCGGTTATAATTATATCGGCTACATAAACTAGAATTATAATAACTTTTCCATCTATTTTCTTAATGAAGAGAGAAGAATCACTAATGCATTTCTTAAAATCATGATTAAGAAGAGTAGAGCTAAGTTTGGCATACCAAACTCTTGGAGATTGTTTGAGGCCATAGATAACTTTTTTTAACTTGCAAACTTTGTTGTCTTGATGAGAGAAGTCTAGAGGAACCTCCATGTACACCTCTTCTTCTAAGTCCCCTTGAAGAAAAGCATTGGCAACATCCATTTGAAATAAGGGAAATGAGTAATTAGTAGCAAGTGATAGGACTACTCGAATAGTGTTCATCTTTGCCACGGGTGCAAATGTTTCCTTATAATCTACACCATATGCTTGAGTGAAGCCCTTAGCAACTAATCTTGCATTGTATTTATCAAGACTTCAATCACTTTTGTGCTTGATTTTATAAACCCATTTGCACCCAACGGCTTTCTTTCCTTTTGGAAGAGAAGATATTTCCCAAGTTCCGTTTTTGGCTAATGCTTCTAGTTCATCCTTTATGGCTTGTACCCAATGAGGATGGTCTTTAGCTTCTTCAAAAGTTCTTGGTTCTTCATGGAGATCTATGTTTTGAATGAATTTTTTATGGCAGCAAGATGTGTTAGCAATTGAATAATATTTGGAAATGGGATGAGAAGTAATTTTAGAATTGTAGAAGACTCGTTTGTTGATCCATTCGGAGGGAGGAAGTCTAAGCCTTGTTGATATACGAAGAGGAGGTGGTGGTTCATCTACAACTTGTTCTTCTTGTTCTATGGCTAGCTCTTGTTCCAAATCATCTCCCCCTTGTTCTTGAACGCTTTCATGATCAGAATGTGATGGTGAAGATTTTTCTCGTGCTGGATCTTCATTTACGTTTGGGGATGACCCTTCTTCAACACTAGGATGAGGTGGACTATTAATAGTTGGAAGAATAATGTTCCAAAGGTCTTGATATACTCTTTTTCCAGCTTTCTCTTGATCTTCTTTTCCTGTAAAATGAGGAACTTCCTCCACAAATATCACATCCTTGGATGTGTATAGTCTTTTAGTTAGTGGATCAAAACATTTATACCCCTTTTCAAAAGATGAGTAACCTAGGAATACACATTTCCTTCCTTTTTCATCTAATTTGTTTCTAAAGTGTTCTGGTACATGAACATAACAAGTACACCCAAATACTCTCAAGTGATCAATGCTAGGTTTTCTTTTAAGAAGAAGTTCTAAGGGAGATTTTCCACCTAGAGTTTGAGTGGGCATGAGGTTTATAAGGTGAGCTGCTGTTTTAATTGCCTCACTCCAATAAACTTTAAGAACATTCGAATGAAATATCATTGCTCTAGCCGTTTCTAACAAATGTCTATTCTTCCTTTCCGCAACTCCATTTTGTTGTGGAGTGTAAACACATGATTTTTGATGTATGATTCCTTGCTCATCTAGGAAATTTTCAAATGCATGACTAATATACTCACCTCCATGGTCTGACCTAATGATTTTAATGTTGGTATTGAATTGCTTAGTCACATATCTATAATAGCTTTTAAGAGATTCAAAAACCTCAGATTTAGTCACCAATAGATAAACCCAAGTATATCTAGTTTTGTGATCAATGAAGGTGACAAAGTACTTGAATCCACTATGAGATACTATGGGCTAGGTCCAAACATCAGAATGTACAAGTTCAAAAGCATTCTCATATATTGTATTCGAAATAGGATAGTACATTCTAGTTTGTTTTCCAAGAACACAAGTTTTGCAATGCCTATCTTCTACTTCTAGTTTTGGAAATAGACGTTTCAGAGCTAAGTTCCCAAGATGACCTAGACGAGCATGCCATAATGAGTGCATTTGATTTTGAACAGCAAAAGCTTGATTTTCTTGATTCAAGTAGTATAGATTGTGCCTCCTAAACCCCTTGCCAATCAAATGATTCGTTTTGAGGTCATGAAAAATAACTTTGTTAGGATCAAAAGAGACTTTACAATTTTGTTCTTTAGTTATTTTTCCAATAGACAGAAGGTTAGAATCTGTTGAAATGAAGCATAATGAAGTCATCCTAGACAAGCCTTGCTAAGAAGTCAGAATAAGTCTACATGAATGTGCATATTGGATCCTCCAAATGATCCAATTCTTAGAGCCCAATTGTACCCATTCCTAGGGCCCAAAGAGAGGGCACTAATGATCATTGAGCTGGGCTCAAATGAGCCCAGCAAGGCCTAAAGGGACCAAGAGGCCCCAACGGCTAGCTTGTGCTAGCCGTTGGGGCAGCACTAAGGAGAGGGCATTGCCCTCTCCTCCCTCCATAAAATCTCTCCTCTTCTCCCTCTTCTATATATAGGTCAAGATGGAGCTTTGAAAAGGCATGAAAAAATGCCTCAACTTATTATGTATTCTCTTTGAAGTTTCAATAAAATCTTGAAGTTCTTATTCATTTCTCTTAGCTTGCTCTTTTAGAAAATCAACATGGTATCAGAGCATGCCAATATTCCTTCTTCTTCCGACCTTGGAGATCCACCACCACAAATTAGCACTTCAATGTTCACATCCATCCTTTTGGATTCATCAAACTACAATACTTGGCAAGACACTATCAAGAGGTTCTTGAATTTCTTCAATCTCAAAAATCATATATTTGAAGAACCTCTTGATAATGCTGATCCTTCATTCAAAATATGGAAGAAAAGAGATGATCAAGTGGTGGTTCTCCTACAAATGTCTCTTGACAAAACCCACAAGGCAATGGTCACTTGCATTCCAAATGCTAAGGCTTTGTGGGATCAAATGCACTCTCTATATGGGCAAGAAACAAACACGGACAGAATATTCAAATTAAAAAAGAAGATCTTCAAGGTTCAAAAAGGAGGTAAAACCCTACCCGAATTCTTTGGGGAATATAGGGATCTTTGGAATGAACTCAATCTCTTGAGGCCTCCTACTTCAAATCTTAAAGTTCTCCTTCAAAGAACTGATGAAGATATGACCTTTGGTCTTCTTATGGGTCTTGGAGAAGAATTTGCTCCTATTCGCCAAGAAATTCTAAGAATGAAGATATTTCCTTCATTCCAAGAGGTGCAATTCATGGTTCAAAGAGCTGAAACAAGTATGAGGCTTGAGGATTCAACTAAACTCAAATCTGAAGCTCAAGCATTCAAATCCGTCCAGGAAGAACATCCAGCTAACAAAGCTCAATACTTCACCAAGAGAGATGTTTGTTCCCATTGTAAGAAACCTGGCCATAAAAAGGAAAAATGCTGCATTTTCATCCCCATTTATGGCCAAAGTTCAACAAAAGGGAAGGAGATCAAATGGCAAGTGTCCAGCATGTCTCTCAAGTTGCTGCCCTTGAAAATAAAATGGAGGAAATGCAAAGGGAGATGAAAAAGCTCATTGGACAGATTACTTTGCATTCTGGTAATTCTCTAAACACATCTCCTTCATGGCTTATTGATTCTGGTTGTGATAATCATATGGTGAAAGATAAAAGCAAAATCAAAATTCTTATTCCTCTCACTGATTCTAGAATTGTCAAGGTAGCTAATGGTGAAAAATTCAGAGTTGATCATCTAGGTGAAGTTGAGTTACTTGGCAAGAAAACTAAAGCTCTATATGTGCCTAAATTTAATTCTAATCTTTTATCCATTGGAAAGATAACTAAAGAACAAAATTGCAAAGTTATATTTGATCCTAATGAAGTCGTTTTTCAGGATCTCAAAACGAATCACTTGATTGGCAAGGGGTCTAGGAGACACAACTTATACTACTTGGATCAAGAAAACCAAGCTTTGGCTGCCCAAAGTCAAATGCATTCATTATGGCATGCTCGTCTAGGTCATCTTGGGGACTTAGCTTTGAAACGCCTATTTCCAAACCTAGAAGTAGAAAATAGGCATTGCAAAGCATATGTTCTTGGAAAACAAACTAGAGTGTATTATCCCGTTTCAAAAACTATATATGAAAATGCATTTGAATTTGTTCATTCTGATGTTTGGACCTCACCTATAATATCTCATAATGGCTTTAAATACTTTGTGACATTTATTGATCACAAAACTAGATATACTTGGGTATGCCTATTGGTAACCAAATCTGAGGTTCTTGAAGCCCTTAAAAGCTATTATAGATATGTAACCAAACAATTCAATGCCAACATTAAAATCATAAGGTCTGATCATGGGGGGGAGTATACTAGTCATGCATTTGAAACTTTCTTAGATGAAAAATGGATCATGCATCAAAAATCATGTGTGTATACTCCACAACAAAATGGAGTGGCCGAAAGAAAAAATAGGCACTTACTAGAAACTGCTAGGGCTATGATGATCCACTCTAATATGCCTAAAATGTTTTGGAGTGAGGCAATAAAAACCGCTGCCCATCTCATTAATCTTATGCCCACTCAAGTTCTAGGAGGAAAATCTCCATTAGAGCTACTTTTAGGAAGGAAACCCAATATCTCCCATCTTAGAGTCTTTGGATGCTTATGCTATGTTCATGTACCTGAAAATTTCAGAAACAAGTTAGAAGAAAAGGGGAGAAAATGTGTGTTCTTAGGATACTCAACATTTAAAAAAGGGTATAAATGTTATGATCCACTAACCAAGAAACTATACACATCCAAGGATGTGATATTTGTAGAAAGAGAATTCTATTTTTCAGGAAAGGAAGATTTAGACCAAGCTGGAAAAGGAGATGCTCAAGATCCATGGAGCATTATTCTACCAACTATCAATCACTCAAACATTGAACAAGAACCAGCTCCGAATGATCATGAAGAACCAACTCAAGAGGATCCCTCACCATCTCATTCTGATCAAGAAACCATTCAAGAACAAGGGGGAGATGATTCGGAACAAGAGCTGGCCATAGATGAAGAAGAACGAATCATAGATGAACCACCTCCTCCTCTTCGTAGATCTACAAGGCTTAGGCTTCCTCCTTCTGAATGGATCAACAAAAGAGTTTTTTATAACTCTAAAGTAACCTCTCATCCTATTTCCAAATATTATTCAATTGCTAACACTTCTTGCAGCCATCAAAGATTTATTCGAAACATAGATCTTCATGAAGAACCAAGATCCTTTGAAGAAGCTAAGAACCAACCTCAATGGGTATAAGCTGTTGAAATGAAGCATAATGAAGCCTAGATCATCCTTGCTAAGAAGTCAGAATTAGTCTCCATGAATGTGCATATTGAAGCTTCCAAAAGATCCAATTCCTAGAGCCCATTTGCACCTTCTCCTAAGGGCCAAAGAAAGGGCCCTAATGATCTTTGTGCTGGGCTCAAATGAGCCCAGCAAGGGAAAGCCCTAAAGGGGCCAAAGGGGCCCCAACGGCTAGCTTGTGCTAGCCGTTGGGGTAGCTCTTGGGAGAGGGCATTGCCCTCTCCCCTCTCCATTCAATCTCTCCTCTTCTCCCTCTTCTATATATATGTCAAATTGAAGCTTTGTAAAGGTATGAAAAAATGCCACAACTTGTTATGTATACTCTTTGAAATTTCAATAAAAGTCTTGAAGTTCTTATTCATTTCTCTTAGCATGCTCTTTTAGAAATTCAACATGGTATCAGAGCAGGCCAATATTCCTTCTTCTTCCGGTCTTGGAGACCCACCACCACAAATTAGCACTTCAATGTTCACATCCATTCTTTTGGATTCATCAAACTACAATGCTTGGCAAGACACCATCAAGAGGTCTTTAAATTTCTTCAATCTCGAAAATCATATCTTTGAAGAACCTCTTGATGATGCTGATCCTTCATTCAAAATATGGAAGAAAAGAGATGATCAAGTGGTGGTTCTCCTACAAATGTCTCTTGACAAAACCCACAAGGCAATGGTCACTTGCATTCCAAATGCTAGGGCTTTGTGGGATCAAATGCACTCTCTATATGGGCAAGAATCAAACACGGGCAGAATATTCAAATTAAAAAGGAAGATCTTCAAGGTTCAAAAAGGAGGTAAAACCCTACCCGAATTCTTTGGGGAATATAGGGATCTTTGGAATGAACTCAATCTCTTGAGGCCTCCTACTTCAAATCTTAAAGTTCTCCTTCAAAGAACTGATGAAGACATGACCTTTGGTCTTCTTATGGGTCTTGGAGATGAATTTGCTCCTATTCGCCAAGAAATTCTAAGAATGAAGATATTTCCTTCATTCCAAGAGGTGCAATTCATGGTTCAAAGAGCTGAAACAAGTATGAGGCTTGAGGATTCAACTAAACTCAAATCTGAAGCTCAAGCATTCAAATCAATCCAAGAAGAACATCCAGTCAACAAAGCTCAAAACTTCACCAAAAGAGATGTTTGTTCCCATTGTAAGAAACCTGGCCATAAAAGGGAAAAATGTTGGCATCTTCATCCCCATTTACGGCCAAAGTTCAACAAAAGGGAAGGAGATCAAACGGCAAATGTCCAGCATGTTTCTCAAGTTGCCGCCCTTGAAAACAAAATGGAGGAAATGCAAAAGGAGATGAAAAAGCTCATTGGACAAATTGCTTCACATTCTGGTATTTTTCTAAACTCATCTCCTTCATGGCTTATTGATTCTGGTTGTGATAATCATATGGTAAAAGATAAAAGCAAGATCAAAAGGCTTATTCCTCTCACTGATTCTAGGATTGTCAAGGTAGCTAATGGTGAGAAATTAAGAGTTGATCATCTAGGTGAAATTGAGTTACTTGGCAAGAAAACTAAAGCTCTATATGTGCCTAAATTTAATGCTAATCTTTTATCCATTGGAAAGATAACAAAAGAACAAAATTGCAAAGTTACATTTGACCCTAATGAAGTTGTTTTTCAGGATCTCAAAACGAATCACTTGATTGGCAAGGGGTCTAGGAGACACAACTTATACTACTTGGATCAGGAAAACCAAGCTTTTGCTGCCCAAAGTCAAATGCATTCATTATGGCATGCTCGTCTAGGTCATCTTGGGGACTTAGCTTTGAAACGCCTATTTCCAAACCTAGAAGTAGAAAATAGGCATTGCAAAGCATGTGTTCTTGGAAAACAAACTAGAGTGTATTATCCCATTTCAAATACTATATATGAGAATGCATTTGAACTTGTTCATTCTGATGTTTGGACCTCACCCATAGTATCCCATAATGGTTTTAAATACTTTGTGACCTTTATTGATCACAAAACTAGATATACTTGGGTATACCTATTGGTAACCAAATCTGAGGTTCTTGAAGCCTTTAAAAGCTATTATAGATATGTAACTAAACAATTCAATGCCAACATTAAAATCATAAGGTCTGATCATGGGGGGGAGTATACTAGTCATGCATTTGAAACTTTCTTAGATGAAAAAGAGATCATGCATCAAAAATCATGTGTGTACACTCCACAACAAAATGGAGTGGCCGAAAGAAAAAATAGGCACTTACTTGAAATAGCTAGGGCAATGATGATCCACTCTAATATGCCTAAAAGGTTTTGGAGTGAGGCAATAAAAACCGCTGCTCATCTCATTAACCTTATGCCCACTCAAGTTCTAGGAGGAAAATCTCCATTAGAGCTACTATTAGGAAGGAAACCCAATATCTCTCATCTTAGAGTTTTTGGATGCTTATGCTATGTTCATGTACCTGAAAATTTCAGAAACAAGTTAGAAGAAAGGGGGAGAAAATGTGTGTTCTTAGGATACTCAACTTTTGAAAAAGGGTATAAATGTTATGATCCACTAACCAAGAAACTATACACATCCAAGGATGTGATATTTGTAGAAAGAGAACTCTATTTTTCAGGAAAAGAAGACCTAAACCAAGCTGAAAAAGGAGATACTCAAGATCCATGGAGTATTATTCTACCAACAATCAATCATCCAAACATTGAGCAAGAACCAGCTCCGAATGATCATGAAGAACCAACTCAAGAGGATCCCTCTCCATCTCATTCTGATCAAGAAATCATTCAAGAACAAAGGGGAGATGATTTGGAACAAGAGCTGGTCATAGATGAAGAAGAACAAATCATAGATGAACCACCTCCTCCTCTTCGTAGATCTACAAGGCTTAGGCTTCCTCCTTCTGAATGGATCAACAAAAGAGTTTTTTATAACTCTAAAGTAACCTCTCATCCTATTTCCAAATATTATTCAATTGCTAACACTTCCTGCAGCCATCAAAGATTTATTCAAAACATAGATCTTCATGAAGAACCAAGATCCTTTGAAGAAGCTAAGAAGAAATCTCAATGGGTACAAGCTATGAAAGATGAGTTGGAGGCTTTAGAGAAAAATGGAACATGGGAAATAGCATCACTTCCTAAAGGGAAAAGAGCTGTAGGATGCAAGTGGGTTTACAAAGTTATGCACAAAAGTGATGGAAGCCTTGATAAATACAAAGCAAGACTAGTTGCCAAAGGTTTCACTCAAGCTTATGGAGTGGACTACAAAGAAACATATGCTCCCGTGGCAAAAATGAATACCATCCGTGTGCTTCTATCCCTTGCTGCCAACTACACCTTACCTTTATTTCAAATGGATGTTGCTAATGCCTTTCTTCAAGGGGACTTAGAAGAAGAAATATATATGGAGGTTCCTCCGGGCTTTTCTCATCAAGACAACAAAGTTTGCAAATTAAAGAAAGCCATCTATGGTCTCAAGCAATCTCCAAGAGCTTGGTATGCTAAACTCAGCTCTACACTTCTTGATCATAACTTTAAAAAATGCTCTAGTGATTCATCTCTTTTTATTAAAAAACTAGGAGATAAATTCATTATAGTCTTAGTATATGTAGATGATATCATCCTAACTGGAAATGATCTAGGCTTAATCAATCAAGTTAGAAGATTTCTCCAAACAAAGTTTGATATTAAAGATTTAGGGAAACTAAAGTACTTTCTAGGGATAGAGCTTACCTATTCTCCAAATGGGTTTACTCTATCACAAAGAAAGTATGTGCTTGATCTTTTGCAGGAAACCGGCAAGCTAGGTGCCAAGCCCGCGTGTAGTCCGATCAGCACCTCTTGTGGCCTCAAAGATGATGACATAGAGTTTGAAGATGAACAAAGATATCAAAGGCTTGTAGGGAAATTGATCTATCTCACCATAACAAGGCCTGACATCTCATTCGTTGTGGGGCAAGTTAGTCAACATATGCACAAACCAAAATGGAAGCATTGGAGAGCCACCGAAAGGATTTTGCACTATCTAAAAGGCACTCCCGGCATGGGAATTGTCATGAAGAACAATTGCAGCTCACAAATCATAGGATATTGTGATGCGGATTGGGCCGGGGATTCGGAGGATAGAAGATCTACTACCGGCTATTGCATGTTTGTTGGAGGGAACCTAGTAGCATGGAAAAGCAAGAAACAACGTGTAGTCTCAAGATCAAGTGCCGAAGCAGAGTATAGAGCAATGGCAGCCGCTACTAGTGAGATCGTGTGGCTAAAGGCTCTAATAGAAGAATTAGGGTTCTTTGTCTCGACTCCAATTCAACTTCATTGTGACAATCAATCAGCAATTCACATAGCCTCAAATCCGGTATTTCATGAAAGAACCAAGCATATTGAGGTAGATTGTCACTTTGTAAGGCAAAAGATTGAAGATAAGCTCATCTCTCCAAGATTCACAAGAAGTGATCTTCAAGTTGCGGATATCTTTACAAAACCGGGAACCGCCAATCACATCCTCAAAAACTTGGGCAAGTTAGGTGTTATTAATATATACACACCTAACTTGAGGGAGAGTGTTGAAATAAAGCATAATGAAGCCTAGATCATCCTTGCTAAGAAGTCAGAATTAGTCTCCATGAATGTGCATATTGAAGCTTCCAAAAGATCCAATTCCTAGAGCCCATTTGCACCTTCTCCTAAGGGCCAAAGAAAGGGCCCTAATGATCTTTGTGCTGGGCTCAAATGAGCCCAGCAAGGGAAAGCCCTAAAGGGGCCAAAGGGGCCCCAACGGCTAGCTTGTGCTAGCCGTTGGGGCAGCTCTTGGGAGAGGGCATTGCCCTCTCCCCTCTCCATTCAATCTCTCCTCTTCTCCCTCTTCTATATATATGTCAAATTGAAGCTTTGTAAAGGTATGAAAAAATGCCACAACTTGTTATGTATACTCTTTGAAATTTCAATAAAAGTCTTGAAGTTCTTATTCATTTCTCTTAGCATGCTCTTTTAGAAATTCAACATAAGCTATGAAAGATGAGTTGGAGGCTTTAGAGAAAAATGGAACATGAGAAATAGCATCACTTCCCAAAGGGAAAAGAGCCGTAGGATGCAAGTAGGTTTACAAAGTTAAGCACAAAAGTGATGGAAGTCTTGATAAATACAAGGCAAGACTAGTTGCCAAAGGTTTCACTCAAGCTTATGGAGTGGACTACAAAGAAAAATATGTTCTTGTGGCAAAAATGAATACCATCCGTGTGCTTCTATCTCTTGCTGCCAACTACACCTTACCTTTATTTCAAATGGATGTTGCTAATGCCTTTCTTCAAGGGGACTTAGAAGAAGAAATATATATGGAGGTTCCTCCGGGCTTTTCTCATCAAGACAACAAAGTTTGCAAATTAAAGAAAGCCATCTATGGACTCAAGCAATCTCCAAGAGCTTGGTATGCTAAACTCAGCTCTACACTTCTTGATCATAACTTTAAAAAATGCTCCAGTGATTCATCTCTTTTTATTAAAAAACTAGGAGATAAATGTTGAAATTTTAAAATAGCAAGCTAAAAATGAAGAAAGCAAACTTCAAGAGTTTTATTGAAAATCAAAGAGAGATTACATAGAGAAAAGGCATGTTTTCATACTTTACAAAGGGACTTAAGTGCCCTATTTATAGAGAAAAGAGGAGAGGGAAAAATGAGAGAAATGGGAGAGAGAAGAGAGCTTAGTGCTCTCTCCTTTAACTAGCCGTTGGAGGCTTCCAACGGCTAGTTTAGGAGCAAGCCGTTGGGGCCTCCAACAGCTAGTTTTTGCTAGCTGTTGGGGGCCCATTCGGTCCCCCATTTGCTGGCCCGGGCTGGGCCCGAAGGGCCCAGCCCGAAGTTTGCGGGCAAGGCCCATTTAGGGCCCATTTTGGGTCCCTAAATGGGCCATACATTCTGGACAAAAAAAAGGGAAGAAACAACTGCATACTTGAGGGATCATGACTTGGAATATTTGGACCCTAATTGATGCTCATTTCAACACTCCCCCTCAAATTGGGTGTGTATGTATCTATAACGCCCAACTTGACCATATTTTTGTGTATGTGATTGGCGGTCCCAGGCTTGGTGAAAATATCGGCTACTTGATCATCACTTCTCGTAAAGCTTGGAGTGATGAGCTTTTCTTCAAACTTTTGTCTCACAAAGTGACAATCCACCTCAATGTGCTTTGTTCTTTCATGAAAAACCGGATTTGAGGCTATGTGAATTGCCGATTGATTGTCACAATGGAGTTGGATTGGAGTAGGAACGGAGAACCCTAGTTCTTCAATTAGAGCCTTTAGCCAGACTATCTCACTTGATGCGGCTGCCATGGCTCTATATTCGGCTTCGGCACTTGATCTTGATACCACATGTTGTTTCTTGCTTTTCCAAGCTACTAAATTTCCTCCAACAAACATGCAATACCCTATGGTTGATCGTCTATCCTCTGAGTCTCCGGCCCAATCCGCATCACAATACCCTATGATTTGTGAGTTATTGTTCCTTCTCATCCAAATTCCCATGCCCGGTGTGCCCTTTAGGTAGTGAAGGATTCTTTCGGTAGCTCTCCAATGCTTCCTTTTGGGCTTGTGCATATGTTGGCTTACTTGACTTACGGCAAATGAGATATCTGGTCTTGTTATGGTGAGATAGATCAATCTCCCTACGAGCCTTTGGTATCTTTGTTCATCCTCATATTCTTCATCATCATCCTTAAAACCACAAGCGGAGCTAATAGGATTGCATGCGGGCTTGGCACCTAACTTTCCTGTTTCCTGTAAAAGATCAAGCACATACTTCCTTTGTGATAGAACTAACCCATTTGGACAATAGGCAAGTTCTATCCCTAAGAAGTACTTTAGTTTCCCTAAGTCCTTAATATCAAACTTTGTTTGTAAAAAACCTCTCACTAGGTTGATTAGTTCTAAATCATTTCCGGTTATGATTATGTCATCTACATAAACTAACACTACAATGATTTTTCCATTTTGTTTTTTAATAAAGAGAGAAGTATCACTATTGCATTTTTTGAAATCATGATAAAAAAGAGTAGAGCTAAGTTTGGCATACCAAGCTCTTGGAGATTGTTTGAGGCCGTAAATTGCTTTCTTAAGTTTGCACACCTTGTTGTGTTGATGAGAAAAGCTCGGTGGAATCTCCATGTATACTTCCTCTTCTAGATCTCCTTGTAGAAATGCATTGGCTACATCCATTTGAAACATTGGCCAAGAGTGATTGATTACAAGAGACATCAATACTCGAATTGTGTTCATCTTGGCTACCGGTGCGTATGTTTCCTTGTAGTCTATTCCATAAGCTTGAGTGAAGCCCTTTGCTACTAATCTAGCTTTGTATCTATCAATGCTTCCATCACTCTTATGCTTGATCTTGTAGACCCATTTGCATCCTACAGCCCTCTTTCCTTTAGGAAGAGATGTTATCTCCCATGTTCCATTTCTTGCTAAAGCATCTAGCTCATTCTTCATGGCTTGGATCCATTGAGGATAATGTTTTGCTTCTTCAAAGTTTCTTGGCTCTTGGTGGAGATCTATGTTCTTGATAAATCTTTGGTGGCTACAAGACATGTTAGCAACCGAATAGTATTTGGAAATGGGATGTGAGGTCACCTTTGAGTTATAGAACACTCTTTTGTTGATCCATTCTGATGGAGGAAGTCTGAGTCTTGTTGATCTTCGAAGAGGAGGAGGTGGCTCTTCTACATTTTGATCCTCTTGTTCTATGCTTTGATCTTGATCTAAGTTGTCTCCCCCTTCCTCTTGGACGGATTCTTGATCAGAATTGGATGGGATTGATTCTTCTTGAGTTGGATCATTTTCAGCTTGTATTGGTTCTCTTTCGTCTTCATTTTGATGAGCATGATCTTTCATGGGAGGAAGAACTATGTTCCATTGGTCTTGAGCACCCTTTTCCTTTGATTGTTCTTGAACCTCTTTTCCTGCAAAGTAAGGCTCTCTTTCCACAAATATCACATCCTTACATTTATATCCTTTTTCAAAGGTAGAGTATCCTAGAAACACACACTTTCTTCCCCTCTCATCTAGTTTGTTTCTAAAGTTTTCTGGTACATGCACATAACAAATGCACCCAAAGACTCTTAAATGGGAAATACTAGGTTTCCTTCCTAAGAGTAGTTCTAAAGGAGATTTTCCTTCTAGAACTTGAGAGGGCATGATATTAATAAGATGGGCAGCGGTTTTAATGGCTTCACTCCAAAATTCTTTAGGTACATTGGAGTGAAACATCATAGCTCTAGCCGTCTCAAGCAAATGTCTATTTTTCCTCTCGGCGACTCCATTTTGTTGTGGAGTGTACACACATGATTTTTGATGAATGATTTCTTTCTCTTCTAGGAAATTTTCAAATGCATGACTAGTGTATTCTCCCCCATGATCTGATCTAAGGATTTTGATATTTGCATTGAATTGCTTGGTTACATATCTATAATAGCTCTTAAGTGCTTCAAAAACTTCAGATTTAGATACTAGTAAATATACCCATGTGTATCTAGTTTTGTGGTCAATGAATGTGACAAAGTACTTAAAGCCATTATGAGAAACTATAGGAGAGGTCCACACATCAGAATGAATGAGTTCAAAGGCATTCTCATATATTGTATTTGAAATTGGATAGTACACTCTAGTTTGTTTTCCAAGGATACAAGCTTTGCAATGCCTATTTTCTACTTCTTGATTTGGAAATAGGCGTTTCAAAGCTAATTCTCCTGGATGACCTAAACGAGCATGCCATATAGAAGACATTTGACTTTGAACTCCAAAAGCTTGATTCTCTTGATCTAAGTAGTATAGGTTGTTCCTCCTAGACCCCTTGCCAATCAAGTGATTCGTTTTGAGATCCTGAAATGTAACTTGGTTAGGATCAAAAGTAACCTTGCATTCTTGATCTTTAGTAATTTTACTAATGGATAGGAGGTTAGAGTTGAATTTAGGTACATATAAAGCTTTAGTTTTCTTGCCAAGGAGTTCTATTTCACCTAAATGATCAACTCTAAGTTTTTTACCATTAGCAACTTTGACAATCTTATGTCTAGATAGAGGAATGAATTTCTTAATTTTGCTTTTATCTTTGACCATATGATTGTCACAACCCGAATCAATAAGCCATTTATCAAAGTGAGATGAGTTTAAGTTGTTACCGGAATGTAGAGCAACTTGGCTAAGGAGCTTTCTCATCTCTTTTTGCATTTCCTCTATCTTGGATTCGAGTGCAGCAACTTGAGAGACTTGTTGTGCATGTGCTGGTTGCTCCATCTCCCTTTTGAAGTTCTTTGGGCGCAAGTTGGGATAAAGAAACCAGCATCTATCTCTTTTGTGGCCGGGCTTCTTGCAATTGGTGCACACCTCCTTTTTCATGAAATTTTGAGATTTGTTGGCCACATGATCTTCTTGGACAGCTTTGAATGCTTTTGCTTCAGATTTGAGCTTGTTTGAATCTTCTAGCCTCATACTAGTTTCGGCCCTTTGAATCATATATTGAACTTCTTGGAATGAAGGGAACATCTTCATTCTAAGAATTTCTTGACGAATAGAAGCATATTCATCTCCAAGACCCATAAGAAGACCAAAGGTCATGTCTTCATCATTTCTTTGAAGAAGAGTCTTGAGATTAGAAGTTGGAGGCCTAAGAAGATTAAGCTCATTCCAAAGATCCCTATATTCCCCAAAGTATTCGGGTAGGGTTTTACCTCCTTTTTGAATCTTGAAGATTTTCCTCTTTAGCTCAAAGATTCGTCCGGTGTTGGTCTCTTGCCCATATAGTGCATGCATTTGATCCCACAAAGCCTTTGCATGTGGTATACAAGTAACCATTGCTTTGTGAGTTTTGTCAAGAGACATTTGGAGTAGCACCACCACTTGATCATCTTGTTTCTTCCAAGCTTTGAATGAAGGATCGACATCATCTAAGGGATCCTCCAATATGTGATTTTCAAGATTGAAGAAATTCAAGGATCTCTTGATGGTGTCTTGCCATGCGTTGTAATTGGAAGAATCTAAAAGAATGGAAGTGAACATGGAGGTGCTAATTTGTGGTGGTGGGTTACCGACACCGGAAGAAGAAGGTATCGAAGCCTGCTCTGATACCATGTTGAAATTTTAAAATAGCAAGCTAAGAATGAAGAAAGGAAACTTCAAGAGTTTTATTGAAAAATCAAAGAGAGATTACATAAAGAGAAGGCATGTTTTTCATGCCTATTCAAAGCTCCATCTTGACCTTTATATAGAAGAGGGAGAAGAGGAGAGATTTTATGGAGGGAGGAGAGGGCAATGCCCTCTCCTTAGTGCTGCCCCAACAGCTAGCACAAGCTAGCCGTTGGGGGGGCTCCCAACGGCTAGTTTAACAACTAGCCGTTGGGGCCTCTTGGCCCCTTTAGGGCCATCCCTTGCTGGGCTCATTTGAGCCCAGCTCAATGAA
Organism: Dillenia turbinata; assembly: GCA_037126225.1. Lineage (NCBI taxonomy): Eukaryota > Viridiplantae > Streptophyta > Magnoliopsida > Dilleniales > Dilleniaceae > Dillenia > Dillenia turbinata. Next base: position 14,132,347 of record JBAMMX010000004.1, on the reverse strand, counting down.
CATTAGTGCCCTTTCTTTGGGCCTTAGGAATGGGTACAATTGGGCTCTAAGAATTGGATCATTTGGAAGATCCAATATGCACATTCATGGAGACTTATTCTGACTTCTTAGCAAGGTTTGTCTAGGATGGCTTCATTATGCTTCATTTCAACACTTTGTACCATGAATTGGACTTCTTGGAATGAATGAAATAGCTTCATTCTAAGAATTTCTTGATGAATAGGAGCAAATTCTTCTCTAAGTCCCATTAGAAGACCAAAGGTCATGTCTTCATCATTCCTTTGAAGGAGAATTTTGAGATTTGAGGTTGGAGGCCTCAAAACATTAAGCTCATTTCAAAGATCTCTATATTCTCCGAAATATTCGGGTAGGGTCTTTCCTCCCTTTTGAATGTTGAAGATTTTCTTTTTCAACTCAAATATTCTGCCGGTGTTGATCTCTTGAGCATAGAGAGCATGCATTTGATCTCACAAAGACTTAGTATTTGGAATGCAAGTGACCATTGCTTTGTGGGTCTTATCTAAAGACATTTGAAAGAGCACCACCACTTGATCATCTCCCTTTTTCCATGCTTTGAAAGATGGATCAGCATCATCAAGAGGATCTTCAAATATGTGATTTTCAAGATTGAAGAAATTTAGAGACCTCTTGATGATGTCTTGCCATGCATTGTAATTTGAAGAATATAAAAGAATGGAAGTGAACATTGAGGTGCTAATTTGTGGAGGTGGATCACCAAGACTGGATAAAGAAGGAATGGATGTCTGCTCTGATACCATGTTGAATTTCTAAAGGAGCAAGCAATGAACAATGAATAAAAACTTCAAAGATTTATTGATATTTCAAAGAGAGTGTACAAATAATTGAAACATTTATTCATGCCTATTTAGAGTTCCAACCTACCTTATTTATAGAAGGAGGAAAAGAGAAGAAAATAAGAGAGGGAGGAGAGGGCAAATGCCCTCTCCTCAGTGCTGCCCCAACGGCTAGTTCTTTAACTAGCCGTTGGGGCCTTTTGGCCCCTTTAGGGCTGTTCTTTGCTGGGCTCATTTGAGCCCAGCTCAATGGGCATTAATGCCCTCTTCTTGGACCTTAGGAAAGAATGCAATTTGGCCCAAAATAATGGATCTTTTGGTAGATCTAATTTGAGCATTCTTGGGAACTCATTTTGACTCTTTAGCAAGACTTATCTAGGATGACTTGGTTATGCTTCATTTCAACAGTGTTATCATAGAGAAATTGTGTAGTTAGTTGAATATTATTTTTGGTACGTCTTTACCCTTGATATTCCCTTTATCCTACCCCTAGCCCCAACCACATTACAATCAAAAGAAAGGCCTTTTGATTAATACATGAAATTCAAAATTTTAAGTGATGGAAATTTGATATATTTGCAAACTTATGCTAATGTTAGTCTATTGTGTTGATTTGAGTGATATATTTATTCTATACCCCTTTTTGAGTGAATTTGAGTGAACTTTTGGAAAGGAATGTTAAATCTTGTAGTTTTGATTGAAGGAGTCGTTGGGATGTGTAATTGTTGTTCTAGTATAAAATATTATGAAATACTTTTTTTTTATTATATTTCTAATTAACTCTTATAACATATATTGATTTGGTAGTTCGGAAGAAAAATAGGTTGGTTACAAGTAGTTTTAGTTTTTGATGAGGACATTTAGGTTGTAGAGAATTCGTTTGATCCAATTAAAGTTTCAGTTGGGTTGGTGACAAAGTCTCGAGCTAAAAGGTTCAAAAAAACACTGAATAACTTAATTCAGAGGGTTTACAACAAGAAATTAGAGTCTAAGTTGTTGAAATGAAGCACAATTAGGGCATATGGTTGTCCCAATCTAGTAAACTTTGTGCTCCTAGAGCAAGACCCAAATGTAAAGTAAAAAAGGAGGCAATGTGATTTTTAAGGAAAATGGGCCCTAAATGGGGACTGCCCAATGGCTAGTTCTTCTAGCCGTTGGGTCCAACGGTTAGAGAGGGCAATGCCCTCTCTCCCCCTCTTATTTTCTCCTCTCTCAACTCTCTTTCTCTTCTTTTATAAATATGGCAGCTACTTGCTTTTAAGATGTATGAAAAAATGCCTTCAACCTCTTGTATACTCTCTTTGAAACCTCAATAAAGTACTTGAAGTTCTTATTCATTTCTCATTGCTTGCTTCTTTAGAAATTCAACATAAGTGAATGAAGAACCAAAATAGGCCTTAATTATGCTCATTGAAGCCTAATTGGAAGAATAAGAGGCCCAAAACTATCCAAGACTAAGGGAGGATGTGAATAAAGAAAATAAGCAGCAAAAAATCATTCAAAATATGGAAAAGATTTGGTCAAATATGTTTTGACACATTATTTTGGTAGTTTCTTTGTTTGGATCAAAATATAAAAGGAATTGGTGAAAGTAGTTTACTTTTATTTAGTTTCTTTTTTTTATTTTTATTTTCTAAGAAGTTACCTAAATTATAGTTGCTATTTTAAGGGTTATTTCTAACCTATAAATAGACCATTATACATTATATAAAATACAACTTTTGAGAGAATTATTATTATTATGATGTTTTCTTTACACAAGTTTTGTTTTTTGAGAACTCTTGAATTTATTCAATATATGTGTTTTGTTTAGTTTTTTGACTTATCAATCTAAACTTGAACTATCTAGATTTGGTGTCATTTAATCCATCATTACACCAAAGTTCTTATTCTAGTGAGAAACATGTATAAAATCATATACCTTACATTCTTCCTCCTTTAGAGCAATGGGTTGAGGTCTTATTTCTATCGATTTAAAATTCATTCGTCGAGAAAATTCTTGGATTATATTTATTTGTTCATGGGTTCTAAGATTTCTATACCCAATAGGTTTATATCAGTTCGTATCAGAGTCAATCTAGGTTTTTCCTTTAAAATTGTTCTTATTTTTTTCTTTTATCTTTCTTTGTTCTTGTTTGTGTCTTGAAACTCTAATTATAATTTTAATTCATTGTGAAATCCAAATTCTTCACTCATGGTTTAATTCATATTTTGGTGTATTTCATTCTTAAATTTTTTTGGTCCTGCCATAGTTAAAAAAGGGCTGTAAAAAAAAGGCAATGAAACAAAAAAGAAGGGAAAAAAAAAGAGGTAGTTAAAAAAAAGAAAAAAAAAAAAAAAAGAGGAAGGGCCACAAAAAAAAAAGTCGTGAAAAAAAAGAAAGGGATTAAAAAAAAAGACAGTTTCCAAATTTTGCATCTTGTTCAAATTTGGTAAGTTTTCTAAATTGTTATTACCAAATTCAATACCTTCCGATTAGAACTTTCTAAATTTTTGTAATATTTGGATTTGAAATATTTCCTTATCTATGCACTTTTCTAATTTAGTGCACTTTCCTAAATTTAAAACTTTCCATTTTTTTTAAACTTTTCTTATTTGTTCACATTCCTTGATCTCTTTCCTTATTTCATTCTTCTTCCTTATTTGTTTCATTCCTTGTTTGTTTCTTTCTTAATTTGGAATTTTCCAAATTCGTGACTTTCCTTATTTTTCACTTTTCTTTCCTTGTTTTTTCTTTCTTTGTTCCTCTTGTTATACTTTCTTTCATATAAATTTTTAAATCTCAAAGGCAATTATTTTTTTGAGTTGAGTTCTCGAGTTCAATAAAGAAATTGACTGAGTGAAATAAAGAGGTAAAAGGCAAGAGAGAATTCATTAAAGATAAAAACCAAATTCAAAGAGTGAAACACTAGTGGATTTGAGTGAATCATTTTTTTTGAGTGAAACATGTGAGGGAGTGTGGTAAGGTTCTTTCCTATTCTAACATTGTCTTGTAATTCCAATCATGTCTCAAAATCAAAAGGACAATATAAATGAGGAGGTTCAACTACATGTTGAGCCGAATCTACAATTACAGGTATTTGTGAGGGAGATGAGATGGATGATGAAGAGGGAGTTAGATCTTATACATGAAAGGTTGGATAAGGTGGAAGAGGGATCGCAAAGGGGACATCTATCACTAGTGCCAAACCCCCAAGAAGGAATAGGTTTCATCAAAGGAAAGCTAAAATTGTGGATGAGTTTGAAGGGGATGGGTTAGAGAAAGGGTTTGATAGGTTGTCAGTGGGTAGTCATAGGAGATTCAATCGGGATAGAGAAGTTAAGAATCGGGTAGACTACAACTTAGGTAGTATTATGATGAAAATTCTGTTGTTTTAAGATAAAAGTGATCTCGAAACATACCTTGAGTGAGAAAAGAAGATGGAGTTGATTTTTGATTGTTATTTGAATTAAAGAAGGTAAAATTTACTGTCATTGAGTTTATTGATTATGTAATTGTGTGGCGGGATCAGTTGTGCATCAATAAGAGGCGAAGAGGATCGTTCCATCGAAACTTGGGATGAGATGAAGATGGTGATGAGACAACGATTTGTACTGAGTCATTACTATCGGGGTTTGTATCTCAAGCTACAGAGTCTCCACTAAGGTAATCCAAGCATAGATGAGTATTATAAAGAAATAGAGATGGTTATGATTAGAGCCAAAATGAAAGAAAATCGAGAGGCGACGATGGCCAGGTTTTTGAATAGTTTAAACCGAGAGATGTCAACATGATCGAGCTTCATCATTATGTGGAGTTGGAGGATTTAGTACATATGGCAATCAAGGTTGAGAAGCAGCTCAAGAAAAGCAAAACAAAACCAAGACCAGCCCCACAGATTCTGAGTATAACATTTTGGAGAACGAGTTATTCAAAGAAAGAAAAAAAATCCAGCTATCTCCAAGGTTAAAGCTGGGCACAAACTAGCTGCCTCCACCATGACTTCTCAAGGTAAGGCAGTATCCACTTTGACTCGTTCTAGTGAGGTTAAATGCTTCAAATGTTTGGGAAGGGGACACATAGCTAGTTAATATCCAAACAAGCGAATTGTGGTGATTAGGGAAAATGGTACAATCGAGTCCGAAGATGAAGATGACATTGATCATATGCTACCAATGGAAGATGCCCCCATTGGAGATGAGGAGTACACGGTTGAACACAATGAGATGTTAGCACTAATTACATGCCAAGCTTTAAGCTTACAAACTAAAGAAGATGAAGAAGAAGTATAACGGGAGAATATTTTTCACACTCATTGTCGTGTGAAAGATAAGGTATGTATTTTGATTATTGATGGTGGTACTTTTACTAATGTTGCGAGTATTACTTTAATGGAAAGGCTAAATTTGCCAACCACTAAACATTCATAACCACACAAGCTACAATAGTTCAATAATAGTGGAGAAGTGAGAGTTACAAAGTAGGTTGTTGTGTAATTCTGGATAAGTAAATATGAAGATGAGGTCTTGTGTGATATGGTGCCAATACAGGCTGGGCATGTTTTGTTAGGAAGGCCATGGCAATTTGATAGACATGTGTAAACATGATGACTTCACCAACAAGTATTTATTCATGTTTATGAAAAATCACTCTAATTCCGATGACACCAAAATAGGTCTATGAGGACCGACTGAGATTACAAAGATTGAGTGAGCAAAAGAAATAGAGAGATCGAAATGAGTTGAGAGAACAAAAAAAAAAGAGAGAGAAAAGAAAAGAGAGTCTGAATTTGGTGAGGAAGAGAAAAGAAAGAAAAGTTCGGCCAATGAGATAAAATTAGAAAGAAACAAAAGAATTTTTATGTCAAAACAAGTGAGGTTAAGCGATCGATGCATTCAAAATGGTCAATGATTATACCTATGTATAAAGAAACCCTTTTAAGTATTGATAAACTTAACCCTTCTTTGCCTAGTGTTATTGTTTCTTTTTTATAGGAATTTGAAGATGTATTTCCTGAAAAGCTATCCTAAGGTTTGCCACCTATCTGGGGGATTGAACATCAAATCGATTTCATACCAAGTGCATCAATTCCAAATCATCTAGCATATAAAAGCATTCTAGAAGATGCAAAGGAGCTTCAAAGGCAAGTCAAAGAGTTGATGGAAAAAAATATGCGAGAGAATATGAGTCCATGAATAGTTCTGGTGATTTTGGTGCCTAAGAAAGATGGGAATAGAGGATGCGTGTTGATTGCTGAGCCATCAATAACATAACGGTAAGATTTTGACACCCTATTCCTTGAAGAAAAATTAGAAGGAGATCATGTCCCAAAGAAGATTATTTTGGTCCCATGACTCCAATGGTTTTGAGAAAAGTTTTGGGATTTGAACAAGTTTGCGGAAGCATTCCGGAGTAGAATTTTGGAGGAGAATTTGTATGAAAATACCTCAATGGGGTTTTGATATTTAATAAAAGAATGTATAAAAAAGAATATTGAGACAATGCTCAAATGGTTTTATAACGAAACAATGAGAGTATGCCCAAAAGATAACAAAGGAGATATTACTCCAAAATGACAAGGGACATAGCCCGAATTTTTGAGGATTTCTTTCATCCTTTAAATCATGCTTTTCTCCAACACTTTGCCCACTATTACTCCAAAATGATAAGGGGATAGATTCATATCCCCAATGGACTGTGTAACATTATATTTTTTACTGTTATATAGTCCAACTGTTAGTTCTTTTGAACTAGCCATTTTGCCCTTTCAGGGGCCCTTTTTGGGTCTCTTTTTAGGGATTTAATGTGCCCATTTTATGGGCTAAAAATCCCTCAAAGGCCGAACCTCAAGTTGCTTGGAAATGCTCTTGAGCAAAGCTTGGATTGGGCCTTGATCATTGAACTCTCTAGACAGCAAGATGGGCTAGCCTTTGGGACTTGATTTTAATCTCCTATACAGTTCCTCTTGACTTGATTTAGGGCTTCTTTTCATGCTCTTGAAGTTGTTGAAAGATTAAACTAAGAGCACAAATGATCTTGAAATAAAATTCTGAATTTTATTGATAAAGAGAGAATGTTGTTGATTTTCTAAGAAAGTAAGCAATGAGAAATGAATAAGAACTTCAAGAACTTTATTGAAATTTCAAATAGAGTACATAAGAAGTTGAGGCATTTTTTCATGCCTATTCAAGGCTCCAACCTGACCTATTTATAGAAGAGGGAGAAGAGGAGAATTTTAATGGATGCCCTCTCCTCAGTGCTGCCCCAACGGCTAGCACAAGCTAGCCGTTGGGGCCTTTTGGCCCCTTTAGGGCCATCCTTTGCTGGGCTCATTTGAGCCCAGCTCAATGGGCATTAGTGCCCTCTCTTTGGATCTTAGGAATGAATACAATTGGGCTCTAAGGATTGGATCATTTGGAAGATCCAATTTGCACATTCTTGGAAACTTATTTTGACTACTTAGCAAAGCTTATCTAGAATGGCTTGATTATGCTTCATTTCAACACTCCCCCTCAAGTTAGGTGTGTATATATTAAAAACACCTAACTTGCCCAAGTTTTTGAGGATGTGATTGGCAGTTCCCGGTTTTGTAAAGATATCCGCAACTTGAAGATCACTCCTTGTGAAACTTGGAGAGATGAGCTTATCTTCAATCTTTTGCCTTACAAAGTGGCAATCTATCTCAATATGCTTTGTTCTTTCATGAAAGACCGGATTTGAGGCTATGTGAATTGCTGATTGATTGTCACAATGGAGTTGAATTGGAGTAGAGACAAAGAACCCTAATTCTTCTATTAGAGCCTTTAGCCACACGATCTCACTAGTAGCTGCTGCCATTGCTCTATACTCTGTTTCGGCACTTGATCTTGAGACTACATGTTATTTTTTGCTTTTCCATGCTACTAGGTTTCCTCCAACAAACATGCAATAACCAGTAGTTGATCTTCTATCTTCCGAATCCCCGACCCAATCCGCATCACAATACCCTGTGATTTGTGAGCTGCAATTGTTCTTCATGACAATTCCCATGCCGGGTGTGCCTTTTAGATAGTGAAGAATCCTTTCGGTGGCTCTCCAATGCTTCCATTTTGGCTTGTGCATATGTTGGCTAACTTGCCCCACAGCGAATGAGATGTCAGGCCTTGTTATGGTGAGATAGATTAATTTCCCTACAAGCCTTTGATATCTTTGTTCGTCCTCAAACTCTATGTCATCATCTTTGAGGCCACAAGAGGTGCTGATTGGACTACACGCGGGCTTGGCACCTAGCTTGCCGGTTTCTTGCAAAAGATCAAGCACATACTTTCTTTGTGATAGAGCAAACCCATTTGGAGAATAGGCAAGCTCTATCCCTAGAAAGTACTTTAGTTTCCCTAAATCCTTAATATCAAACTTTGTTTGGAGAAATTTTCTAACTTGATTGATTAAGTTTAAATCATTTCCAGTTAGGATGATATCATCTACATATACTAAGACTATGATGAATTTATCTCCTAGTTTTTTAATAAAGAGAGATGAGTCACTAGAGCATTTCTTAAAGTTATGATCAAGAAGTGTAGAGCTGAGTTTAGCATACCAAGCTCTTGAAGATTGCTTGAGTCCATAGATAGCTTTCTTTAATTTACAAACTTTGTTGTCTTGATGAGAAAAGCCCGGAGGAACCTCCATATATATTTCTTCTTCTAAGTCCCCTTGAAGAAAGGCATTTGCAACATCCATTTGAAATAAAGGTAAGGTGTAGTTGGCAGCAAGAGATAGAAGCACACGGATGGTATTCATTTTTGCCACGGGAGCATATGTTTCCTTGTAATCCACTCCATAAGCTTGAGTGAAACCTTTGGCAACTAGTCTTGCCTTGTATTTATCAAGACTTCCATCACTTTTGTGCTTAACTTTGTAAACCATTTGCATCCTACAACTCTTTTGCCTTTAGGAAGTGATGCTATTTCTCATGTTCCATTTTTCTCTAAAGCTTCTAACTTGTCTTTCATAGCTTGTACCCACTGAGGTTGGTTCTTAGCTTCTTCAAAGGATCTTGGTTCTTCATGAAGATCTATGTTCGAATAAATCTTTGATAGCTGCAAGAAGTATTAGCAATTGAATAATATTTGGAAATAGGATGAGAAGTTACTTTAGAGTTATAGAAAACTCTTTTGTTGATCCATTCAGAAGGAGGAAGCCTAAGTCTTGTCGATCTACGAAGAGGAGGAGGTGGTTTATCTATGATTCGTTCTTCTTGATCTATGGCCAGCTCTTGTTCCGAATCATCTCCCCCTTGTTCTTGAATGGTTTCTTGATCAGAATGAGATGGTGAGGGATCTTCTTGAGTTGGTTCTTCATGATCATTCGGAGCTGGTTCTTGTTCAATGTTTGGGTGATTGATAGTTGGTAGAATAATGCTCCATGGATCTTGAGCATCTCCTTTTTCCAGCTTGGTCTGGATCTTCCTTTTTTGAAAAATAGAATTCTCTTTCTACAAATATCACATCCTTGGATGTGTATAGTTTCTTGGTTAGTGGATCATAACATTTATACCCTTTTTCAAATGTTGAGTATCCTAAGAACACACATTTTCTCCCCCTTTCTTCTAACTTGTTTCTGAAATTTTCAGGTACATGAACATAACATAAGCATCCAAAGACTCTAAGATGGGAGATATTGGGTTTCCTTCCTAAAAGTAGTTCTAATGAAGATTTTCCTCCTAGAACTTGAGTGGGCATAAGATTAATGAGATGGGCAGCGGTTTTTATTGCCTCACTCCAAAACTTCTTAGGCACATTAGAGTGGATCATCATAGCCCTAGCTGTTTCTAGTAAGTGCCTATTTTTTCTTTCGGCCACTCCATTTTGTTGTGGAGTGTACACACATGATTTTTGGTGCATGATCCCCTTTTCATCTAAGAAAGTTTCAAATGCATGACTAGTATACTCCCCCCCATGATCAGACCTTATGATTTTAATGTTGGCATTGAATTGTTTGGTTACATATCTATAATAGCTCTTAAGGGTTTCAAGAACCTCAGATTTAGTTACCAATAGGTATACCCAAGTATATCTAGTTTTGTGATCAATAAATGTCACAAAGTATTTAAAACCATTATGAGATATTATAGGTGAGGTCCAAACATCAGAATGAACAAGTTCAAATGCATTTTCATATATAGGTTTTGAAATGGGATAATACACTCTAGTTTGTTTTCCAAGAACACATGCTTTGCAATGCCTATTTTCTACTTCTAGGTTTGGAAATAGGCATTTCAAAGCTAAGTCCCCAAGATGACCTAGACGAGCATGCCATAATGAATGCATTTGACTTTGGGCAGCAAAAGCTTGGTTTTCTTGATCCAAGTAGTATAAGTTGTGTCTCCTAGACCCCTTGCCAATCACTTGATCCAAGTAGTATAAGTTGTGTCTCCTAGACCCCTTGCCAATCAAGTGATTCGTTTTGAGATCCTGAAAAACAACTTCATTAGGATCAAATGTAACTTTGTAATTTTGTTCTTTAGTTATCTTTCCAATGGATAAAAGATTAGAATTAAATTTAGGCACATATAGAGCTTTAGTTTTCTTGCCAAGATGATCAACTCTCAATTTCACCTAGATGATCAACTCTTAATTTCTCACCATTAGCTACCTTGACAATCCTAGAATCAGTGAGAGGAATAAGCCTCTTGATTTTGCTTTTATCTTTCACCATATGATTATCACAACCAGAATCAATAAGTCATGAAGGAGATGTGTTTAGAGAATTACCAGAATGCAAAGCAATCTGTCCAATGAGCTTCTTTATCTCCCTTTGCATTTCCTCCATTTTGTTTTCAAGGACAGCAACTTGAGAAACGTGCTGGACACTTGCCATTGATCTCCTTCCCTTTTGTTGAATTTTGGCCGTAAATGGGGATGAAGATGCCCACATTTTTCCTTTTTATGGCCATGTTTCTTACAATGGGAACAATCATCTCTTTTGGTGAAATTTTGAGCTTTGTTGGCTGGATGTTCTTCCTGGACGGATTTGAATGCTTGAGCTTCAGATTTGAGTTTAGTTGAATCCTCAAGCCTCATACTTGTTTCAGCTCTTTGAACCATGAATTGCACCTCTTGGAATGAGGAAAATATCTTCATTCTCAGAATTTCTTGGCGAATAGGAGCAAATTCTTCTCCAAGACCCATAAGAAGACCAAAGGTCATGTCTTCATCAGTTCTTTGAAGGAGAATTTTAAGATTTGAAGTAGGAGGCCTCAAGAGATTGAGTTCATTCCAAAGATCCCTATATTCCCCAAAGAATTCGGGTAGGGTTTTACCTCCTTTTTGAACCTTGAAAATCTTCTTTTTTAATTCGAATATTCTGCCCGTGTTTGTTTCTTGCCCATATAGAGAGTGCATTTGATCCCACAAAGCCTTAGCATTTGGAATGCAAGTGACCATTCTTTTATGGGTTTTGTCAAGAGACATTTGTAGAAGAACCACCACTTGATCATCTCTTTTCTTCCATGTTTTGAATGAAGGATCAGCATTATCAAGAGGATCTTCAAATATATGATTTTCGAGATTGAAGAAATTTAAGGACCTCTTGATGGTGTCTTGCCAAGCATTGTAGTTTGATGAATCCAAAAGAATGGATGTGAACATTGAAGTGCTAATTTGTGGTGGTGGATCTCCAAGGCTGGAGGAAGAAGGAATATTGGCCTGCTCTGATACCATGTTGATTTTCTAAGAAAGTAAGCAATGAGAAATGAATAAGAACTTCAAGAACTTTATTGAAATTTCAAAGAGAGTACATAAGAAGTTGAGGCATTTTTTCATGCCTATTCAAGGCTCCAACCTGACCTATTTATAGAAGAGGGAGAAGAGGAGAATTTTAATGGAGGGAGGAGAGGGCAATGCCCTCTCCTTAGTGCTGCCCCAACGGCTAGCACAAGCTAGCCGTTGGGGCCTTTTGGCCCCTTTAGGGCCATCCTTTGCTGGGCTCATTTGAGCCCAACTCAATGGGCATTAGTGCCCTCTCTTTGGATTTTAGGAATGAATACAATTGGGCTTTAAGGATTGGATCATTTGGAAGATCCAATTTGCACATTCTTGGAAACTTATTTTGACTACTTAGCAAGGCTTATCTAGAATGGCTTGATTATGCTTCATTTCAACAAATGTAACATGCATAGCTTTGAACTTTTGTTCATACTTTTCCTAGAATACATTGAAGGCTATTTATAGAGAAAAGGAGAGATGAGAACTAAGGAGATAATGAAGGAACAAGAGAGGGCTTAAACCCTCTCTTTACTAGCCGTTGGAGGCTGCTCCAACGGCCAGAAATTCTAGCCGTTGGATAGCCTCCAACGGCTATTTTGAATAGCCATTGGGGGCCCTTTAGGGCCCCCTTTGATGGGCTGAAATGGGTCCCTTTAGGGGCTTGATGAAGCTTATGGGCTGTGGTCTTTATGGGCTTCAATTTGAGGTGGAAACAAATGTGAATCTTGGCTCTAAGAGAGAAACCTTGCTGGAAGGCTTTAAAAATGGTGATGAGTAGATTGATTAATCCTTCTTTTCAACACTCCCCCTCAAGTTGGGTGCGTAGATATTGATAGTACCCAACTTGCTCATCATTTCTTGTAGGTGAGCTGCTGTGCCTCCCTTTGTGAAGATGTCTGCAAGTTGATCTCTCCCTTTGATGTGTGGGGTGACAATGAGTTTTTCTTCCACTTTTTGTCGAATAAAATGACAATCAACTTCTATATGCTTGGTTCGTTCATGGAACACCGGATTAGTGGCAATGTGAATTGCGGATTGATTGTCACAATGAAGCTTGATAGGAGTGGAGACCGTAAACCCTAGTTCTTCTACTAAAGCTTTTAGCCATACTATCTCACTAGCTCCCGCTGTCATGGCTCTATACTCGGCCTCTGCACTTGATCTAGATATAACCCGCTGTTTTTTGCTCTTCCAAGCTACCAAGTTTCCTCCAACAAACATGCAATATCCAGTGGTAGACTTTCTATCAGTGGATCCTTTGCCCAATCAGTATCACAATACCCTTCAATGTCTAAACTTCCATTGTTCTTCATCCAAATCCCTAGCTCGGGTGATCCTTTGATGTAATGAAGAATCCTCTCTACTGCTCTCCAATGACCTTTCATTGGAGAATGCATGAACTTGTTGAAAAGAGGAATTAATCAACCTATCATCACATTTCTGAAAGGCCTTCCCAAGAGTCCAGCAAGTTCTTCTCCTTTGGAGCCAAATAAGCCATGAATTATTTATGGGTTTTTGTCCCAAGGATGAAGCCTTAAAAATGGCTTGGCCCAAGGAATTCGGGCTGGGCCCGAAGGGCGGGCCCAGCCCTGGCCAGCAAAAGGGCCCATTTTAGCCCAACAAAGGGGGCCCAATTGGGCCCCAACGGCTAGTAGAGAGGGGTCTTAACCCCTCTCTTGTTCTCTCATTTGGTCCCAAATTCTCTCCCTCTTCTTCTTCTATAAATAGGCTTCTATGTATTCAAGCAAAGGCATGAACAAAAGTTCAAAACTATGAATGTTATTTGCTTTCTATTTCAATAAAATCCAAAATTATATTTTAAGATCTCTTGAGTTCTTTCTTTGATCTTTCAACATGGTATCAGAGCAAACGATCCCATCCTCTTCAAGGTTGGGTGACCCTCCTCCTTCTATAAACATTTCCCAAATACAAAGTATATCCTCTATCCAATTGAAAAGGGGGAATTATTATCAATGGGCAAATGTAATGAAGAGGGCACTCAACCTTCACAATCTAGAGAGTCATGTTCTTGATGATCCACTTAAAGAGACACATCCATCCTTTCGAGAATGGAAGAAAAGGGATGTTCATGTGTTTATTCTTTTCCTTAACTCTCTAGATGAAACTCACAAAGCAATGGTGTCATGCGCCCCAAATGCAAAAACTTTGTGGGATGAAATGTTCTCTCTTTTGGCAAAATTTTGAGCTTTGTTGGCCTGATACTCCTCCTGGACAGATTTGAATGCTTGAGTTTCGGATTTGAGCTTGGTTGATTCCTCAAGCCTCATACTTGTTTCAGCTCTTTGCACCATAAATTGAACTTCTTGGAATGAGGGAAATACCTTCATTCTAAGAATTTCTTGACGAATAGGAGCATATTCTTCTCCAAGACCCATTAGAAGACCAAAGGTCATGTCTTCATCATTTCTTTGGAGGATTGTTTTGAGATTGGAAGTAGGAGGCCTCAAAAGATTGAGTTCATTCCATAAATCCCTATATTCCCCAAAGTATTCGGGTAGGGTTTTACCTCCTTTTTGAATCTTGAAGATTTTCTTCTTCAATTCGAAAATTATGCCGGTGTTCGTTGCTTGACCATATAAAGCTTGCATTTGGTCCCACAAGGCTTTTGCATTTGGTATACAAGTAACCATGGCCTTATGGGTTTTGTCAAGAGACATTTGTAGGAGCACCACCACTTGATCATCTCTTTTCTTCTATGCTTGGAATAAAGGATTGGCATCATCGAGAGGATCTTCAAATATATGATTTTCAAGATTGAAAAAGTTCAAAGATCTCTTGATGGTGTCTTGCCATGCATTGTAGTTTGAAGAATCTAAGAGGATGGAAGTGAACATGGAAGGGCTGATTTGTGGTGGTGGGTCACCAAGACTAGAAGAAGGTATAAAGGCCTGCTCTGATACCATGTTGAAATATCAAAGTCTAGAAACAAAGAAAGTGTGAAATAAATTCTGGATTTATTGAAAAACAATAAGAGAATACATTGGTAGTTGAGAGCATTGAATCATAGTTTTGGGTGATACAATGGGGCTCTATTTATAGAGAAAAGGAAAAAATAGCCAGTAGATAGAGCTTGAAAGACACTATTCCCGTTGGAGCTCAAACCCCAAGAAATTCCAACAGCTAGTTTTTTGACTGTTGAAATATAAACTGCCCAAACTGCCCCTAACTTTTTGGTTTTGCTTCTTGGACGTTTCTCCATGCTTTTGGGCTTCTTTGTGCTATTTTGGAATGTATTTTGGGCTGGTTTAGGCTGCCTAAGACAGCCATGCTATTGGACAATGTAGGCTGATTTCTGGGCTTCTAGGAGAGAACTAGATCTTGGACCTTTGGGCTTCTAAGTAGATGCACTTGGTTGGTGACAAGGATGGATTGAGTTATCTGTTGAAATAGAGGATAATTAGGGTTTATATCCTAAGGGAATGAAATTTAAATGTATAGCCCTATAGGGTTCCATATTTGTAATCCCCTTTAGGGTTTCATATCGGGCCCTAAATGGGCCTTGCCCTTCGGGCCCAGCCCGGGCCAGCAAATGGGGGCCCAAAAGGCCCCCAACGGCTAGAAGTGGAGAGGGCACAATGCCCTCTCCTTCCTCTCTTTTCTCAACTCTTTCCCTCTCTTCTTGTTCTCTATAAATAGAGCATATATGTTCATTTGAAAGACATGAAAAACATGCCTTCATTGCATGTAAACTCTCTTTAATTTCTCAATAAAATTCTTGAAGTTTATTTCTTCATTCTTAGCTTGCTATCTTTAAATTTCAACATGGTATCAGAGCAGGCTTCGATACCTTCATCTTCTGGTGTTGGTAATCCTCCACCACAAATTAGTACTTCCATGTTTACTTCCATTCTCTTAGATTCATCAAATTACAATGCTTGGCAAGACACCATCAAGAGATCCTTGAATTTCTTCAATCTTGAAAATCACATATTGGAGGATCCTTTAGATGATGCCGACCCTACATTCAAATCATGGAAGAAGCAAGATGATCAAGTGGTGGTGCTACTTCAAATGTCTCTTGACAAAACCCACAAAGCAATGGTTACTTGTATTCCAAATGCAAAGGCTTTGTGGGATCAAATGCATGCTCTATATGGGCAAGAGACCAACACCGGACGAATCTTTGAACTCAAAAGAAAAATCTTCAAGATTCAAAAAGGAGGTAAAACCCTACCCGAATACTTTGGGGAATATAGGGATCTTTGGAATGAGCTTAATCTTCTTAGGCCTCCAACTTCTAATCTCAAGACCCATCTTCAAAGAAATGATGAAGACATAACCTTTGGTCTTCTTATGGGTCTTGGAGATGAATATGCTCCTATTCGTCAAGAAATCCTTAGAATGAAGATATTCCCTTCATTCCAAGAAGTTCAATTTATGATTCAAATGGCCGAGACTAGCATGAGGCTAGAGGAGTCTACCAAGCTCAAATCCGAAGCTCAAGCCTTCAAAGCTGTCCAAGATGATCATATGGCCAACAAAGCTCAAAATTTCTTTAAAAGGGATGTTTGCACAAATTGCAAGAAACCCGGCCACAAAAGGGAAAGGTGTTGGTTTCTTTACCCTAATTTGCGCCCAAAGAACAACAAGAAGGAGATGGAACAACCAGCTCATGCTCAACAAGTCTCCCAAGTGGCTGCACTCGAATCCAAGATGGAGGAAATGCAAAAAGAGATGAAAAAGCTCCTTGGCCAAGTTACCCTACATTCCGATAACAACTTGAACTCATCTCATTTAAATAAATGGCTTATTGATTCGGGCTGTGACAATCACATGGTAAAGGATAAAAATCAAGTTAGGAAATTCATTCCTTTATCTAGTCATAAGATTGTCAAGGTTGCTAATGGTCAAAAACTAAAAGTTGATCATCTAGGAGAAGTTGAACTCCTAGGCAAGAAAACTAAAGCTTTATATGTGCCAAAATTCAACTCTAATCTCATGTCCATTAGCAAAATTACAAAAGACCATAATTGCAAAGCCACTTTTGATCCTAACCAAGTTATTTTTCAGGATCTCAAAACGAATCACTTGATTGGCAAGGGGTCTAGAAGGAACAACCTATATTTCTTAGAACAAGAAAATCAAGCTTTTGGAGTTCAAATTCAAGTATCCTCTATATGGCATGCTCGTCTAGGTCACCCGGGAAATTTAGCTTTGAAAAGCCTATTTCCAAGTCAAAAGGTAGAAAATAGGCATTGCAAAGCTTGTATTCTTGGAAAACAAACTAGAGTGTATCATCCAATTTCAAACACAATATATGAAAATGCCTTTGAACTCATTCATACCGATGTTTGGACTTCACCCATAGAATCTCATAATGGCTTCAAATACTTTGTAACCTTCATTGACTACAAAACTAGATACACTTGGGTGTACTTATTAGTAGCCAAATCTGAAGTATTTGAGGCACTTAAGAGCTATTATAGATATGTAACCAAGCAATTCAATGCAAACATCAAAATCCTTAGATTGGATCATGGGGGGGAATACACTAGCCATGCACTTGAAAAATTTCTAGAAGAAAAAGAAATTATTCATCAAAAGTCTTGTGTGTACACTCCTCAACAAAATGGAGTTGCCGAAAGAAAAAATAGACATTTACTAGAAACGGCTAGGGCTATGATGTTTCACTCCAATGTACCTAAAAAGTTTTGGAGTGAAGCCATTAAAACCGCTGCCCACCTTATAAACCTTATGCCCTCTCAAGTGTTAGAAGGAAAATCCCCCTTAGAACTACTCCTAGGAAGAAAACCTAGTATCTCACACTTAAGAGTTTTTGGGTGCATTTGTTATGTGCATGTACCGGAAAACTTTAGAAATAAACTAGATGAAAGGGGGAGAAAATGTGTATTTCTAGGATACTCTACCTTTGAAAAAGGATATAAATGTTATGACCCTCTAACCAAAAAGCTATACACATCCAAGGATGTGATATTTGTAGAAAGAGAACCTTATTTTGCAGGAAAAAAGGATCAAGAGCAATCAAAGAAAAGAGGAGCTCAGGACCAATGGAATATAGTTCTTCCCTCAATCAAAGAACCTTCCCATCAAAATGAAGAAGGAGAACAACCAATCCAAGCTGAAAATGATCCAACTCAAGAAGAATCAACCTCATCTCATTTTGATCATGAATCTGTCCAAGAGGAAGGGGGAGACAACTTGTTGAAAAGAAGGATTAATCAACCCTTTCATCACCTACTTGAAGTCTTCTCAACAGTCCAGCAAGATCTCTCCCTTGGAGCCCAAAATATCTTAGAATTGTTATTTGTTCTTGTAACAATTAGAGCCCAAGCCTTCCTCAGCCCATGGGCCTTATCAAGCCCCAATAGGGGCCCGTTTTCAGCCCATCAAAGGGGGGCCCAATTGGGCCCCCAACGGCTGCTCCAAAACAGCCGTTGGAGGCTGTCCAACGGCTAGAATTTCTAGCCGTTGGAGCAGCCTCCAACGGCCAGAAAAGAGAGGGCTAAAGCCCTCTCTTGCTCTCCTTTGTTCCCTCAAAATCTCTCTCCCCCCTTTCTCTATAAATAGTCTTCAAGGTCTCCTAGCTTTAGTATGAACAAAAGTTCAAACTATGAATGTTCTTAGCTCTTCATTTCAATAAATTCCAGAATTTTATTTCAAGGTTCTTTGAGTTCACTCTTTGATCTTTCAACATGGTATCAGAGCAATCGATCCCATCCTCTTCTAGGTTGGGTGACCCTCCTCCATCCATAAATATTACCCAAATGCAAAATTTATCTTCCATCCAATTGAAAGGAGGAAACTACTATCAATGGGCAAATGTGATGAAGAGGGCACTCAATCTCAACAATCTAGAGAATCACGTTCTTGATGATCCACTTGAAGAAGCTGATCCATCATTCCGAGAATGGAAAAAAAGAGATGATCATGTCTTCATTCTTCTTCTGAATTCTCTAGATGAAACTCACAAAGCGATGGTGTCGTGTGCTCCAAATGCAAAACTTTTATGGGAAGAAATGTTCTCTCTCTATGGTTTGGAATCCAACCTTGGGAGAATTTTTGAGCTTAAGAGACAAATTGCTTCCATCAAAAAGGAAGGCAAATTTATTCCTCAATATTTTGGGGAGTATACGGATGCTTGGAATGAGCTAACAACTCTTCGACCAGATTCTATAGATCTCAAAGTTCTTCGAAAGAGAAGAGAGGAAGATAAGATATTTGGTCTTCTCATGGGCTTGGATGATTCATATTCTCATCTAAGGCAAGAAATCCTTCGAATGAAGGACTTTCCATCATTTGGAGAAGTCCAAAATATGATCCAAAGGACTGAAGTGAGCATCAGATTGGAAGAAAGCTCCAAACAAAAATTGGAAGCTCAAGCTTTCATTGCTTCCTCAAATGAATTCAATGCTGCCAAAGCCAATCAAATTCGAAGGAGAAATGAAATATGCTCTCATTGCAACAAGAGGGGTCACTCAAAGGACAAATGCTTGGAATTGCATCCTCATTTAAAGCCTAAAGTGTTCAAGCAAAGAGATCAGCAAGGAGCTTCAAATACATACAATTCTGGACAGCAACCTTCTGCCCAATTCGTGAAGATCCAAGCTCCATCAATGGCTGAGTTTGCTGCACTCCAAACACAATTAAATGAAGTTACAAAGAGGCTTCAACAAATGGCTCCATCATCCGGTAAAAAACAAGAACCTTTCTCATATTTAAATTCTGAAAAATTTCTCATTGATTCGGGAACCGAATGTCATATGGTTAAGGATAAAGCAAAAATAAAAAAATTTGAAAACCTTCCTAACCATATGATTGTTCGTGTTGCAAATGGACAAGATTTGAGAGTAAAACAAGTTGGGGAAGTTAACATTTTTGGAAAACCTACAAAAGCTTTATATGTTCCCAAACTTATCTCAAACCTACTGTCCATTAGCAAGATCACCAAGGATCAAAAGTGTAGAGTTGTTTTTGACCCCAATAATGTCTCTTTTCAGGACCTCAAGTCGAATCAATTGATTGGCAAGGGTTCTAGAAGAGGAGGACTTTATTACTTGGATCAAGAACAAACTGCACTTGTAGCTCACATCAAGGAGGATCAATCTCTTTGGCATGGATGCTTAGGACATCCTAGTGATCGAGCTTTAAAACGTCTATTCCCAACCTTGAATTTTGAGAATAGACATTGTAAAGCTTGTATTTTGGCTAAAGAAACCCGAACAATGTATCCCATTTCAGAAACAATTTATGAAAATCCTTTTGATTTTGTTCATTCGGATGTTTGGACTTCTCCTATCATGTCACATTTAGGTTACAAATACTTCATTACCTTCATTGATCATAAAACCAGATACACATGGGTGTACTTTTTAAACACCAAAGACCAAGCTCTTGAAGCTCTCAAGAGCTATGTGAGGTATGTGACCAAACTATACAATGCAAATATAAAAGTCCTTAGGTCAGATCATGGGGGTGAATTTACAAGCCTCAATTTTGAAAACTACCTTAAGGAAAATAGCATTATGCATCAAATGTCATGTGTTTACACACCCCAACAAAATGGGATAGCTGAGAGAAAGAATAGGCACATACTTGAAACATCTAGGGCAATGATGTTTTATGCAAACATGCCAAAAAAATTCTGGTGTGATGCGGTTAAAACCGCGGTTCATGTTATAAACCTCATGCCCACTGAAATTTTAAAAGGGCAATCCCCTCTAGAGGTTCTTCTAGGGAGAAAACCTAAAATCTCTCACCTTAGGATATTTGGTTGCACATGCTACATTCATATTCCAGCACACTTAAGAAACAAGTTAGAACATAGAGGAAGAAAGTGTGTATTTCTTGGATATGCAGCCTTTGAAAAAGGGTATAGATGTTATGATCCTACTACTAACCGAACATACACATCTAAAGATGTGATATTCTTGGAAAATGAGTTCTATTTTGCAGGAAATGAAGAAACTAAGGAAATGCAAAAAATTGAAATTCCTCCTAGCTCTTGGGACTTTCTCATAGCTCCTCCTCAAAGAGCTGAACAAACCGAAGGAAACTCCTCTTCAAACGCAAGCCACAACTCTCAAAATGAAAATTCAGAAGCTTTAGAAGCTGAACAACCAACTACTTTAGGGGGAGAAAGTGATACAAATGAGGAAGTTACAAATGAAGAAGAATCCCTTGAAATAGAAGGGGAACCGGATCAACCTCCACCTCAACTAAGAAGATCAACTAGGCTTCGGCTTCCTCCATCCGAATGGATCAACCGAAGAGTGTTCTATAACTCTAGGGTAACCTCTCATCCTATTTGTGATTACTATAACACCTCTCATGTTTCCTTGGACCACCAAGCTTTCTTGAGTAACCTAGATAAAGAAGTGGAACCAACATCATTTGAGCAAGCATCAAGAGATCCAAGATGGAAAAAGGCAATGGAAGAGGAATTAGAAGCTTTATCAAAAAATGGGACGTGGGAAATCACTACTCTACCTAAAGGGAAGAAGGCCGTAGGGTGTAAGTGGGTTTACAAAATCAAGCATAAGATTGATGGATCAATTGAGAGGTTCAAAGCAAGGCTGGTGGCAAAAGGATATACTCAAGCCTATGGGATTGATTACAAAGAGACCTATGCTCCGGTTGCAAAAATGAACACTATTAGAGTCCTCTTGTCTCTTGCGGTAAATCATGGATGGAGCCTATTTCAAATGGATGTAGCCAATGCTTTCCTTCAAGGAGATCTAGAAGAAGAAGTCTACATGCAAATACCAAAGGGTCTTCATTCACAAAGAGGAAATGCATGCAAACTTCATAAGGCAATTTATGGTCTCAAGCAATCTCCAAGAGCTTGGTATGCAAAGTTAAGCCATGCTTTCCTTAGTAATGGATTTCATAAATGCAATAGTGATTCATCTCTCTTTCTTAGAAGGACTAAGATCATATCACAATTGCATTAGTATATGTGGATGACATTATCATAACAGGTAGTGATTTGCATCAAATAGACCTTGTTAGGAACTTTTTAAAATCTAGATTTGAAATTAAAGATCTAGGGAAACTAAAGTATTTTCTAGGCATTGAGTTAGCCTATTGTCCCAATGGGCTAATTCTCTCCCAAAGAAAATATGCTCTTGATCTTTTGCAGGAAACGGGAAAGCTTGGAGCAAGACCGGCTTGCAGCCCAGTTTCCACTTCCGGTCCCTTAGCCGATGACAATGATCCTCTAGAAGACATTGAAAGATACCAGAGGCTAGTTGGCAAACTTATCTATCTCACCATCACAAGACCGGACATAGCATATGCAGTGAGTTATATAAGTCAGTTCATGCACTCCCCAACAAAAGGTCATTGGAGAGCAGCAGAGAGGATTCTTCATTACATCAAAGGATCTCCTGGGCTAGGAATTTGGATGAAGAACAATGGGAGTGCAGACATTGAAGGGTATTGTGATGCTGATTGGGCAGGGGATCCCATCGATAGAAAGTCTACCACTGGATATTGCATGTTCGTTGGAGGAAACTTGGTAGCTTGGAAGAGCAAGAAACAACGGGTTGTATCTAGATCAAGTGCAGAGGCCGAGTATAGAGCCATGGCAGCGGGAGCCAGTGAGATTGTATGGCTAAAAGCATTGATAGAAGAACTAGGGTTTGCGGTCACCACTCCTATCAAGCTTCATTGTGATAATCAATCCGCAATTCACATTGCCACTAACCCAGTGTTCCATGAACGAACCAAGCATATAGAGGTTGATTGTCATTTTATTCGGCAAAAGGTAGAAGAAAAACTCATTGTCACTCCTCACATCAAAGGAGAAGATCAACTTGCGGACATCTTCACAAAGGGAGGGACAGCAGCTCATCTACAAGAAATAATAAGCAAGTTGGGAACTATCAACATCTACGCTCCCAACTTGAGGGGGAGTGTTGAAAAGAAGGATTAATCAACCCTTTCATCACCTACTTGAAGTCTTCTCAACAGTCCAGCAAGATCTCTCCCTTGGAGCCCAAAATATCTTAGAATTGTTCTTTGTTCTTGTAACAATTAGAGCCCAAGCCTTCCTCAGCCCATGGGCCTTATCAAGCCCCAATAGGGGCCCGTTTTCAGCCCATCAAAGGGGGCCCAATTGGGCCCCCAACGGCTGCTCCAAAACAGCCGTTGGAGGCTGTCCAACGGCTAGAATTTCTAGCCGTTGGAGCAGCCTCCAACGGCCAGAAAAGAGAGGGCTAAAGCCCTCTCTTGCTCTCCTTTGTTCCCTCAAAATCTCTCTCCCCCCTTTCTCTATAAATAGTCTTCAAGGTCTCCTAGCTTTAGTATGAACAAAAGTTCAAACTATGAATGTTCTTAGCTCTTCATTTCAATAAATTCCAGAATTTTATTTCAAGGTTCTTTGAGTTCACTCTTTGATCTTTCAACACAACTTAGATCAAGGGCAAGTTATAGAGGAAGAAGAACAAAGTATTGAGGAGCCGCCTCCCCCTCCTCTTCGAAGATCAACAAGGCTTAGGCTCCCTCCTTCGGAATGGATCAACAAAAGAGTGTTCTATAACTCAAAGGTGACATCTCACCCCATTTCCCAATATTATTCGATTGCTAACATGTCTTGTAGCCATCAAAAATTCATCAAGAATTTAGACCTTCATCAAGAGCCTAGAAACTTTGAAGAAGCAAAACAACATCCCTAATGGATTCAAGCCATGAAAGATCAGCTAGAAGCCTTAGAAAGAAACGGAACTTGGGAGTTATCATCTCTTCCTAAAGGAAAAAGGGCGGTAGGATGCAAATGGGTCTATAAGATCAAGCACAAAAGCGATGGAAGCATTGATAGATACAAAGCTAGATTAGTAGCAAAGGGCTTCACTCAAGCTTATGGAGTAGACTACAAGGAAACTTATGCTCCGGTGGCCAAGATGAACACAATTCGAGTCTTGATGTCCCTTGCAATCAATCACTCTTGGCCAATGTTTCAAATGGACGTAGCCAATGCTTTTCTTCAAGGTGATCTAGAAGAAGAAGTGTACATGGAGATCCGCCGGGCTTTTCTCACCAACTCAACAAAGTTTGCAAACTTAGGAAAGCAATCTACGGTCTCAAACAATCTCCAAGAGCTTGGTATGCCAAACTTAGCTCAACTCTTTTTGATCATGATTTCAAAAAATGCAATAGTGACACTTCTCTCTTCATTAAGAAACTAGATGGAAAAATCATTATAGTGTTAGTTTATGTAGATGACATAATCATAACCGGTAATGATTTAGACTTAATCAACCAAGTGAGAACTTTCTTACAAACAAAATTTGATATTAAGGACTTAGGGAAACTAAAGTACTTCTTAGGGATAGAACTTGCCTATTGTCCAAATGGGCTTGTTCTATCACAAAGGAAGTATGTGCTTGATCTCTTGCAGGAAACCGGGAAGTTAGGTGCCAAGCCCGCTTGTAGTCCCATTAGCTCCTCTTGTGGTCTCAAGGATGATGATGAAGATTATGAGGATGAACCAAGATATCAAAGGCTCGTAGGGAAATTGATCTACCTCACCATAACGAGACCGGACATCTCCTTTGCCGTGAGTCAAGTTAGCCAACATATGCACAAGCCCAAAAGAAAGCATTGGAGAGCCACCGAAAGAATCCTCCATTATCTAAAGGGCACGCCCGGCATGGGAGTTTGGATGAAGAAGAACAACGACTCACAAGTCGTAGGATATTGTGATGCGGATTGGGCCGGAGACTCAGAAGATAGACGATCAACCACAGGATATTGCATGTTTGTTGGAGGAAATCTAGTATCTTGGAAAAGCAAAAAACAACATGTGGTGTCAAGATCAAGTGCCGAAGCCGAATATAGAGCCATGGTTGCTGCTTCAAGTGAAATAGTTTGGTTAAAGGCTCTAATTGAAGAACTAGGGTTCTCCGTTCCTACTCCAATCCTCCTCCATTGTGACAATCAATCGGCAATTCACATAGCCTCAAATCCGGTTTTTCATGAAAGAACAAAGCACATTGAGGTAGATTGTCACTTTGTGAGACAAAAGTTTGAAGAAAAACTCATCACTCCAAGCTTTACACGAAGTGATGATCAAGTAGCGGATATCTTCACCAAACCGGGAACCGCCAATCACATACATAAAAATATGGTCAAATTGGGTGTTATAGATACATACACACCCAACTTGAGGGGGAGTGTTGAAATAGAGGATAATTAGGGTTTATATCCTAAGGGAATGAAGTCTAAATGTATAGCCCTATAGGGTTCCATATTTGTAATCCCCTTTAGGGTTTCATATCGGGCCCTAAATGGGCCTTGCCCTTCGGGCCCAGCCCGGGCCAGCAAATGGGGGCCCAAAAGGCCCCCAACGGCTAGAAGTGGAGAGGGCACAATGCCCTCTCCTTCCTCTCTTTTCTCAACTCTTTCACTCTCTTCTTGTTCTCTATAAATAGAGCATATATGTTCATTTGAAAGGCATGAAAAACATGCCTTCATTGCATGTAAACTCTCTTTAATTTCTCAATAAAATTCTTGAAGTTTATTTCTTCATTCTTAGCTTGCTATCTTTAAATTTCAACATTATCATTCTTTTCAACGATTTCAACAATAGGATGGGAGGTTACCCTAGAGTTATAGAACACCCTTCGGTTGATCCATTCAGATGGAGGAAGTCTAAGCCTTGTTGATCTTCTTAGTTGAGGTGGTGGTTCATCTGGTTCCTCCTCAATTTCAAGGGATTCTTCCTCATTTGTAGTTTCTTCATTTGTATTACTTTCTCCCCCTGAAGTTCTTGGTTGTTCAGCCTCTAATGCCTCTGAATTATCATTTTGAGTGCTGTGGCATGTATCCGAGACTGAATTTCCTTCGGTTGATTCAGCTTCTTGAGGAGGAGATATAAGAAAGTCCCAAGTGCTATTAGGGATTTCAGTCTTTGGAGTTTCCTTTACCTCTTCATTTCCTACAAAATAGAACTCATTTTCCAAGAATATCACATCCTTTGATGTGTATGTTCGGTTAGTTGTAGGATCATAGCACCTATAGCCTTTTTCAAAGGCTGCATATCCAAGAAATACACACTTTCTCCCTCTATGTTCTAACTTATTCCTTTGGTGAGCTGGAATATGAATGTAACATATACAACCAAATATCCTAAGGTAAGAAATATTGGGTTTCCTTCTTAGGAGAACCTCAAGAGGAGATTGCCCTTTTAAAACTTCAGTAGGCATAAGATTAATCACATGAACCGCGGTTTTAACCGCATCACACCAGAATTTTTTAGGTATGTTTGCATAGAACATCATAGCCCTAGATGTCTCAAGTATGTGCCTATTCTTTCTTTCAACTACCCTATTTTGTTGGGGTGTGTAAACACATGATATTTGATGTATGATGCTATTATCCTTAAGGTAATTTTCGAAGTTGATGCTTGTAAATTCACCACCATGATCTGATCTTAGGACTTTTATATTCGCATTGTATAGTTTGGTTACATACTTCACATAGCTCTTGAATGCTTCAAGAGCTTGGTCTTTGGTATTTAGAAGATACACCCATGTGTACCTTGTTTTATGATCAATGAAAGTAATGAAGTATTTGTAACCTAGATGAGACATGATGGGTGAAGTCCAAACATCGGAATGAACCAAATCAAAAGGATTTTCATATATTGTTTCAGAAATAGGATACATTGTTCGGGTTTCCTTAGCCAAAATACAAGCTTTACAATGTCTATTCTCATAATTTAAAGTTGGGAATAGACGTTTTAAAGCCCGATCACTAGGATGACCTAAACGTCCATGCCAAAGAGATTGATTCTCCTTAACATGAGTTACAAGTGCATTTTGTTCTTGATCCAAGTAATAAAGTCCTCCTCTTCTAGAACCCTTGCCAATCAATTGATTCGACTTGAGGTCCTGAAAAGAGACATTATTGGGGTCAAAAACAACTCTACACTTTTGATCCTTGGTGATTTTGCTAATGGACAGTAGGTTTGAGGTAAGTTTGGGGACATATAAAGCTTTGGTTGGTTTTCCAAAAATGTCAACTTCCCCAACTTGATTTACTCTCAAATCTTGTCCATTTGCAACACGAACAGTCATATGGTTAGGAAGGTTTTCAAATCTCTTTATTTTTGCTCTATCCTTCACCATATGACATTCGGTTCCTGAATCAATAAGAAAAATTTCAGAATTTAAATATGCAAATGGTTCTTGATTTTTACCGGAGGAGGGAGCCATTTGTTGAAGTCTCTTTGTAACTTCATTTAATTGAGTTTGGAGTGCAGCAAACTCAGCCATTGATGGAGCTTGAACCTTCACGAATTGGGCAGAGGGTTGTAGTCGAGAACCGAATGCATTTGGAGCTCCTTGCTGGTCTCTTTGTTTGAATATTTTAGGCTTTAAATGAGGATGCAATTCCCAGCATTTGTCCTTTGAATGGCCCCTCTTTTTGCAATGAGAGCATATTTCATTTCTCCTTCGAATTTGATGGGCTTTGGCAGCATTGAATTCATCTGAGGAAGCAATGAATGCTTAAGCTTCCAATTTTTGTTTGGAGCTTTCTTCCAATCTAATGCTCACTTCAGTCATTTGAATCATATTTTGAACTTCCCCAAATGATGGAAAGTCTTTCATTCGAAGGATTTCTTGCCTTAAATGAGAATACAAATCATCTAAGCCCATGAGAAGACCAAATATCTTATCTTCCTCTCTTCTTTTTCGAAGAACTTTGAGATCTATAGAATTTGGCCAGAGAGTGATTAGCTCATTCCAAGCATCTGTATACTCCCCAAAATATTGAGGAAGAGATTTGCCTTCCTTTTTAATGGAAGCAATTTGTCTTTTAAGCTCAAAGATCCTCCCAAGGTTGGATTCTAAACCATAGAGAGAAAACATTTCATCCCACATAATTTTTGCATTTGGAGCAGATGACACCATTGCTTTGTGAGTTTTATCTAGAGAATTAAGAAGAAGAATGAAGACATGATCATCTGTTTTTTTCCATTCGCGAAATGATGGATCAGTTTCTTCAAGGGGATCATCAAGAACATGATTCTCTAGATTGTTGAGATTGAGTGCCCTCTTCATCACATTTGCCCATTGATAGTAGTTTCCTCATTTCAATTGAATGGAGGATAAGTTTTGCATTTGGGTAATGTTTATGGATGGAGGAGGGTCACCCAGCCTAGAAGAGGATGGGATCGATTTCTCTGATACCATGTTGAAAGATCAAACTAAAAGCACAAATGATCTTGAAATAAAATTCTGAATTTTATTGATAAAGAGAGAATGTAACATGCATAGCTTTGAACTTTTGTTTATACTTTTCCTAGAATACATTGAAGGCTATTTATAGAGAAAAGGAGAGATGAGAACTAAGGAGATAATGAAGGAACAAGAGAGGGCTTAAACCCTCTCTTTACTAGCCGTTGGAGGCTGCTCCAATGGCCAGAAATTCTAGCCGTTGGACAGCCTCCAACGACTATTTTGAATAGCCATTGGGGCCCTTTAGGGCTCCCTTTGATGGCTGAAATGGGTCCCTTTAGGGTCCTGATGAAGCTTATGGGTTGTGGTCTTTATGGGCTTCAATTTGAGGTGGAAACAAATGTGAATCTTGGCTCTAAGAGAGAAACCTTGCTGGAAGGCTTTAAAAATGGTGATGAGTAGATTGATTAATCCTTCTTTTCAACAGAAGTCACCTTTTAATGGGCCTAAGATGGGCTGCAATTCTAGCCGTTGGACAGCCTCCAACGGCTATTTTGAATAGCCATTGGGGGCCCTTTAGGGCCCCCTTTGATGGCTGAAATGGGTCCCTTTAGGGGCCTGATGAAGCTTATGGGCTGTGGTCTTTATGGGCTTCAATTTGAGGTGGAAACAAATGTGAATCTTGGCTCTAAGAGAGAAACCTTGCTGGAAGGCTTTAAAAATGGTGATGAGTAGATTGATTAATCCTTCTTTTCAACAGAAGTCACCTTTCAATGGGCCTAAGATGGGCTGCAATAGTATGGAAGATAAAAGTTGGGTCGGGCCAGATTGGGTTTCACTCTTGGATAGTCTGCTTCATCTCTTTGGGCAGCTTGCTTGAGTTGTTTTGGCTCCATCTTCTTCTTCATTTTTCTTGGACTTTGGATTTGGTTCGTTCATGTCTCTTTTGTCATCCAAGTTGGACCTCATTTGGGCCATTCATTCTTGGGGTTTGGCAAGCATTCCTCGAGCTGTTGCTCCTTACTTTCAACAATCCCCCTCAAGTCCAGCGAGTCCATGGAGCTGTGACTTGCCAATGATGAGATGATGTTGAAAATGGCCTCCCCTCAAGTTTTTCCTTCCGTGGAGATGATTTGGACGGCCTACATTTTTCTGCTATGCAATCCTAGTTTTCTAATAGTATCACATCTTTGATGTGTACCAATTGTTAGTTTAAAAAATATAAAATTTATTTTCTAAAAAATAGAATTTTGGGATAAGAAATGAACCTGAATTTGTTTTATCACACATTTCTTGTCTTGAGCTGTCATGGATCACTTTTTTAAGAATATTTATGCTTTAATTTCTCCTTGGATCATGCTAGATTGTGCTGGTCCTTATGGAGTCAGAAGATATGGTTGTTTCTTGAAAGCTTGGACAACAAGAAGAAGCCTTTGCTGCCACCAAATGCATCTTGGAAAAACTTTGAGACAAGTCTTAATCCTTGATTCTTTGGATTAGTCTTTGTCACCTTTGAGCTGCCATGGATCACCATTCAAGGTTGCCAATCTTGAAGGCTTGGACAGCAAGAGAATGCTCCAGTTGACAATCTTTTTGGCTTAGCACTTCTTGACTAAACACAAGGAGACATTGCTCCAAAATGAGAAGAGACTATGCCCCAATTTTTACTTGCCAATGATGCTAAACTCTTGCTGCAATCGAATGCACCTTTGGGAGATTTTGAAGGAATTGCATCTCTCTTTTGTTGAAGAATTTCATGCAGCAAGAGGAGTCTTTAGGATATCAAGTTCTGAACATCATATTTCTCAGCCAAACGGAAACATTATTCCAAAGATTTACTTGCCAATTGATGCTTGTCCTTTGCTGCCACCTTAACTCCATGGAAGGTTGGATCTTGCTGCTCTGATATGATGTAGAAAAATTAGAAGGAGATCATGGCCCAAAGAAGATTATTTTGGTCCCATGACTCTTTTGGTTTTGAGAAAAGTGTTTGGGATTTGAACAAGTTTGCGGAAACATTTCAGAGCAAAATTTTAGAGGAGAATTTGTATAAAAATACCTCAATGGGGTTTTGATATTTAATAAAAGAATGTGTACAAAAGAATATTGAGACAATGCTCAAATGGTTTTACAATGAAATAATGAGACTATGCTCAAAAGTTCACAAAGGAGACATTGCTCCAAAATGATAAGGGACATAACCCTAATTTTTGAGGATTTCCTTCATCCTTTGAATTATGCTTTTCTCCAACACTTTGATCACTATTTATAGAGAGTGAGAGGTGAACAAATGAGAGATAATGGTCTCCAGAACCTAAAAGAGACATTGGGGGACAGGGGGAATAGATTCCTGTCCCTAATGGACTATATAACAGTTATTTTTTACTGTTATATAGTTCAAAGGCTAGTTCTTTTGATCTAGCTATTTTGCCCTTTAGGGGGGGCTTTAATATGCCCATTTTATGGGCTAAAAATCCCTCAAAGGCCGGACCTCAAGTTGCTTGGAAATACTCTTGAACAAAGTTTGGATTGGGCCTTGATCATTGAACTCTCTAGACAGCAAGATGGGCGAACCTTTGGGACTTGATTTTGATCTCCTGTGTAGTCCCTCTTGGCTTGATTTAGGGCTTCTTTTCATGCTCTTGAAGTCATCTTTCAATGGGCCTAAGATGGGTTGTAACAGTATGGAAGATAGAAGTTGGGTCGGGCCGGATTGGGCTTTACTCTTGGAAAGTCTGCTTTATCTATTTGGGCAGCTTGCTTGAGTTGTTTTGGCTCCATCTTCTTCTTTATTTTTCTTGGACTTTGGACATGGTTCATTCATGTCTCTTTTGGTGTCCAAGTTGGACCTCATTAGGGTCGTTCATTCTTGGGGTTCGGCGAGCATTCCTCGAGTTGTTACTCCTTACTTTCAACATTCCTCAATTAGATAACATGTTAGATAAGCTGCATAGTGCTTGTGTGTTTTCTAAGATTGACCTTAAGAGTGGATATCATCAAATATGAATAAAATAAGAGATAAGAGGAAGATAGCATTTAAAACAAAATATGGATTTTATGAGTGGTTAGTCATGCCCTTTAAATTAACCAATGCTTTTAGTACTTTTATGCACTAATGAATCATGTTTTACGTGCTTTCATTAATGAATTTGTAATTATTTATTTTGATGATATTCTAATATATAAAAAAATTTACATGATCAAGTCTCTCATTTGCATTTGGTTTTTGATGTATTTAAAAAAGAGAAGTTATATGCTAACTTGAAAAAGTGTACTTTTTGCATCAATAAGTTTGTTTTCCTAGATTTTGTTGTGAGTGCTAAAGGTATCGAGATTGATGAAAAAAAGATCAAAACCATCCAAGATTAGCCAACCCCCTCTAGTATAGGTGACGTTAGAAGTTTTCACGGACTTATTAGTTTTTATAGGAGGTTCGTGAAAGATTTTTAATACCACGCTGCTTACACAAGTTATCAAGAAAAACGTTACATTCCAATGGGGTCAAGAACAATAGGTGTTTCAGCTTATTAAACATAACCTTACTCATACTCCTTTACTTGCTTTACGTAACTTTTCTAAAACTTCAAAATAGAGTGTGATGCTTCTGGTGTAGGTATAGGCATTGTTCTTATGCAAGATAAAAAACCACTAGTATATTTTAGTGAGAAACTAAGTGGGGTTGCACTTAACTACCTACTTATGACAAAGAATTGTATTCCTTGGTTTGAGTTTTGGAGACTTGGCAACAAGGCCGAAGAAATTTGTGATTCATATGGATTATGAATCCTTAAAGCATTTGAAAAGTCAACACAAGCTGAATAAGAGACAAGCTCGATGGATGAAATTTATTGAGACTTTTCCCTATGTCATTCAGTATAAACAAGGCAAGGAAAATGTGGTTGTAGATGCACTTTCATGTAGTTATGTCTTAATCTCTACTTTTGATGCTAAGTTTCTTGGTTTTGAGTATATTAAGGAACTTTATCATAATGATCATGACTTTGGAAAGATTTATAAAGTTTATAAAAAATTTGCAAAGGGAAAGTTTTATAGGCATGAGGATTTCTTGTTTAAAGAAAATAAGTTGTGTGTACCTAAATGTTTATTGTGAGACTTGTTAGTTCGGGAATTCCATGCTGGAGGGTTAAAGGGATATTTTGGAGTCATTAAAACTTTGGCTATTTTACAAGAGCATTTTTATTGGCCGCACATGAAGCGAGATATTGAGAAACTTTGTGGTAGATGTACTACTTATAGGCAAGCTAAATCGAAGGTTTAACCTAATGGTTTTTACACATCCCTACCTATTCCTAGTTTACCTTGGATTGATATTTCGATGGATTTTGTTTTGGTTTTACCTAGGAGTAGATATGGACGGGATTCGATCTTGGTGGTTATAGATCGATTTTCTAAGATGGTTCATTTTATCCATTGTCATAAGTCTAATGATGTTTCTCATATTGTAGATTTATTCTTTAGGGAGATTGTGAGGTTACATGGTATGCGTAGGACAATCATTTCTGATCGTGATGCTAAGTTCCTGAGTTACTTATGGAATACATTATGGAGAAAATTAGGAATAAAACTTTTGTTTTCTACTACTTGTCATCCTCAAACTGATAGCCAAACGGAAGTAGTTAATAGGAGTTTATCCACTTTGCTGAGGGCTATCATTAGTAAGAACATTAAGACTTGAAAGGATTGTTTACCACATGTTAAGTTTGCTTATAATCGTGTC
Organism: Dillenia turbinata; assembly: GCA_037126225.1. Lineage (NCBI taxonomy): Eukaryota > Viridiplantae > Streptophyta > Magnoliopsida > Dilleniales > Dilleniaceae > Dillenia > Dillenia turbinata. The sequence continues at coordinate 14,099,906 of JBAMMX010000004.1, read as the reverse complement.
ATTTATTCTGCAACTAAGTTTTCACCGTTTAAAATTGTTTATGATTTTAATTTTTTAACTCTTTTAGATTTATCACCTTTATTTGTTTTTGAGCAAGTGAATTTGGATGGTAAGAAGAAAGCAGAATTTGTGAAGCAACTCTATGAGAAGTTGTAGTTCAACATAGAGAGGAGGACAGAACAATACATCAAACAAGCCAATAAGGGACGTTATAAGTTAGTTTTTGAGTCCAGTGATTGGGTTTGGTTGCACATAACGAAAGAAAGAATTTTAATACAAAGACATTCTAAATTGTTGCCCCAAGAAGATGGTCCTTTTTAAGTGTTAGAATGGATCAACGACAATGCTTACAAACTTGACTTACTGTTGAAATGAAGCACAATTAGGGTATGAAATTAACTCTAAAATTAGTGCACCTTGTTCTCCTTAGAAAGCCCATTTATATGTCTCAAAGAAAGGGTATTTTGTGTCCAGAATGTTTGGCCAATTTAGGGATCCAAAATGGGCCCTAAATTGGCCTGGCCCGCGGCTCAGCCCGAGCCAGCAAAAGGGGGCCCAATTGGGCCCCAACGGCTAGACAAATCTAGCCGTTGGAGACAGCCTTCAACGGCTAGTAGAGAGGGGTCTTAACTGTTGAATTTCTAAAGGAGCAAGCATGAACAATGAATAAAAACTTCAAAGACTTATTGATATTTCAAAGAGAGTGTACAAATAATTGAAGCATTTTTTCATGCCTCTTTAGAGCTCCAACCTACCTTATTTATAGAAGGAAGAAAAGAGAAGAAAATAAGAGAGGGAAGGAGAGGGCAATGCTGCCCCAACGGCTAGCAAAAGCTAGCCGTTGGAGGGCTCCCAATGGCTAGTTCTTTAACTAGCCGTTGGGGCCTTTTGGCCCCTTTAGGGCCATCCTTTGCTGGGCTCATTTGAGCCCAGCTCAATGGGCATTAATGCCCTCTTCTTGGACCTTAGGAATGAATACAATTTGGCCCTAAATATTGGATCATTTGGTAGATCTAATTTGAGCATTCTTGGGAACTCATTTTGACTCTTTAGCAAGACTTATCTAGGATGGCTTGGTTATGCTTCATTTCAACACTCCCCCTCAAGTTAGGTGTGTATATGTTAAAGACACCTAACTTGCCCAAGTTTTTGAGGATGTGATTGGCGGTTCTTGGTTTGGTGAAGATGTCAGCCATTTGTTGATCACTCTTTGTGAAACTTGGAGAGATGAGTTTTTCTTCAATCTTTTGCCTTACGAAGTGGCAATCTACCTCAATATGCTTTGTTCTTTCGTGAAAAACCGGATTTGAGGCTATGTGAATTGCAGATTAGTTGTCACAATGGAGTTGAATTGGAGTAGGAACAAAGAACCCTAATTCTTCTATTAGGGCTTTTAGCCAAACAATCTCACTAGTTGCGGCTGCCATTGCTCTATACTCTGATTCGGCACTTGATCTTGATACCACATGTTGTTTTTTACTTTTCCAAGCCACTAGATTTCTCCCAACAAACATGCAATATCCTATGGTTGATCTTCGGTCTTCCGAATCTCCGGCCCAATCAGCATCACAATACCCTATGATTTGAGAGTTCTGATTTTTCTTCATCCAAATTCTCATTCCGGGTGTACCCTTCAAGTAGTGAAGAATTCTTTCGGTGGCTCTCCAATGATTTCTTTTTGGCTTGTGCATATGTTGGCTAACTTGTCTCATAGCAAAAGAGATATCGGGTCTTGTTATGGTGAGGTAGATTAGTCTCCCTACAAGCCTTTGGTATTTTTGCTCATCCTCAAATTCTTCATCATCATCTTTAAGGCTGCAAGAGGTGCTGATCGGACTACATGCAGATTTGGCTCCTGTTGAAATGAGGCATAATTAAGCTCTTTAGCACTTCCTCCAAGATGCCCTAGCTAGGAGTCTTAAAATGTGGTTCTAAGACGGTCTAAATTCAGCCCCTAAGTAGGACCTCCTTTAAGCCCTTTTATAAACTCATTGTAAGTCCCAATATGGGCCATCTAAGTCTCAGCAGCTGGGCCTTAATTGGCCCAGCCCAGCCCACTCAAAGTGGGGGCAAAAGCCCCCAACGGCTAGCAAAGAACTAGCCGTTTGGGGACTACCCAACGGCTAGTTCTTACTAGCCGTTGGGACCAACAGCCAGGAGAGGGCAATGCCCTCTCCTCCCTCTCATTTACTCCTCTCTTACCTCCCTTTCTCCTTCTCTATAAATAGGGTAGGTGGTTGTCTTTAATGGGTATGAAAAAATGCCTTCAACCTCTTGTATTCTCTCTTTAAATCATCAACAAAGTTCTTGAAGTTCTTATTCATTGTTCTTAGCTTGCTTACTTAGAAAATCTTCATGGTATCAGAGCAAACTTCAATAACCTCTTCATTCGGTCTTGGTGACCCACCACCTCAAATTAGCACTTCAATGTTTACTTCCATTCTTTTGGATTCTTCAAATTATAATTCATGGCAAGACACCATCAAGAGGTCTCTAAATTTCTTCAATCTTGAAAATCACATATTTGAAGAACCTCTTGATGATGCTGATCTATCCTTCAAGGCATGGAAAAAGAGAGACGATCAAGTGGTAGTGCTCTTACAAATGTCTCTTGATAAGACCCACAAAGCAATGGTCACTTGCTGATGAAATTTAAAGATAGCAAGCTAAGAATGAAGAAATAAACTTCAAGAATTTTATTGAAAAATTAAAGAGAGTTTACATGAAATGAAGGCATGTTTTTCATGCCTTTCAAAGGAACATATATGCTCTATTTATAGAGAACAAGAAGAGAGGGAAAGAGTTGAGAAAAGAGGGGAAGGAGAGGGCATTGTGCCCTCTCCACTTCTAGTCGTTGGGGACAGCCCCAATGGCTATTTTTTACTTAGCCGTTGGGGGCCTTTTGGGCCACCATTTGCTGGCCTGGGTTGGGCCCTTCGGGCCCAGCCCGAAGTGTGCGGGCAAGGCCCATTTAGGGCCCGATTTGGAACCCTAAAGGGGATTACAAATAGGACAAAGGAGAAGGAAAATTCTGCTTTAGGGCTATACATTTAGACTTCATTCCCTTAGGATATAAACCGTAATTATCCTCTATTTCAACACTTGCATTCCAAATGCTAAGACTTTGTGGGATCAAATGCATGCTCTCTATGCTCAAGCGACTAACACGGGCAGAATATTTGAGCTAAAGAAGAAAATCTTCAACATTCACAAAGGAGGAAAAATCTTACCCGAATATTTTGGGGAATATTGGGATCTTTGGAATGAACTTAATGTTTTGAGGCCTCCAACCTCAAATCTCAAAACTCTCCTTCAAAGGAATGATGAAGACATGACTTTTGGTCTTCTAATGGGATTTGGAGAAGAATTTGCTTCTATTCGTCAAGAAATTCTTAGAATGAAGCTATTTCCTTCATTCCAAGAAGTCCAATTCTTGGTTCAAAGAACTGAAACTAGCATGTGTTGAAATGAAGCATAACCAAGCCATCCTAGATAAGTCTTGCTAAAGAGTCAAAATGAGTTCCCAAGAATGCTCAAATTAGATCTACCAAATAATCCATCATTTTGGGCCAAATTGTATTCATTCCTAAGGTCCAAGAAGAGGGCATTAAAGCCCATTGAGCTGGGCTCAAATGAGCCCAGCAAAGGACAGCCCTGAAGGGCCAAAAGGCCCCAACGGCTAGCTTTTGCTAGCCGTTGGGGCAGCACTATGCCCTCTCCTTCGTCTCTTATTTTCTTCTTTTTTTCTCCTTCTATAAATAAGGTAGGTTGGAGCTCTAAGGAGGCATGAAAAAATGCTTCAATTATGTGTACACTCTCTTTGAAATATCAATAAATCTTTGAAGTTTTTATTCATTGTTCATTGCTTGCTTCTTTAGAAATTCAACATGGTATCAGAGCAGGCATCCATTCCTTCTTCATCCGGTCTTGGTGATCCACCTCCACAAATTAGCACCTCAATGTTCACTTCCATTCTTTTAGATTCTTCAAATTACAATGCATGGCAAGACACCATCAAGAGGTCTCTAAACTTCTTCAATCTTGAAAATCACATATTTGAAGATCTTCTTGATAATGCTGATCCATCCTTCAAAGCATGGAAAAAGAGAGATGATCAAGTGGTGGTGCTCTTACAAATGTCTTTAGTTAAGACCTACAAAGCAATGGTCACTTGCATTCCAAATGCTAAGTCTTTGTGGGATCAAATGCATGCTCTCTATGTTCAAGAGACCAACACCGACAGAATATTTGAGTTGAAGAAGAAAATCTTCAACATTCAAATGGGAGAAAAGACCCTACCCGAATATTTCGGAGAATATAGGGATTTTTGGAATGAGCTTAATGTTTTGAGGCCTCCAACCTTAAATCTCAAAACTCTCATTCAAAGGAATGATGAAGACATGACCTTTGGTCTTCTAATGGGACTTGGAGAAGAATTTGCTCCTATTCGTCAAGAAATTCTTAGAATAAAGCTATTTCCTTCATTCCAAGAAGTCCAATTCATGGTACAAAGAACTGAAACTAGCATGAAGCGTGAGGAATCATCCAAGTCCAAAATCAAAGCTCAAGCATTCAAATCTATACAAGAAGAGTATCCGGCCAATAAAGTCCAAAATTTTGGCAATTCATTGTAAGAAACCTGGCCATAGGAAAGAAAAGTGTTGGCATCTCCATCCTCATTTACGGCCAAAGAGAAACAAAAGAGAATGAGATCAAATGGAAAGTGCTCAAAACGTTTCTCAAGTTGCTGCCGTTGAAAACAAAGTGGAGGAAATGCAAAAGGAGATGAAAATGCTTATTGGACAGATTGCTCTTCATTCTGGTAACCTCCTAAACTCATCTCATTCTAGTCCATGGCTTATTGATTCCGGTTGTGACAATCATATGGTCAAAGATAAAAGCAAAGTTAGGAGATTTATTCCACTTACTGATCATAAAATTGTCAAAATTGCTAATTGTGATAAATTAAAAGTTGATTATCTAGGAGAAGTTTGTTGAAATTTAAAGATAGCAAGCTAAGAATGAAGAAATAAACTTGAAGAATTTTATTGAGAAATTAAAGAGAGTTTACATGCAATGAAGGCATGTTTTTCATGCCTTTCAAAGGAACATATATGCTCTATTTATAGAGAACAAGAAGAGAGGGAAAGAGTTGAGAAAAGAGAGGAAGGAGAGGGCATTGTGCCCTCTCCACTTCTAGCCGTTGGGGCTGTCCCCAACGGCTAGTTTTACTAGCCGTTGGGACAGCCCCAACGGCTATATTTTACTTAGCCGTTGGGGGCCTTTTGGGCCCCCATTTGCGGGCAAGGCCCATTTAGGGCCCGATATGGAACCCTAAAGGGGATTACAAATATGACAAAGGAGAAGGAAAATTCTGCTTAGTTTAGGGCTATACATTTAGACTTCATTCCCTTAGGATATAAACCCTAATTATCCTCTATTTCAACAAAGTTGAATTACTTGGCATGAAAACTAAAGCTTTGTATGTACCCAAATTTGATTCTAACCTTCTGTCTATTGGAAAAATAACTAAAGAACAAAATTGTAAAGTCTCTTTTGATCCTAAAAAAGTTATTTTTCAGGACCTCAAAACGAATCATTTGATTGGCAAGGGGTTTAGGAGGCATAATCTATACTACTTGAATCAAGAAAATCAAGCTTTTGCTGTTCAAAATCAAATGCACTCATTATGGCATGCTCGTCTAGGTCATCTTGGGAACTTAGCTTTGAAACGCCTATTTCCAAATTTAGAAGTAGAAGATAGGCATTGCAAAGCTTGTGTTCTTGGAAAACAAACTAGAATGTACTATCCTATTTCGAATATAATATATGAGAGTGCTTTTGAACTTGTACATTCTGATGTTTGGATCTCACCCATAGTATCTCATAATGGATTCAAATACTTTGTCACCTTCATTGATCACAAAACCAGATATACTTGGGTTTATCTATTGGTGACTAAATCTGAGGTTTTTGAAGCTCTTAAAAGCTATTATAGATATGTGACTAAGCAATTCAATGCCAACATTAAAATCATTAGGTCAGACCATGGAGGTGTTAGTCATGCATTTGAAAATTTCCTAGATGATCAAGGAATCATACAACAAAAATCATGTGTTGACATTCCACAACAAAATGGAGTTGCGGAAAGGAAGAATAGACATTTGTTAGAAACGGCTAGAGCAATGATGTTTCATTCAAATGTTCCTAAAGTTTATTGGAGTGAGGCAATTAAAACAGCAGCTCACCTTATAAACCTCATGCCCACTCAAACTCTAGGTGAAAAATCTCCCTTAGAACTTCTTCTTAAAAGAAAACCTAGCATTGATCACTTGAGAGTATTTGGGTGTACTTGTTATGTTCATGTACTAGAACACTTTAGAAACAAATTAGATGAAAGAGGAAGGAAATGTGTATTCCTAGGTTACTCATCTTTTGAAAAGGGATATAAATGTTTTGATCCACTAACTAAAGGACTATACACTTCCAAGGATGTGATATTTGTAGAGGAAGTGCCTTATTTTACAGGAAAAGAAGATCAAGAGAAAGCTGCAAAAAGAGTAGATCAAGACCTTTGGAACATTGTTCTTCCAACTATTAATAATCCACCTCATCCTAGTGTTGAAGAAGGGTCATCCCCAAACGTAAATGAAGATCCAGCACGAGAAGAACCTTCACCATCTCATTCTGATCATGAAAGCGTTCAAGAACAAGGGGGAGATGATTTGGAACAAGGGCTGGTCATAGAACAAGAAGAACAAGTTATAGATGAACCACCACCTCCTCTTCGTAGATCAACAAGGCTTAGACTTCCTCCCTCCGAATGGATCAACAAACGAGTCTTCTACAATTCTAAAGTTACTTCTCATCCCATTTCCAAATATTATTCAATTGCTAACACATCTTGCTGCCATCTAAAATTCATTCAAAACATAGATCTTCATGAAGAACCAAGAACCTTTGAAGAAGCTAAAGACCATCCTCATTGGGTACAAGCCATGAAGGATGAACTAGAAGGATTAGCCAAGAACGGAACTTGGGAAATATCTTCTCTTCCAAAAGGTAAGAAAGTCATTGGGTGCAAATGGGTTGTTGAATTTCTAAAGAAGCAAGCAATGAGAAATGAATAAGAACTTCAAGTACTTTATTGATGTTTCAAAGAGAGTATACAAGAGGTTGAAGGCATTTTTTCATACCTCTTAAAAGCAACTAGCAGCCCTATTTATAGAAGAGGAGAAAGAGAGTTGAGAGAGGAGAAAATAAGAGGGGGAGAGAGGGCATTGCCCTCTCTAACCGTTGGACCCAACGGCTAGTAAGAACTAGCCGTTGGGCAATCCCCAACGGCTAGTTCTTTTACTAGCCGTTGGGGGCCTTTGGCCCCCCATTTTGCTGGCCCGGACTGGGCCCTTTGGGCCCAGCCCGAAACCCGTGGGCTAGACCCATTTAGGGCCATTTTCCTTAGACATTACATTGTCTCCCTTTTTACTTTACATTTGGGTCTTGTTCTAAGAGCACAAAGTTTACTAGATTGGGACAACCATATACCCTAATTGTGCTTCATTTCAACATGGGTTTACAAAATCAAGCACAAAAGTGATGGAAGTCTTGATAAATACTGTTTAAATTCTAAAAAAGCAAGCTAAGAGAAATGAATAAGAACTTCAAGACTTTATTGAAATCTTTTGAGAGAATACATAACAAGTAAAGGCATTTTTTCATACCTTACAAAGTTCCATCTTGACATATATATAGAAGAGGGGAGAAGAGGAGTGAAAATATGGAGAGGGGAGAGGGCAATGCCCTCTCCCTAATGCTGCCCCAACGGCTAGTTTACCAACTAGCCGTTGGGGCCTCTTGGCCCCTTTGGGGGCATCCCTTGCTGGGCTCATTTGAGCCCAGCTCAATGACCATTAAGGCCCTCACTTTGGGCCTTAGGAATGGGACCAATTTGGGCTCTAAGGATTGGACCATTTGGAAGCATCAATATGCACATTCATGAAGACTTATTCTAACTTCTTAGCAAGACTTATTATGCTTCATTTCAACACTCCCCCTCAAGTTAGGTGTGTATATATTAAAAACACCTAACTTGCCCAAGTTTTTGAGAATGTGATTGGCTGTTCCCGGTTTTGTAAAGATATTCGCAACTTGAAGATCACTTCTTGTGAATTTTGGAGAGATGAGCTTATCTTCAATCTTTTGTCTCACAAAGTGGCAATCTACCTCAATATGCTTCGTTCTTTCATGAAATACCGGATTTGAAGCTATATGAATTGCTGATTGATTGTCACAATGAAGTTGAATTGGAGTGGAGACAAAGAACCCTAATTCTTCTATTAGAGCCTTTAGCCACACGATCTCACTAGAAGCGGCTGCCATTGCTCTATACTCTGCTTCGACACTTGATCTTGAGACTACACGTTGTTTCTTGCTTTTCCATCCTACTAGGTTCCCTCCAACAAACATGCAATAGCCAGTAGTCGATCTTCTATCTTCTGAATCCCCGGCCCAATCCGCATCACAATACCCTATGATTTGCGAGCTGCAATTGTTCTTCATGATAATTCCCATACCGGGAGTGCCTTTTAGATAGTGCAAAATCCTTTCGGTGGCTCTCCAATGCTTCCTTTTTGGCTTGTGCATATGTTGACTAACTTGCCCCACAGCGAATGAGATGTCAGGCCTTGTTATGGTGAGATAGATCAATTTCCCTACAAGTCTTTGATATCTTTGTTCATCCTCAAACTCTATGTCGTCATCTTTGAGGCCACAAGAGGTGCTGATCGGACTACACGCGGGTTTGGCACCTAGCTTGCCGGTTTCCTGCAAAAGATCAAGCACATACTTTCTTTGTGATAGAGCAAACCCATTTGGAGAATAGGCAAGCTCTATCCCTAGAAAGTACTTTAGTTTCCCTAAATCCTTAATATCAAACTTTGTTTGGAGAAATTTCCTAACTTGATTGATTAAGTCTAAATCATTTCCGGTTAAGATGATATCATCTACATATACTAAGACTATGATGAATTTATCTCCTAATTTCTTAATAAAAAGAGATGAATCACTAGAGCATTTCTTAAAGTTATGATCAAGAAGAGTAGAGCTGAGTTTAGCATACCAAGCTCTTGAAGATTGTTTGAGTCCATAAATTGCTTTCTTTAATTTGCAAACTTTGTTGTCTTGATGAGAAAAGCCCGGAGGAACCTCCATATATACTTCTTCTTCTAAGTCCCCTTGAAGAAAGGCATTTGCGACATCCATTTGAAATAAAGGTAAGGAGTAGTTAGCAGCAAGGGATAAGAGCACACGAATGGTATTCATCTTTGCCACGGGAGCATATATTTCCTTGTAGTCCACTCCATAGGCTTGAGTGAAACCTTTGGCAACTAGTCTTGCCTTGTATTTATCAAGACTTCCATCGCTTTTGTGCTTGATTTTGTAAACCCATTTGCATCCTACTGCTCTTTTCCCCTTTGGAAGTGATGCTATTTCCCATGTTCCATTTTTAGCTAAAGCTTCCAACTCATCCTTCATAGCTTGCACCCATTGAGGTTGGTTCTTAGCTTCTTCAAAGGATCTTGGTTCTTCATGAAGATCTATGTTCTGAATGAATCTTTGATGGCTGCAAGATGTATTAGCAACTGAATAATATTTCGAAATAGGATGAGAAGTTACTTTAGTGTTGTAAAAAACCCTTTTATTGATCCATTCGGAAGGAGGAAGCCTAAGCCTTGTCGATCTACGAAGAGTAGGAGGCTGCTCATGAATAGCTTGTTCTTCTTGCTCTAGAACCGGTTCTTGATTTGGATCATCATCCCCATGTTCCTCATGATCCGAATGAGAAGGTGAAGAGTCTTCTTGAACCAGTACTTCATGATTATTTGGAGTAGATTCTTCATGATTATTTGGGTGAGAGGAGTGGTTGATGGATGGGAGAATGATATTCCATAGATCTTGAGTTCCTTCCTTTTCAGTTTGATCTTGATCATCTTTTCCTGAAAAATAAGGTTCTTTTTCCACAAATATCACATCCTTGGATGTGTATAGTTTTTTGGTTAGAGGATCATAGCATCTATAACCTTTTTCAAATGTTGAATATCCTAAGAATACACATTTTCTTCCTCTCTCATCTAGTTTGTTCCTAAAATTTTCCGGTACATGCACATAGCAAATGCACCCAAAGACTCTTAAATGAGAGATATTGGGTTTCCTTCCTAGGAGTAGTTCTAAGGGAGATTTTCCTCCTAGAACTTGAGTGGGCATAAGATTAATAACATGGGCAGCAGTTTTTATTGCCTCACTCCAATAAATTTTTGGCATATTAGAATGGAACATCATGGCCCTAGTTGTTTCTAATAAGTGCCTATTTTTTCTTTCGGCAACTCCATTTTGTTGTGGAGTGTAGACACATGATTTTTGGTGCATGATCTCCTTTTCTTCTAAGAATTTTTCAAATGCATGACTAGTATACTCCCCCCCCATGATCAGTCCTAATGATTTTGATGTTGGCATTGAATTGCTTGGTCACATATCTATAATAGCTTTTAAGGGCTTCAAAGACCTCAGATTTGGCTGCCAATAGATAAACCCAAGTGTATCTAGTTTTGTGATCTATAAATGTCACAAAGTATTTAAAGCCATTGTGAGATACTATGGGTGAAGTCCAAACATCAGAATGAACAAGTTCAAATGCATTCTCATATATAGTATTTGAAATAGGATAATACACTCTAGTTTGTTTTCCAAGTACATAAGCTTTGCAATGCCTATTTTCTACTTCTAAATTTGGAAATAGGCGTTTCAAAGCTAAGTCTCCAAGATGACCTAGGCGAGCATGCCATAAAGAATGCATTTGACTTTGGGCAGCAAAAGCTTGGTTTTCTTGATCCAAGTAGTATAGATTGTGCCTCCTAGACCCCTTGCCAATCAAGAGATTCGTTTTGAGGTCCTGAAAAATAACTTTATTAGGATCAAAAGTAGCTTTGCAATTTTGTTCTTTGGTTATTTTTCCAATGGACAGAAGGTTAGAATCAAATTTGGGTACATACAAAGCTTTAGTTTTCATGCCAAGCAATTCAATTTCTCCTAATTGATCAACTTTTAATTTATCACCATTAGCAACTTTGATAATTTTATGATCAGTAAGTGGAAAAAACTTTCTAACTTTGCTTTTATCTTTGACCATATGATTGTCACAACCGGAATAATAAGCCATGGACTAGATTTAGATGAGTTTAGAAGGTTACCAGAATGGAGAGTAATCTGTCCAATAAGTCTTTTCATATCCTTTTGCATTTCCTCCATTTTGGTTTCAAGGGCAGCAACTTGGGAGACGTTTTGAGCACTTGCCATTGATTCTCCTTCTCTTTTGTTGCTTTTAGGCCGTAGGTGAGGATGGAGATGCCAACATTTGTCTTTCCTATGGCCCGGCCTTTTGCAATGAAAGCAAAAGTCTCTTTTTCCAAAGTTCTGGATTTTATTGGCCGGAAACTCCTCTTGGAGGGATTTGAATGCTTGAGCTTCGATTTTGGGTTTGGATGATTCCTCAAGCTTCATGCTAGTTTCAGTTCTTTGAACCATGAATTGGACCTCTTGGAATGAAGGAAATAGCTTCATCCTAAGAATTTCTTGACGAATAGAAGCAAATTCTTCTCCTAGTCCCATTAGAAGACCAAAAGTCATGTCTTCATCATTCCTTTGAAGAAGAGTTTTGAGATTTGAGGTTGGAGGCCTCAAAACATTAAGCTCATTCCAAAGATCCCTATATTCCCCAAAGAATTCGGGTAGGGTCTTTCCTCCTTTTTGAATGTTGAAGATTTTCTTCTTTAGCTCAAAAATTCTGCCCGTGTTGGTTTCTTGAGCATAGAGAGCATGCATTTGGTCCCACAAAGTTTTAGCATTTGGAATGCAAGTGACCATTGCTTTGTGGGACTTATCGAGAGACATTTGTAAGAGCACCACCACTTGATCATCTCTCTTTTTCCAAGCTTTGAAGGATGGATCAGCATCATCAAGAGGATCTTCAAATATATGATTTTCAAGATTGAAGAAGTTTAGAGACCTCTTGATGGTGTCTTGCCATGAGTTGTAGTTTGATGAATCCAAAAGAATGGATGTGAACATTGAAGTGCTAATTTGTGGTGGTGGGTCTCCAAGACCGGAAGAAGAAGGAATATTGGCCTGCTCTGATACCATGTTTAAATTCTAAAAAAGCAAGCTAAGAGAAATGAATAAGAACTTCAAGACTTTATTGAAATCTTTTGAGAGAATACATAACAAGTAAAGGCATTTTTTCATACCTTACAAAGTTCCATCTTGACATATATATAGAAGAGGGGAGAAGAGGAGTGAAAATATGGAGAGGGGAGAGGGCAATGCCCTCTCCCTAATGCTGCCCCAACGGCTAGCAAAAGCTAGCCGTTGGAGGGGGTCCCAACGGCTAGTTTACCAACTAGCCGTTGGGGCCTCTTGGCCCCTTTGGGGGCATCCCTTGCTGGGCTCATTTGAGCCCAGCTCAATGACCATTAAGGCCCTCACTTTGGGCCTTAGGAATGGGACCAATTTGGGCTCTAAGGATTGGACCATTTGGAAGCATCAATATGCACATTCATGGAGACTTATTCTAACTTCTTAGCAAGACTTATTATGCTTCATTTCAACAAATACAAGGCTAGATTAGTTGCTAAGGGCTTCACTCAAGCATATGGAGTAGATTATAAGGAAACATTTGCACCCATGGCAAAGATGAACACTATTCGAGTAGTCCTATCACTTGCTACTAATTACTCCTTTCCCTTATTTCAAATGGATGTTGCCAATGCTTTTCTTCAAGGGAACTTAGAAGAAGAGCTGTACATGGGGGTTCCTCCGAGCTTCTCTCATCAAGACAACAAAGTTTGCAAGTTAAAGAAAGCCATCTATGGCCTCAAACAATCTCCAAGAGCTTGGTATGCCAAACTTAGCTCTACTCTTCTTAATCATGATTTTAAGAAATGCATTAGTGATTCTTCTCTCTTTATTAAGAAAATAGATGGAAAAGTCATTATAATTCTAGTTTATGTAGATGATATAATTATAACCGGAAACGACTTAAATCTAATTAATCAAGTTAGAAAATTCCTACAAACTAAATTTGATATCAAAGATTTAGGGAAACTAAAGTACTTTCTAGGGATAGAACTTGCCTATTGTCCAAATGGGCTTGTTTTATCACAAAGAAAGTATGTTCTTGATCTCTTGCAGGAGATCGGAAAGTTGGGAGCCAAATCTGCATGTAGTTCGATCAGCACCTCTTGCGGCCTTAAAGATGATGAAGAATTTGAGGATGAGCAAAATTACTAAAGGCTTGTAGGGAGACTAATCTACCTCACCATAACAAGACCCGATATCTCCTTTGCTGTGGGACAAGTTAGCCAACATATGCACAAGCCAAAAAGAAAGCATTGGAGAGCCACCGAAAGAATTCTTCACTACTTGAAGGGTACACCCGGAATGGGAATTTGGATGAAGAAAAATGGGAACTCTCAAATCATAGGGTATTGTGATGCTGATTGGGCCGGAGATTCGGAAGACCGAAGATCAACCACAGGATATTGCATGTTTGTTGGGGGAAATCTAGTGGTTTGGAAAAGTAAAAAATAACATGTGGTATCAAGATCAAGTGCCGAATCAGAGTATAGAGTAATGGCAACCGCAACTAGTGAGATCGTTTGGCTAAAAGCCCTAATAGAAGAATTAGGGTTCTTTGTTCCTACTCCAATCCAACTCCATTGTGACAACCAATCGGCAATTCACATAGCCTCAAATCCGGTCTTTCATGAAAGAACAAAACATATTAAGGTAGATTGCCACTTCGTAAGGCAAAAGATTAAAGAAAAATTCATCTCTTCAAGTTTCACAAAGAGTGATCAACAAATGGCCGACATCTTCACCAAACCGGGAACCACCAATCACATCCTAAAAAACTTGGACAAGTTAGGTGTCTTTAACATATACACACCTAACTTGAGGGGGAGTGTTGAAATGAAGCATAACCAAGCCATCCTAGATAAGTCTTGCTAAAGAGTCAAAATGAGTTCCCAAGAATGCTCAAATTAGATCTACCAAATGATCCATTATTTTGGGCCAAATTGTATTCTTTCCTAAGGTCCAAGAAGAGGGCATTAAAGCCCATTGAGCTGGGCTCAAATGAGCCCAGCAAAGGACAGCCCTAAAGGGCCAAAAGGCCCCAACGGCTAGTTAAAGAACTAGCCGTTGGGAGCCCTCCAACGGCTAGCTTTTGCTAGCCATTGGGGCAGCACTAAGGAGAGGGCATTGCCCTCTCCTCCCTCTCTTATTTTCTTCTCTTTTTCTCCTTCTATAAATAAGGTAGGTTGGAGCTCTAAAGAGGCATGAAAAAATGCTTCAATTATGTGTACACTCTCTTTGAAATATCAATAAATCTTTGAAGTTTTTATTCATTGTTCATTGCTTGCTTCTTTAGAAATTCAACAGCATGAAGCTTGAGGAATCATCCAAGTCCAAAATCGAAGCTCAAGCATTCAAATCTGTCCAAGAAAAGTTTCCGGCCAATAAAGTCCAAAATTTTGGCAAAAGAGATTTTTGCTTTCATTGTAAGAAACCTGGCCATAGGAAAGAAAAGTGTTGGCATCTCCATCCTCATTTACGGCCAGAAAGCAACAAAAGAGAAAGAGATCTAATGGCAAGTGCTCAAAACATCTCTCAAGTTGCTGCCCTTGAAAACAAGATGGAGGAAATGCAAAAGGAGATGAAAAAGCTTATAGGACAGATTGCACTCCATTCTGGTAACCTCCTAAACTCATCTAATTCTAGTCCATGGCTTATTGATTCCGGTTGTGACAATCACTTGGTCAAAGATGAAAATAAAGTTAGGAGATTTATTCCTCTTGCTGATCATAAAATTGTCAAAATTGCTAATGAGGATAAATTAAAGGTTGATCATCTAGGAGAAGTTGAATTACTTAGCATGAAAACTAAAGCTTTGTATGTACCCAAATTTGATTCTAACCTTCTGTCCATTAGAAAAATAACTAAACAACAAAATTGCAAAATTACATTTGATCCTAATCAAGTTGTTTTTCAGGACCTCAAAAAGAATTATTTGATTGCCAAGGGGTCTAGGAGGCACAACCTATACTACTTGGATCAAGAGAACCAAGTTTTTGCTGCCCAAAGTCAATTGCATTCATTATGGCATGCTCGTCTAGGTCATCTTGGGGACTTAACTTTGAAACGCCTATTTCCAAACCTAGAAGTAGAAATAGGTATTGCAAAGCTTGTGTTTTTGGAAAGCAAACTAGAGTGTATTATCTCATTTCAAATACTATATATGAGAATGCATTTGAACTTATTCATTCTGATGTTTGGACCTCACCCATAGTATCTCATAATGGTTTTAAATACTTTGTGACATTTATAGATCACAAAACTAGATATACTTGGGTATACCTATTGGCAGCCAAATCTGAGGTCTTTGAAGCCCTTAAGAGCTATTATAGATGTGTGACCAAACAATTCAATACCAACATCAAAATCATTAGGTCTGACCATGGGGGGTAGTATACTAGTCATGCATTTGAAAACTTCTTAGATGAAAAGGGGATCATGCACCAAAAATCATGTGTCTACACTCCACAATAAAATGGAGTTGCCGAAAGGAAAAATAGGCACTTGTTAAAAACGGCTAGGGCCATGATGTTCCATTCTAATTGCCTAAAATTTTTTGGAGTGAGGCAATAAAAACTGCTGCCCATCTTATTAATCTTATGCTCACTCAAGTTCTAGGAGGAAAATCTCCTTTAGAACTACTCCTAGGAAGGAAACCCAACATCTCTCACCTTAGAGTGTTTGGGAGCATGTGTTATGTGCATATTCCTGAAAAATTCAGAAATAAGTGTTGAAAAGATGGAGCATGAAGCTCGGGGAAGACCCGACGAACCTCAAGGCGTCAAGAGGTGGTCCATGGTGAAGTCTAGAAATGTCCAAAGTACAAACCGGGCGGTCCCAGTGCAAAGCTCATTCAGAGGCAATCCTAAGTCCAACCCTGAGAGGTGGTCCATGGAGAAGTGCAGAAATGTCCAAAGCATAAACT
>JBAMMX010000004.1:11260753-11513295 GCA_037126225.1 Dillenia turbinata | reverse complement strand
TGTACTAACAATATTGGAAGGCACAAATTGACAAGTGGTGGTGGAGAGAGAGAGAGAGAGAGAGAGAGAGAGAGAGAGGGAGAGAGAAGTATAATACATAGTGATGGAATTGTGGGACCATTTCTTTGTCCAACCTCCCGACCTCCTGAAAAAATGACTTATCCACCACGTCCAACTCACTAACGACAAATCACTTCTTGTCAAGCGGAGGATGACAAAAATCACGAGATAAGCGGGAGTCATTCACGTTTTTATCTTTTTAGTTAATGAAAAGATAAAAGATGAATATGTTGTGTTATTAAATATATTAGAACTTAAAAGATAGATGATTATGGTTCTTGTTTCTTGTGGTTAGAATAAGCAATTTGAAATATTTATTAACCCTATATTTTATTATTTTAATGAATTATTTTAATTAATTGAGTTTTTTTAGAAAATTGTTTAAATATAATTGATTTGATTTTCATACATAATATATTATAACATTTATTTCAAATTTAATGTGATATAATAAAAATCATTAGAGTTTGGAAGATAACCTTGATAGATGATTTAAAATTTTAGGGATGTTTTTGTAGCTCCAGCTCTATGCTGACTCTGACTCAAACCTACGGCTGTCTCTAACATTGGCGATGGTACCATATAAAAGGAAGTAAAATCATGATTCTAATGACATATTAAAAATATATTAGAATATGAAAAATAAATGAACATGACTCTCATATCAAGATAAAAGAATAGAAAGCAATATAAATTAAATATTAACCCTAATACTCTATTAAATTTATATAAAAAAAATTTATTGTTACAAATATAGAAATATAATATTATAAATATAAATATATAAAAACAAAAAAAAAAATCAAATATTTTTAAAATCAAATCGATAATTGATTTAATTTTGATATTTATTATTATTATTGTTGTTATTATTATTATTATTATTATTATTATTATTATTATTATTATTATTATTTCCTTTACTATTTTATTTTAATTTTTTTTTTTTATCTAATGTGTTTCATAAAAGTTTCACTTTTTATTATTTGAATATGTTTAATTTTAACTTTATAAAAAGTAGGAATGTATGAATAAATTAAAAATTAAAAATTAAAATGATTTCTGCAAAAAATTTGTAGTCGTAGCAAATGTCATTTACGAACAATTTTAGCTTTGAATACTGAAATTATTTTAATTGTTTCAAATATTGAAATTTAATAGAGTTTTATATTTTCCTTCTAATTTCAAGTAAAAGAGTTCATTTGAAAATGAAGTAAATTAAAAAAAAAAATTGAAATAAATTTACCTCATTTTTATTTCAATTCTAAATACAATGGTACAAATTTAGTAAGCTAACTACTCAGTCGTTCAAAATTGTTCAAACTTAATTACATGTTATTGATATAATAAAGAAAAATAAGGGTAAAAATAAACTCATCTCAATTCATATATCTAATTGACGTGAATTTAGACCAAAAAATTGATTTATTTAGCTTAATAGTTTTGACCTATTTTTATTTGTCCTCGCTGATTAGCCTTACACAATTCACAAATAAAAAAATCACATTTCCTACTCCCCTTTGTTTTCGGGCTTCTTCCTCGTAATCCAAGTAATTGATATTATTCCATCCACATAATTTGTTGTCATTCTTGTTATTATTGAGTTTATTTTTTTGTTGGTTATTTTGATTGATTAATATTGATGGACTCATGATGATTCATTCATGTGAATTTTGTGAATTTTGCTTAATTGGTTTGATCATAAGCTATTAAGTTTCTTCCTTTTTCTTTTCGTTCCTGATTTCTAGCTCCTAATATCAGTTATTGTGGTAGGGAACTATACAAATTGTTTCACATAGTTGCAAATAGTCATGATAAAGATATAATTTTATCAAATTGTCCTTTAGAGTTTTTACCTTAATATTGTTTTTTAATTAAAAATTACTTAAATATTGTTGTTTTTTTTACTCCAAAAGTATTGATTTCACACTCTTAGAATAGAAATCATGTTTTTATTAATTTTTTTTTTTGGTTATGCATTTGAAAAAAAAAAGATGTATTTTAGCAACAAATAGCAAAACTAATTTAACGCTCGCGCTCTGAGCAATCATTTTAGCACTCTTAGACTAAAAACTTATTTGTCTTCCACTTTCATGACACTTTGCCCACCTTATATGTCCAAATGCCACCTTACATGACCAAACACACTCCAAAATACCACTCCAACACTAAATAAACCACCATTCGGCCTTAAAACACCACCATTCTGCCCTACATACCAAATATAAAAAAAACACCACCAAGAGGCTCCCATTACACTCAACCAAATATTAAAAAACCCCTTTACCAAATAAATATACTCCCAAACACTGCATCCAAATAACTATAGTCCAAATATCAATAACCATACTCCACAACACAAGACACCAACAATTAAACACAACCAAACATAGTTAATCCAAACATCAACATCTAAACATTTTTAACTGCACCACCAAATCTCAACCAAATATACATGATCTCCAAATTTTTAAATATCCAAACAACATAAATTAAATTATTTATAAACATTGAAATGACATAAATAAAGAAATCACAAGAATAGATAATAACCATAATTTTTTGATAGATATTGAAATCAATGTTTACAAAATTTAAATGTAATAATATAAATTGCTAAATCTAGACTAAATGCCGCAAGAAAGTTATCCAACATTGCGGCTTGTTGAGCTGTCTAACGGGAGCCGACCTACTAGGTGGACGTAAAGGTGTATCACTAGCTGTGTATCCTCATCAACCTCAGGAAATGGAACCACATCAATATCATCAAAATGTCAACGATAACTATGTCTCCACTTGTAAACATGAAGTCGTGGAGGCTTAGTCGGTATGGCATTGTCAACATCCTCTGTAACTACTGGAGTTGGATATAAAGATGATACAGGTATCTCCGTTGGTTCGTCATAATCATCTATAGTATCAGAAGCAGAAGGTATGTCCATTGGCTTAATAGCTCTTCGTGTCGATGTCGAAAAACTGACCCATCCTCCTTTAGCGCATGCGAACAAACTTAAGTGTATGCCAAGTTGAGTCTTTGTGATGTCAAACTCTAGGATCCACTCCTTCCACTTTGCCAGAATGTTAGATGCTTCTTAA
The DNA here is from genome assembly GCA_037126225.1 of Dillenia turbinata. Lineage (NCBI taxonomy): Eukaryota > Viridiplantae > Streptophyta > Magnoliopsida > Dilleniales > Dilleniaceae > Dillenia > Dillenia turbinata. The sequence continues at coordinate 11,510,139 of JBAMMX010000004.1, read as the reverse complement.
TGCTTGTTTTCTATCTCTTAGTTTTGTTATGATAAAGAATATTATATAAATAATAAAATAATATGAAATGATAAACTTATTTTTACTTATGAGATACTCCATCTGCGTTACTGTGGGTCAGAATCCCTATTGATAATGATACATGGGGTTGCCAATATATAAGCGTGTGATTTGACGATACCACAACATATAGTCCGCTGTCGTCGTCGGCTCGGTGAAAGTCTCCTCACTCTCTACAATGTGATATCGACGGTTACTCCATAATTGTAAGGGTACCGCATGCACTCTAGTTCAATCGCATCCATGTCTCCCACGTAGATTAGTCCGATGCAACTCTTGTTCGGTCTGCATGAGTAAAGGAACACGATGACCTCAAAACAGATAAGAGGGACACTATCACGCCATATTTCGCAATCGATGAGGTAATATGTGGGCAACGCTGCTAGGTCGACATACAAATATAGCATCCACACGAATTGAAAAAAAAAATAGTGTTAGTTCGATTTATAGTAATAAAAGTGCTTGTCAAAGATACAAAATTCCTCTTTTGAGTTAAGCCCATTTGATCTAGCTAATTTTAGTTTGTTCTAAGAACAAATTGTCTGTTTGTACATAACTACGTGGAACACCTCCATTGTTTTATAAAATGTTAAGGTCGAATTATACAAAATCGAAAGGAATAGAAGAAAAATATGAGTAAATGAGTAAACTTTATGAACAAAATCCTCTAGAACTGTGGCGGGTGTGGAAGCGAGAGGAGTATCGGATCAATGGTGTGGCGTACGATTAGGATAAATTTGGGTACTCTCTCCCCTATGGCCCGATAAGAGAAAAAATTTTAAATAAATGATATGGTATATAGAGAAAGTATTATTAAGTAAAAAAATAATTAATTAAACGGAGATATAATACCTGTATAAGCAAGATAGAACTACAAATCTATCTAATGCTATCAACAAAAGCTCGACACATGGCTTTGTAAAGTATCATCAAGATAATACTGCCCCAACTATACTATCCAATGCAATCAAGATCTCGTAGAAGCTCTAAATATATGAGCTTCACCCTTGACCCAGACTGGTCTCAAAAAAAACTACCCATTAACTGCATAATGCAACCACGTGCGTGAAACTCTACTAGTGTTGCATCTGACTCTGAATCTAGAGGATGTGAATCAAGAAAATTTGTGATAACTCATAATTTAAGACGGTCTCCAAAAAAATCCTCTGTCCTAGGAAAGAAACCCAAGAGAGTATGACTAACATCCTGTCACTCAGTGATAGAATGACTATAGTTTATCTCAATAACTGCATCCCTATCAATAGGCAAGTCGAGAAGCACCAAAACATCCTGTAACGAAATCGTAACCTCACCAATCGATAAATGAAAGATATGTGTTTCTTGTCTCCATCTCTCGACAAACGTGGTAATAAGTTTATGATCGTATTGAATATACCCACACATATAGAGACTATAAAAGCTCACTCGCAACAAAATCTCTTGTACCCTAACATCAAGGGGTTGAGCAACCCAGAACCCACGGTCGGAACGATGCACCTCTTGGGGGTATCACTCCCGGTATCCCATATAGACGGAGACCGATACGTGAGCTGTAAAGTCAAGATACTAAGATCCCGTTCAAACCAAATAAAAAATAAACACATAAAGTAGTAAGTTATGAAAATGTTGTACATCAATAATAAATTATGAAAATAAGTTCACGATACAATATAAAACAAGTACATGACAGGACTAAAGTTTCAGCCTTGTCTTGCCCTGTCTTGCAAATGGGCCATATTTGGACAATATGATGATTATGCCTATATTCACCACAAGTTTTGCAATGCTGAGTTCTTTTTTAGTCCATTTCATTATGGATCCGCGTACTACATGATCTACCTGGCTGGTGATTAAGTCATGAAATTTTGTGTAACAATGTGAATTATAAGTGAACTAGAGTGAATTACAAGTGAATTTAATCGATTTATAGAAATGTGGTTGCCTTAAATATAAAGTAACAAATATAATAATGAGAGGGTTAATGTAACAAACAAAGTGGAGAGAAAGACAAGCCCAAGATTTAACAAATAAAACAAATATAATATAACAAGCATCTAAACCCTATATTATAACAATCTGTTTTTCTTTTTCCTTTTTTTTTTTGCAAACCCTAGATTCTTGCATATATAATCCTTTTTTTTTTGTTAATGCAAACCCTAAATTCAGACAAACAAAGTGCAGATAAAGAAATTAAAATACATTTGCAAGAAACAGTAAAGGAGAGAGGACACATTCGTAGGAAATTACCCTAAATAGCAAGAAACAAAGTGCACTTGAAGCCTCACCAAGAAAAGATGAAGAAAGGAGAAAGGAGGCGGTAGGCAGCGGTAATGGCGACAAAGGTGTTTAGCGAAGGCAGGTTTTGCACAATGAGGCCTTCATTCACAAAGGGAAGAAAAAGACTTGCAAAGGAGGAGGATTGCGAAATGAGTTTCGCGATAATTTTAAGCTCGATGATTTATTGATACATTGAGTGCGAAATCAATTTCACACTCCTAGAGTGCAAAACTATCTTTTTTTTTTTAAGATGGATTTAAAAAAAAAGAAAATTATGAAAACATGATTTCGCACTCTAAGAGTGTGAAATCGATAGTTTAGGAAAGAAAAAATAATAATATTTAAATAATTTTGAATAAAAATAACAATATTTTGAGAAATATCCCTATCTTTTGCATTTGAATTTAAAAAGTTTTAACAAGTATTGTGTAGAATACTTTATTTTCAAAAATTTTAGAATTTTTTTTTTTGTATAAATTATCGATATTTAATAATTACGTTAAATCTATTTAAATCCAGTTATTGTTGTGTTGAACTCTTAAAAGATAAAACTCTTCGCCATGCACAAGATTCAAAATCGGGATTTATTAGAATATGCCAATTGTCGTCATGTGTTCATCCAAATTCAATAAAGAGTTGGTAATACAAATGATTCAATGAGTGTTAGCTAGAAGACACGTAGACGATTGCATGATAAAAAATGCTAAACAAGATGATGGAATAACAATAGTTTGGTTATATGCTCATGTGAGCACATTGGTGATTCCAACAGCGACAGTGCATATACTTTTTATACTAAAAATAATAGATTATCCCAAATTTAAGTGGTTACAGATTTGTGCGGCATGAGCAAAGAGATACACTGTAGTCATCGGATGGTTGCTTGCAGAAGATATGTATTCTAAAACTTGGGATATGTCTTTTTCGAACATAGCATCCTATAACTCTCTACTTAGTTTCAATAATCTAAATATTTGGCCAAAACTGCAATATTTTATTATAAATTATTTTCTAATAGCAATGATTTTGGGTATCGAGAACTAAATATTAGAAAAAATAATGTGATTTATCGTTATGAGATCTTACATTATCCATAACTTTGAATAGATCAAGATTTTTAAATGAAGGGTCTTGATTGCATAGTATACATAATCAAAGTTTAATTTTAAATATTTTTATACATTTGTTATTAATTAATTAGTCATGATATACAATGTTAAAAGTCATTTATATCTTACGAGATTTTGAGATATTTTGATAAGTTTATTTCTTCGAACCGAAAATGGTTTGTGATAATATAAATAATAAATTTTGTGAGTGTGATTGCTATTTAGTAGTAATGTTAGAATGTTATAAACAATAGAACCACACGAAGGGATGTATGATAAACCATATTAAGTCGTCACGCCATAATAAAGCAATTAAATGTGCAGATATAAAAATAATCAGTATAATTAAAGATGCAATATCCATTTTTGTAATAATTTCTTTCTCAATTGGTTGGTGATAAAATAGAAAGAATATATTTAATAATAATAAATAATTAATTAATATCTTAAAAATTTTGATAAAATCTTGCCCTTCAAGCAATAAAAAAAAAAACAGTTCTATAATGAAGTAAGAAGTTAACATCAAGTGCTCTCATGGAGTTCTAGCACATCATCATAAGATATAAACTTGATCATCTGAAATTAAACCCCAGCAAATCTGTAGTTATATCAAAGGCCTCCATTTTTTATTATTATTTTTATGCGTGCAGGGCAGGGCAGTGCAGTGCAGTGCGGGAGGTTTACCGCATGGCTTATTTACATAAATATTATCAATAAAAATAAAAAATCCAACAAATACGGTACTTTTTTTTTATTCTCAATCTAGCGAAGTCGATATCCAAAATATCGATTTTGAAATTGACATATTGAACATTGACTTCAATCGTACCTAAAAAATTACTTGTCAAGCAATTTTTTTGTAGAAAGAAATCGATGTCATGAATATTGACTTTAATGGTATAGTATTATTTTTTTTTTAAATGAAAAAGATGAATTCAAAAATCGATATTTTCAGACTCAACTTTTATTATCTTTCGTACCGTCTGCCACTTCTCTCTCTCTCCCCCCTCGTTGATACTCTCTTTTCTTTCTCTATCTCCTCATTTAACACACAATAAACACATACACATTAACTTTTTTTTTGAGCTCTCTCTCCCTCTCTCTCTCTCTCTCTCTCACACTAACTTTTTTTTTTTTTTTGAACACACTCTCTCTCTCCCCGACATGAAATGGTTAAAACACACGTACACTACTTTTTTCTTTGTGTTTGAACAATCTCTCTCTCCTCCCCTCTCTCTATCTAATATAATATTATTTTAATATTATATTAATATAAAATATTTTTAAAAAATTATATTATTTTATATTAAAATATAAATTAAAAAGTTTTTGCAAAAGAACATAAATTAATATTTTATAAATATTAAAATAATATTAAATTTAATAAAATCTTTATTATATAATTTAATAATATTAAAATGTTATAATAATATTATATTATATAATATAATAATATATTTTTAATATAATGTCATATTATTTTATAAAATATTAATATTTTTGATATTATATTATTTTAATGTTATATCATTTTTAAAATTTTTATTCTCATTTTTAATATTTTTAATCTCATTGTTTACAATATAATTTATTTTAATTTATATATTTTTGATATTATATTATTTTAATATTATATTATTTTTAATATTTTTATTCTCATTTTAAATATTTTCAATCTCATTGTTACAATATAATTTATTTTAATGTATTATTTATTTTACAAATTTTTATTTAATTTGTTAATTTATTAAATTACATTATTTAAATAATAAAATAATATTATAAAATATTTTACAAATAAAAATTTGTAAATTAAATAATAAAATTAAAATATTTTTATAAAATCAAAAATTAAAATAAATTATATTGTAAAATATTTTTTTACCAATTCTCATTATTAAAATATTTCAATTTTATTATTTATTTTCCAAAATTTTATTTAATTTGTTAATTTAATAAATTACATTATTTAAATAATAAAATAATATTATAAAATAAATTACAAAAAAAATTGTAAGATAAATAATAAAATTAAAATATTTTTATAAATCAAAAATTAAAATAAATTATATTGTAAACAATGAGATTAAAAATATTTAAAATGAGATTAAAATTATTAAAAAGAATATAATATTAAAATAATATAATATCAAAAATATTAATATTTTATAAAATAATATGACATAATATTAAAAAAATATTATTATATAATATAATATAATATTATTATAACATTTTAATATTATTAAATTATATAATAAAGATTTTATTAAATTTAATATTATTTTAATATTTATAAAATAATAATTTATGTTCCTTTTATAAAAACTTTTTAATTTATATTTTAATATAAAAATAATATAATTTTTAAAAAATATTTTATATTAATATAATATAAAATAATATTATATGAGATGGAGAGAGGGGGAGGAGAGAGAACTGAAAGAAGAAAGATAGTGTGTGTGTTTTAACCATTCATGTAGGTGGAGAGAAAGAGAGAGTTCAAAAAAACAAAAAAAAAATTAGTGTTTGTGTGTTTGTTACGTGTTAAATAAGGAGAGAGTGGCAGAAAATAGAGTATTAATGAGGAGAGAGAGAGAGAGGGGGGATAGAAGAGAGTGGCGGATGACACGAAAGACAATGGAAGTCGATTTTAAAGATATTAATTTCGAATTTATCTTTTTTTTTAAAAAAATATTATTATATAAGTTGTATTTAAAAATCATTGTCAGAATATCGACTTTAAATTCGATATCTAGGATATCAATTTCTTTTAAAAAAAATTACTTCACGGATAATTTTTTTAACACAATTAAAATCGAAGTTCAAGATATCGATTTCAAAAGTAAATATTTTTAATATCGACTTTCCTAAATTGACTTTCCTAAATTGGAATAAAAAAATTACTTATTTGTTGGATTTTTTTTTCACAATATTTATGTAAATAGCCCTTTACCGTATCGTATCGTGCTTTCGTATTTTATGAATTTGTGCGCAAAAAAATATTCTCCATTTCCTTACCATTCCACTCTCTCTCCATTGCTCTCTGCAGCGATCAACCCTACCGACCACCTCTGGCTGATCTCTACAATTTTCAAAAGTGAGTCCCCTCTCTCTCTCGCAAAGTTTCGTCATGAAATCTGAAATTGAACCTTTGTAAATCTCTCCGATTCACTAAGCAAGATCAACATCCAAATCATATACATTCCGACATCAGAAAACCTAGAAAACTCAAATCATGTCGTGTTTAGCTCTCTCTCTCCAGCCAGTCAACGGATCCGACATTCTTCTTCAAACCCGCGAATGGTTCCCACCTGCAAGAGCTCTCGTCGCTCTTTCTGCTTTCCGTCAAACCCGTCTTGCCTTTTCCACCGCAAAACACCAAGTCCACGCCCAATCCTCCGCCGAAGACGCCGCCGGAGATGAGTCTTCACTCGGTGACGATCCGCTCGCTGCATCTAGTGGGCAGCTGGTCGTCGGTGTCGAGAGTCGATATCGAGTAGTTTATAGGCTCGTCAATGGGATTTATGTGCTGGGAATCACTACTGTTGATAATGATTCGGTAAATAATGTGTTTGAGTGTATTAGCATTGTGAATCAAGCTGTGAGTGTGATAGTCACTGCGTGCCGTGGTGTTGATGTTACCCCTGAGAAGTTGCATAGGAAATATGCTGAGATTTACATGGCTTTGGATATAGTTTTGAGGGGTGTGAGCAATATTAGGCTTGCTGCTATGCTGAGTTCGATGCACGGTGATGGGATTGCGAAAATGGTGCATTCTGCGCTTGATACAGAGAATCAGATTCGTGGGGCTGATAGTTGGAGCAGTGTAGAGGGTCAATCGGTTGAGCGGGAGGGCAATGTGGAGGTTTTCTCGAATGCTAGATTCGAAATGCCACCAGAAGCATTGACTAGAGGGGATGAGGTGGCTGCTGCACTTGCCCCAACAGTGGCAGCGGCAGGGGATGAGGAGAAGGATCAGCAACAGAAGGCACCAGAGGAGGTGGAGGAGGAGAAGGATCCGTTTGCTGCAAGTGATAAGCTTAATAAGCCTGAGGAACTTGTGGGTGGGTTTAAAAAGACTAAGGATGGTTCTGGTACTGATTTGAATACTCAGTTGGCTGGGCTTGAGGTTGCTTCATTGCCTCCTGCAGCTGCTACACAGTCAACATTTATAGGTGTGGAGGGGTTTGAAGGTGATTATGGTGGTATTGAGTATAGCAACGAGGAAGCCTCTTTAAGAGAAGCTTTTGAAGGGTTTGATGATTCATTTGGTGGAGGTTTGGATGCATCAGAGTTTGTTGGTCCAGCAAAAGTTCCAAAGAAGGAGGGGCTTGGTGGGCTTGAGTTGTTACAAACTGGACAGGAAGAGGCAGCACCTAAAGCTGCTGCTGAGGCAGGAGCTGGTTCTCCTCTTGAGAATCTTGTGCAGATAACTGAAATGAAGGGGCCTGAGATGTACGTTTCTGAACAGATTAGCGTAGAATTTAGGGAGTCATTACTTGCTAGAGTGGGCTTGATGGGTATGGTATATTTGAAGACATTGCCTCCAAAATCTGCTGGTGAAAAAGAGACACAGTTTTCATTCAGAATTGATGGAACAACTGCATTTAAGAGAGTTGTCATGCAAAGTTCTCGAGTTAGCAGTCTAGGTAATGGGATGTTTCATGTGAGGACTATGCCCTCAGAGGAGCCTTTACCGATCCTGAAGTACAGTTTGCTGCCTCGGTTAACTCCAGTGCCCTTGAGGGTTCGCTTGGTTAAACGCCTCAGTGGGACTCTTCTTTCAGTAATGATACAATATGTTTCCAATCCAGAGTTGCCTACATCACTAAGTGATGTGACATTTATATTGAAATTGCCAGTTGACCCTACATTGTTAAAAGTCTCTCCAAAAGCTGTTCTAAATAGATCAGAGAGAGAGTTGAGATGGCATGTTCCTGAGATTCCCCTGAAAGGTGCACCTGGTAAACTAAGAGCACGGATGCCTGTTGATTCTAGCGAGGAAGATGGTGAGGAGGAACCTGAGGTTGTTGGATATGTGAAGTTCTCTGTGCAAGGCACGAAGTCATTGTCTGGGGTTTCTTTATGGCCTGCATCTGACGGTAAGATGGACTTTTACACTGTCAACCCAAGGTACGAAAGTGGTGTTTACATGTGCAACTGACCCTTTGCTTACAATTTAAGTTCTCTTTCTTTCATGTTTTCTTCAATGAGATATATTGACAGATGTTTGTACAATTCTTTGAATTGGAGTGTGAAAGTTAGGTTCAGTGTTGCTGTGTCAAAGGTTCTTTTCTAAAGTTTGTAATTGCTTGTTATAAATGACGACTTGTGTTTTTGAAAACATGCTTTCTGCAGTTTTTCTTGTTTCATCTTTATCCAAAAGTTTCATTGCTTTTTTCTTTTTATACCTTGATATCTTCTTCACATTTGAATGTTATGAATGAAAAATTCTCCAAGTTCACTGTCATGCTAAAAGTACTCCAACAGAGCACATCTTTGAGATATACAATATTGAGGACAGTAGAAAAAAATTGTACCGTTCATAAAATTGCATCACTTGCTAGGGCTGTATAAAACAGTTTGCAAACCACCAAAATTGGCCAACTGAAACTGTTTTGACCAAGAAAGATGGTTTTCCATCTCTAATGGGTGGTCATGGTTTCATGTGTTAAAAAGTTATCTGGTCAGTGCAGCCTTGGGATGGTTTGCAAACTGCATTTAGCTGAACCCACCAAGTATATCATAAACTTAGATATTTCTAGGATAGAATGGTCATTTTGGTTGGTGGCTCTGAGAAAATCCTGGTCCACACTCTGGATAACCGTCACCCTGGTTTCATCTTTAGCCCCAGTACCACACCATCCACTGCAAATCTATCTCCCTCCCTTCTCTCTCTCATGTCCAATCATTTCAAATTCAAATCGTTCGCAAATGATATTGTGATTCTCTGCAGAAAATTTGATGACAGTTTCCTCATCCATCTTCCAATTCTGTTTGTTGAGCACCACAAGATTTGGAGGAATTGCTGCTATGCGTACGAACTTCTTCCTTATGCTTTTTTCCCTCTCTTCCCAAGTTGTGTTATCGAGTTTCAGGCTAAAGTGCTTGGAATTCTCGTTTCTTTTTCCTTTACAAAATCGTTGACCTTTCTGACTGGACCTGCCCATTTCTGACTATGACCAATTGCCCCCGAAAATAACCTGTTTCTCTGATAATCTGGGCTTTCGCGGTTGTAGAAATAGGTAAACTGATAATCTTGGCTTTTTAAAATAAGCTTGGACGCTGATCAAGTTCACCCCTATCGCTGGCTGCTTCAATTATATTTTTTCCAATGGATAAAAGGAATTTTTCATTACTGTAGCAAGCCCTCAGATGAAATAAGAATCATGTGGGAACTCAACTTTCTTACAACAGACTTATGGAGAATAACTCATATTTGTGTTTTGCATATGTAGAATAAACATCTTATTTAAGTGACAAGGACATGAAAAAGTTAATTCCTCGTGACATTTTGCCCTTGATTAATATGAGTAAATGACTTTTGCGAGTCCAAATGGGCATGATCCTGTCGTCAATGAGTTCTTGACATTCCAGCAGTCGATATGGATTTGCCTTAGGAGTTATAATTTCAGTTGAATGTCACAATTCTGCTTGTTTAAATAAATAATGTGCCTAGATGTTAATGATTTACTTAGAAAATGACAAACAACTCTTCCATGACAATAGGTAGAGTCAATCTTAAAAAACCTTGAAGTAAAAATTAATGTTTTGTTTTCTTTGCATGTATGTATTTTTAGTTAAAATGTGACCAATGGAAAAATAGGAACATTTGGAGAGATCCATTTTGTGTCTACAGATTCACCAAACGATTGCAGTTGTATGGTATGCGCCACAAATTATAATTGTAATGAAGATTTCATTGTTAAATTAGAAAAACAATGAGTCTGAATTATAGTGCACAGCTCTTTGACTTAAGATAAATGTTGGATTGCATATTACAATATCTCTGTAACAAATCTCACAATCATATGATTGACACTCAATGGTTGTCTATGCATGTTAATTGTAGTTTTAGAAGCTTATACCTGTATCTTCACATTGAACATTCTAGTTACTTTGTCAAAGGAAAATACCTTTTTTGTTTTCTTTTTCGGTGATTTTCCCTATTTTTTTCTTTTAATCTGTTGAACTATGTAATACATGCACAAATCTCCAAGCAAGAGCCACAGTTTGGTAATTGTATTGCAAAGATATTGAGCCCAACACATGGTTTGCTCATTGCATTTCCTGGATGCACATGGCTTGTGGGTATTGCATCTATCCAGTAGATTTTTTGGTGCATACTTGAGATTCATTTTGTTATCCAAAGTGAAGAAATTGGAAAACATGCAGTTTCCAAAGCTTACTGTTCTAAAACCAATTCACTTAGTTGTGCCAGCTCGCCTTCTTACCAGCAAAGTGGATCAGATTCTTTTTATAACTTCCTATTATTTAGGTTTTTATTTCTTGTGAAATTTTGGTCAACTTGTGGAAATAATTCAGCTTTCTTGGAGAATGATTATATATAACTTGGAGTGATGACTAGCTTTAGAATAAAAGCAAACATGTCAACAGAATTTCCTATTACCATCGTCACACAGTAGTGTCAATTTAAAATAACATTTAAGCTACAAAAGAAAAGAAGCAAAGCTTTCAATATCTAATTATCTGTGAAAATATTATTAGAAGATGATGTGATTAATTAAAAAGCTAATTGGAGCCACTGGACAGCTTTTATTTGTAGCTAGGTTGGACAAATGTTTGTTGCTGGATGTTATGCATCACCATTTATGCAAGGCAGATGTCATTGTGAGGTTAGACAAAAATTGCGTGCGAGCCAAAGTTTAGTGCACAGGCATCTGACATAAGTTAAAAGTTGGATTCCAGATTTCAATGTCTCCATAGGAAGTCTATAAATCCGTGCTTTTGCAATTTTGAAAACCTTGCACTATCTTCTATTCAACAATTTTTTTTGGGAACATCAGCCACTTCCTCTCAGATGTGGCCCTGTAAAACTATACGCCACATAGAATCATTGACAAAGCATGTGCAGTGGTGAGCAATAGGAAAGAAGTTAAAACCACCCTAGAGCAATTGCTAAGGTTTGAACGTGAGACCTTGCTTGCAATGTAGTGCTCTTTCCTACCAATCAATACAGAGATGTACAATTTTACAATCCAGTTGCTTTCTTATCTAATTCCAAAATCCCTTGAGGATGTATCTTGATCCAGGATTTTGAAGTTCTGGGTATTTTTAAATGAAGGGGGTCCTAGAAGCAATGCACTTTAAATTCCTTTGATTGCAAAATTATTTGTCGGTATTTAATTGTTTATTTTGATACAGAAAATTGTAACTATAAGGTGTTAGTGGCCTAAATAGTGCTATGAACAAGTGGACATTAGAGCTAATTGATAGGTGAATGAAAGCAGGAGTGATACCAATATCAATGGCATGACGGCGGGATTGGGGGGATAATTGGTGGGAAAAAATTGTGTTGGGTGGATGGAGCAACACTAATAAGTGAGTATCAGATGACAATGTCATTTTAAAACTCAGTTTCCAGTAAAATCCTCATAAAGGCAGATTTGAAAGTGATACCTTTCTGTGAGGATAGATACTTTAATCAGATAAAACCAACTTCAAAATTCACCGAGCATTTACAAAATCCATTTTTTGTTTTGCCTAGAAAATGTATTGTCAGGAAATAAAATTCAATTTTCACATTTTTTTAAAGTTTGCTCCAAAACCATAATTGTCCAGGCACACTCTGGAGAAGAAAGAAAGATGCTGCTTCTTGCTTTAAAAAGTTTTAACCCAAAAGAGAAAAAAAGGTTCTGAAACTGAGCTAGTTGTTGAACCAACTTGTCTTCTTACTGCCCTATTCCTATTTGTGATTTTGGTTTCTTGTTAATGCTAATTTGGAAATTTGTTGAAAGGCCTTGCTTGCTTTGGAATGCCTTGCGCATGATCACATGGAAGGTGGAAATCCTTTTAGTCAATAGGATGAGATCAACATTTATAGATAAATGTTTTAGTATGCAAAGAGTAAACGTAGAGAAAATGATTAAGATTGCTAAGCCGAGTTGTATATTATGAAGTGCAGACGCTTTCGAATTAAAGTAAGCCAATGTAAAGAAGAAAATATACCTATGGGATAGAATACTTTTTTATGCCATGTAGATGTTAAATATTATAGCATCCTTTAACTGCAGGTTAGCTCATGGATATGTATTTTGTTTGCTTGAAGGATAGTTACTTGATATAGTTGGTAACAGATTTTTGGAAGTTTATTTTGATTAAGATATAATAAAGTTCAGTGCACTAAAAGGTATTGTATATCCCGATCCTCCATATGTTGCATTTTATCTTTCAGAAGTTTGGTATGTTGTCTAAAATAAAAGCGGCGGCAGCAGCGGCGTTGTTGTTGTTGGCTTTTTATTTATTTTTTATTTTATAAAAGCTTGTTTCAGATACTGAGTCTCAGAGAAGGCTCCTATTTGTACTAGTTAGCTTATAATTTGTCTCTGCTGTTGCCTTTGTCTGACAAATAGGCCCTTTTTTTTTAAGTGTGTTCTTTTCTGTAAAGTTCATTGGTTTTATTTTATTTACTTTTTTAAGAGGCTTTTCTTTTCTGTATAGTTTATTGGTTTGAATTAAAACCAACTGTTTTAGTATTATCTGTCTGAATTTGACTTGCTGCAATTTTCTTGCCTTACATGTTTGCTAAGATTACTCCTGGTCCAAGTCTTGCTATCCTTTATAAGGATAAATCATTTTTTACGCAACATAATGGATGAACTAATCTCAGATTTCTGATATAAAGACACCTGCTTGGAGTTGATGAGTTACTGCTCTAGTTAATTTTTTCTGGGGAACACGTTTCTTGCACTAGTATGTGGTTCATGCTATTGTACAATTCCCAACCCAGACAAAAAGGTTGTTTTTGGGAAACCAAGGTGATACTTGCTAGATTCAGCAGTAGAAAAGCGTTGCATTCTATTGTCTCTCATTTCAACTTTGAAACTCATGAAAGGATCAACTAATAGAATCTTAAGCATTTTGCTATATGGAGTTTGCTAATAAAAATATTGTTTTCATCTTTCTGGGTCCCTAAAAGATGTGGGAATAAAATGGCCTAACATTGTGTTTGTGTATATACATATGTTGATGTTACAGACTTGTTCAGTCTCTTTTGTTTAGTTGTGTTTCAATTTCCTTTATATGTGGTGCCCTTGTTTGTACTCCTGACATTTTATGTTGTTATTAAAGAATTTCCTATTTGTTGTGTACTTGGTATTGAACCCATTCTGAGCATCATAGCTTGGAGTCTGCGCTAATAGATGTACTTCTGAATGCTCAAATCATATAGCCATAATACAGCTCCTCATGCTCCTTTTTTTTAATTTTTAAATGCTTGTTAGTTTATCAAAAATCAGATTTGGCTAAAAGATGGATAAGACGACACTCTCAAGAGCCATGTAATATAGAGCTCCTCTCATTCTTTTATGAGGTGGCATACTGTTTTTTTGTGAGAGATCAATAATAAAGATGCTCTTATATTAGTCTTTATCAGTTTGGACTTATGAGATTCTTCTATTAGAGCAGGAGCTATTGTAGGCTGTAATGTAGAATAACGAAGAAACTTGATTTGAAGGGAACTTTCTAAAAGATGACAACAATGGGACCATAATCCTTTGTATACAAAATTCTCTCTCCCTCAGCTACTAGAGATGGCTGACAGTTGATTAAATTGGGGAACCTCTAAGAATCAGATGGAAGACTATCCTTCTCATGAAAAGTTGTATCTAGGTTTTATTTCACATTTTATCTGGCAAAAGAAAGAAATTTTACTGTAAATGATAGCATTCAATAAGTAGGTGACATTATCAACTTAAATTATGTTAACATGAGTTGCAATGCTCATATAAATTATGTTAAATGGTTGCCAAACGTTCTTCAGCAGCGTATCTTTTATGGGCCATTTTTGGTAACAAAGAACTTTCATGGTTGTTCCTGCAAGTTACAAGTTACAAAGGACTATCATTTATGATATATATATATATATATATATATATATATATATATATATATATATATATGTATATGTATATATATATATTTATGTATATGTATATATATATATTTATGTATATGTATATATATATATTTATGTATATGTATATATATATATATATATTTATGTATATGTATATATATATTCTAGCAAAAAGTTCCAAAGATACATTTTCTTTTTCTTTAAGGAGGTTCTAACTATGCATGATTACTTGATGTTCTCAATCAGGAAACGTCTTAAAATGTCAGTTGGGCCATAAGGAAATAGCATTTTTTGGTTCATAACTTGTACCCTTTTTTGTCATGTAATTCTTCATGCTACTAACTGATGTGGTTGGGATTATCCCATGTTCCTCATTTTGTCTCAATTTTTCTCAGGTTTTGTTCTGTTGACTGTGGTGTACCTCAAAGATCGGTACCTTTATTCTCTTTAATTTTATATATAGTATAATTGAGATCTCAATTTTGGTTCAGATGGCTTAGAGTTGATCCAATCGGAGTATTGCTAAGAATCAGATGGAAAAGAATTAATCTCTGCAGAAGAGTTGCATCTATTTGGTGTGTGTGTGCGAGCACGTCTGTTTTTATTATTTTATTTATTTATTTATTTATTTCTGGTTGAAGGTGTGAAATTAGCAGTCGTTGCTGGCTTTGCTCAACGGGTCAACACCTGATCTTTCAGTGTTGTAAAAGTCTCTCCAGGTTCTAGCTTGATGCCTTATTGTGCCTAAGACAACGCGGCTTCATGCAGACACTCGCCTTTTTGTGCTTAGACACGAAGGGTATCATTCATGTCTTAAGCATTTTAAGTATACTTTTTGAGTTTTCCCCCTCATATTTCTCTAATTTTTTCTAAACTATATTCCCTTTCTACTTCTAATCTAGGCTTTCTTCTTGTTCTTTTACTTCTTTCTTGCTTTCCTTCTCTCTTTCCCTGTCTCTCCTCTGTCGCATATTTCTTGTGTTTTGCCATTTTCTTTGCATGCTTTTAATAACTGAGGGTTTTGATATAACAAATTATATGTCTAGTTCTTTAGTATGAAACTTGAAATGGCTATAATTTTTTAGATGGGAAACTTGAAATAAATATATCTTAATATTTGGAATGTATGTTAGTTTATGTTGATCACAATGCTTACCATGGGGACATGTCATAAAATGTTTTCCGAATGCATGACTTTTGTTTTCTGAATTTGCAGTAGCTGTCTCTGTATGTTGGTGATTTAGGCCTTTTATTTTGCAAAATTAATTATTTGCTTAAATTGAGTGCTTCCTTCCCTACAGTGTGCATGGTGCCTAGCTTTTCAGGCAATATCCTAACTAGCACTTTAAATGGGTTTAATATGTGATACCTCTTTTCATCATCCCATCTCTCCTTCATCAGTGTTGGCCAAATGTTTGCAACTAATCAAATTATCATGACCATTTTGACCATAAAGTACACTCATGGTGCAAATGTACCGATGAAATTTGAGTATAGGCCCTTTAACAGCATCTGCACTGAAATCTAGTTCGTGGGCTCTGACCATTGAAATAATAATGAAAAGAAAAACTTCTGGACAAGCAAATGTAAGATTGTAAACATTTTACCCCTTCTAAGCTCTAGAGTGTTGTGATTGCCTCCCCTTCTGCTACAGGTGTTAGTAGTTTCTATGTACATAAATGTTTTCTGTCAATAATTACGATTATCTTTCCAGCAATTGTTAGCTTCTTGTGAGGTGGAAGATGCTAGTTCCGGAATGCTTTTGAGTTGATTTGAGTTTTATGCCCCTTTTAAAATTGAAAAGAATCTGCTTTTTGCCATTAACAAACATGTCTGGTACTGTCATTTTGTTTGTAAGATAGATCGTTTCTAGTTCCTCAAAGATGTTCTTGTAGGGCTCTGTGTTGCCATGATGATACAATTTCATTGATGATGATTGTATTTCATTGGAAAATCCAAGTAAAATTCTCCTAGTTTATTCCAGTTGTTCAGAAACTATTGGGTTCCGCTTCTATCATGGTAAATAACTTTTAGGAAACACATACACTTGCATTGATTCATTGTCTTGGAGTGGTTGCTAGAACCTCGTCTCGTCATCACAAAATATTTTCCAGTGAACATGAGAAACAACGTTACTTCATAGTAAGCCATTTTTAAATGACAAATCTGTAAATCACTTTGTAGTCTACGCTAGAAATTGGGTCTTATTGGTGGTGGTAAAGGACTAATAGAGAGAGAAAAGGAGGATGGGGAGAAAGAGAAAGGCGGGAAAAAAATAGACTGATTTGTACATATTTGGGAGGATAGCAAGGACATAGGGTGGGATATTAGAACACACACAGAATTTGTTCTGAATGCTCAATTCAATAATAAAAAAGTGAGCTCCTCTTACAGAACTGCTTGGGCCTTTATCTGTAGGATCAACTGCTAAACCATGCGAAAACCAAAACAAATCAATCACATGAAAATTAACATTATAAAAGCCTAAATATATGTAGAAATGCAAACATTCTTTTAAATCAACTAACTACTGAACAATTCGAAACATTCCTATGTTGAATTGAATCACATGGTAAATTTTGAATATTTTAACCCTGCAACTAGAAAAGCTTTTGATAAAATGCTTTCCAAGAAATGATTTTTCTAATAAGATATTCTCTTTATACCAGAGATGCTTTGTGAATCCTATAGAGCCATTTGTCATTCTTTCTACTTGCTAAGCTAGCAGGTTCTAGTTTGCCTGCCTCTGCATCTTGGTCTCAAAAAGTATGGGGCATCATAGAAGACAAAGAATTTTAAGAGTGCAAGCTGAAAAATTACAGGTAAATATGCAGTGGAACCCATGTATCTTCCTCTTTTCTGAGCCTTTGGGATGAAGTACCATTACCAAAGTCTCTTTCTCTCAATTTTATTTTATTTCTTAAACCCCCGCCCCCCAAAAAAAAAAATGCAAGCAGGTGAAGGGCCTAAGCATGCTTTTGTGTGGAGAGTACTATTCTCTTTTTCTTATTGTGCTTGGGACCTTGAACTGTTGGCCGATTGCAACCGAATAAGTGTGCTGCTTGAAGTCTTGTGATGTTTCTCTATGATTAGGATCAATGCCCTTGTATAAGGAGGAAAGATTCTCCCCTTTTCTTTAATTTGTTTCCATCATTTATAGCTGTTATTAAGCCCTTCTTTTAGCGTTTCAAGAATATAATGTTTTGAGTAGACAATATCCTTCTGTATCTAGCTTGAAATCATTTTGTTGGAGAAACTTTAATCCAAAACTTACCGTATGGTTTAGTTAATGTTATTTAGTAAGTGGAAATGGGATGGTTACTTGTGTCCCCAATTAAACTTTTGATCTCCATCCCTTACATGCTTGAATTTTAAAAATTCAGTATGAGAAATATGGCTCAAAATTAGTCTGGCAAGATAAGGGTTTTAATAATTTTTTTTAATATATTTCTTTTTCATTTTGGCTCTGCATAAATGAAGTGTCAAATTAAAATGATGGGTGATGGGTGATGCTTTGTGGAACATCGCTAAGGAATTCTTACTTTAGCCTTTCACAATTCTACAATTGAGCGTAAAGATCATGTTGAAAATTGGGCATACAATTATTCCCATTACCCCAGGAGTTACAACCTGAGCAAAGGGTAATCCAGTTATTTGCTGCAGGAGGGCGGATGAAGGTGATGCAATAGAGGTGGCTGTATCACTATGTAAAGGTGTTGCTTGTGGACTCACTTTGACCTCATAGCTACTTACCAGGTATCTTGGAGCTCAATAGTCCATGTGAGACCAGATATATTATATGTTGTAAATATTTTCTCTGACAGAATCATGCTTGTGCTGAGCCTGAGGATAATCTGATGTCTATTGAATTTCCATGACCCTTATTTGATCTCTTCATTTAAATTTTATGTTTCATGCTGAAATAGGTGAAATTGATGTCTTAGAATAAAAAAGCTTATGTGCCAAACAGTAATCACCTAAGCATGTCTTACTAGTTTCATCACCTAAGCATGTTTTGGAAGCTCTAAAGTAATCACGTCTGAACAGTTCCCCCCCCCCCCCCCAGATCAAAGGATCAGCATACAAGATTGATAAGGAATTGCCATAATGATATTTTGGCTTGGGTATGCAACTTTCTCGATCCTCTTCATAAGTTGGCTCCTAATCAAATTAATTACTTTGTTGTCCATGAGTTCAAGTACATCACTTTGTCTATATATAAAAAAGGGAAACTGCATATATGGGTATCTTATGGTTGGGGAATTGAAATGCCATCTGTGGAAGGGAAATCTCTGTTCCATCTGTATCCGTTAGATTCTTCATTGCAATGTGTGTTTTTTTTTTTTGGTTTGGCCAAAATCATAGATATCCCGGTGAATTTTATGCCTACTTTGAGATCACCCCTGAATTTTTATTGTAGTCAATTACCCTAAAACTTTCCATATAAAATTCAATGCCCTCATTAAGTGGATGACTCTAGCTTTCTGGCTGCATTCTGGAAAGTTACAGTGAGCTTTTTTTTATTATTATTTATAAATTTCCTTTGTCACCAAATTTGAACCCGACAATTGATCTTTCATAAAATTTCTTATCTGATCTATAAATTTGCAAATAATGCTTCATTCACTAGGACATTCGACTGATATGAACAATGGAATCCCATTAATGAAGCTTTAGCAAATTAACTTTATAAAAAATTGAATTTGGGTCAAATTTTGTGAAAAAGCGTCACCGGAGAAGAGATAAATCAACTTCTGAAAATATGCTCATTGGAGCTTGCACGTGAGCTCCTTGCCACAAAGGTAAAATTGTTTACTTTTTTTAGGGGGGCTATTGAATTTTGTTTACGTAGTTTGTGGTAAATTGACTTCAGTAGGAATTTAGGGAGTGATTTGAAAGTAGGCTCTAAGTTTAGGGGTGGTATTTGTGATTTAACCTTTTTTCTTTATTTTGTTTTGAAGAGAAAAACGTTCACCTCATTGTACTCGCTGATTGAACTATTGGACCTCACGATAGAAACTGAGACAACATTAGAATACCAGTGTAAAAACTATACTAAGATTTCATCATTGAGTGTCTTCAATTAGAGTGACAGTTACATGACTGGGACTCTTTTTACAGTTTAGTTGCCCAGGCTGGTGACATTTTCCTGTTCAATGGTTGTTTGATGCTTGTGTTTCTTTTGGGATATTTCTTTTTCATTTTCCTGACTGCCCAAATTTTTACCTAGCTGTTCCCTTTTGCCCCCTTATTTGTTTATTTTTTGATTCAGGGGCTATGTTGGAACTTAGCATTCCAGTCACAACTTCCTTCTAAAGCGGGAGCTTCTATGAGCTATTGCAGACTTGGTTTTGACCATCCTGAAGGCAGTATAGCTCATTTTTCTTAGTTATTCTCATTTAATGAATATCTACTGGCTTATCTGATCTGGACAGGTATCTTGGTTCCTCATAGTTCAATTTTCACTTCTGTACTCTTGGATCTCTTGTTTGGTTATAGTTTCAAAATGTCTTTAGTTAGTTCACCATGTGAAAAGGGAAAGATGATAAGTTTGTTTGCTAAAAATTTGTTCGAAATGATTAGCTGTCATGAGTGCTAAATTTCCTTCAATATTGTTGGCGCAAATATTTATATATGTGCATACTTCTTGTCAAATACGACTTGTTGCTGTGGAACGTGTATTCTAAGGATAGTATGGCTTCATATTCTGGTATGCTCCCCTTTGATGCATTAGACTCCTTCCTACCTTATGATATGCATCCACATTGCTTTCCTGATCTGGACAAGAGTTGATGAAGGGTCTCAACTGTTTCAAGGGCGGTGACATTAGTTGAGGGTCTGCATATATTTGGTACAGTTTCTACCCAACTTGATCGTCTTCATGTGTTGGGTTTGAAAGTCAAATACCAAGTCTGCCAAACACAATTGAATTAAAGGACAATAAGCTTCAGGTGCTCTTTCTGTTGCCTTTATTTTGATTGAAATTGGTTTGCTCAGTCTATATTTGTCTGCACCGACTATGATCTAAAGGGTTTATCTGTATCCAATTCTACTTCAATGCACATGCGCCCACTTGGTTGTGTGAAATTTATTGCTTCTAGAGTGGCATGTTTTTAATGGTTCTGGGATCCCTATTTTGAGAACAACTGAAAAATCTAACTTATGTCTAATTGATTCTATCCTGCTTTGTTTTGATATGAAACTTTCAGGTCCCTGCAACTTAAATGCCATTCCGTACTATAGTCAGCTCTATGAAGATAGAGCAGTTTTGCTATTTAATGTGTGCAAGACGGGGTGGCTAAATCTCATGGTTTTGATGAACACAATGAGGCTTTTTTTGGGCTATATTGTACATGTGCTCACTGTTTTTATCAATGCTTGGATGTTGTTTATAATGGATCCAGCACATGTCTGAAAGTGAGTATTGAGTCTAGAAATGATTTTAATTGTTTTTTTTTTTTTTTAATTTTTAATTTTTACGTTCTATTCTGCTCTTCAGGTTTGTGTTGCCATTGTCCAAAATGTCCAGGTAAGGGTATGCCCTTTGTTTTAACTTTCTTAGTTGAAATGATTGATCTGGATCATTTGTAATGTTGAGGGGATTCATTCATTAGTTAACCAATCATAACATCATAAACGCTATTTCTTTTCCATTAATGAGAAATTGGAAACTTAAAATTTAGCTAATGCCCATTACTAGATGACCAGATAACTGTGACTCCAGAATGTCAAAATCAGGACTAGCTTCTCCTTCCTCCACTGTCACCTCTCACTTCATGAATGTCAAAATCAGGACTAGCTTCTCCTTCCTCCACTGTCACCTCTCACTTCATTGGAGAATTATCACAGTGATGACGAGAACACACACACACACACACAAATATACATATACATATAAGTGAAATTCAATTGGCTTCTGACATAATGTCGTCAGTTGAAGGGCGTAAAGTTGTATCCAGGTCCAAAGTCAAAAGTTGTGGAGGATGTAGAAGAAATTCTCTTGATTTCACATGATAAAGACAGTGAGAAAGGAATAAAGTTCCTTAATATTTGAGAAGAATGCATGGTGATTTTGAGTACAATGGAGAGAAATTAAGCAAGAGATGTGGTGAATTTGTCTGAAAATGAGAAAGGAATCAAAAATTAAGAAGCCCCACCTAATCATAACAAGTGCGTAGTCATCACTGTAGTAAAAAAATTTCCTGAGGTGTGCAACCAATTAAAAAGAACTTCAGTGATTCTGTTACAGTAGCTTTGGAGTTTCAAACTGACCTCATCAATCATAATTAGACCTGTCTTATTTTTTGTTCGTATACAGATATTTTTCATTATTTGACATTTTTATTTTGGAGGTGAAACTCAGTTGACTATTAACAGGGGTAATTGAAGATTCCGTCTTACCTTAAATTGGAGTTTTAGTTGCTTGAGATTTAGCTTAGGTAGAGGTTGAAAACCGAGTAAAAGTTTGTCTTCATTTTTTTTCCCCTTGTAATGATCCTATCATTGCGAAATAAGACCCGAAGTAGCTGTGAATTTTGGGGATTCGCTTCCCTTCTTGGATTTGATAGAGTAGATGTGCTGAACACCTCATCTCTTTAATTATCTTGTCCACCCAAGGTAACAGTGTTCCTGTAGGATTCCAACTTCTTTTTAATTAAACAGGAAGGGCTTCTTACAAAAATTTCTGTCCAATCAAACATTCACTCATGTAAAAATGGAGGAATAGCAGGGCTTCTAAAGTCTAATTGTTGCTCTTAATTTAATCATGCTCAGTGAGATACAATGGTTTCATTTCTGGGCTGTTAAACTCTCGAAGCATGGTGGTGTTCAGAACTAAAAAATGTTTCTAGTCTAGAAACAGATGGAGCCATTGAGTCTTAGGGTACATACACAGGGTTGTGTCCTTCACCATGAGTATCCACATGGCACATGGAAGCACTTAATGTTCCTCTGGCAAAATACACCCATAAGGAACTTTCTCTGGTCTGCAAAAAGAAAAGGTGGCACTGAGATTCAGATTCATTGTGCTGTTTCTTGTGTTGTTCCATGCATGTTTTAAGCAACCCTCATGGCTAGAGAGATGTTTATTTTTCAACATGAGAGTGCAGACAACATGGACATACTAATCTTACTCATTATCAATCAAGGACTTTACCGATCTACGTCGACAGGTGAAGAAAGGAACAAATTCAACAAGAGTATGAAAACAATTGAACTGCTGCCGGACACTCAAAAGTGTCTATTGTAACCTTTAAAGGGTGGAAAAAATATAAATATATATAGATAGACACACAAATAGATAGATAGATAGATAGCTTCTACATAGACAGGCGGGCCTCTTTATGCCCGCCGGATGTCTCCTTTATAGTTTGGGCATGTGTTCACTTTTCTGCTAACAGCAAGTGCATGGATCGTGTATGGTCAGTGATTAATGAGCAAAAGTATGGTTTCCACGGAGAAAGGATGATTCAATTAGCAAAATTGAGATCTCCGTTGTTAATTAGCCTAATCAATAATGTATGATAGGTAAGAGTTAACTGAATTAATGAGAATTAAACGAACAACTAATGAATGAGTGTGATGTAAAGATTATTCAATCCTAGGATAAACTCCAGTTGCTTGATTGGTTGATTTTAGTTGTTGGTTAACTTCAATGGTTAGTCTTTCCTGTCGCATGTCCGCCTGATATTTGCAGTCTCCTGGATTCGACAGCTTGATGTTCTAGGACTCTGGCTTGATGAGTGCAGAGTAGAAATTGAAGCCTCCATTGTATGATGGTATCGTGAGGTTTAAATCAGCTGAAATTAGTGACTGTAAATTCTTTTGATGAGTGCAGAGTAGAAAGTGGTAAATTTTTATGGAACTCGTCCACCTTTTCATTCTTGCTGTCTTTGGAGAGTATAGACATATATTTTGATATTTGTGGAGTAACTTGCTTCTCACTTTCAAGATATCAGTATATTTTAGTCATAGAAGAACACGTTCTTATTTTCATTTATTGATATCAGAGTGTGTGTGTGTGTATATATATATATTATATTTTAAAAATTTAAATTGTGATCACCTAAGATTATATGTAAATGAAAATTGATATAAAAGGATAGGGGAAATGATACTCTATAAGAATAAAGAAAATGAAAATACGAGGATATGTAAATATAAAATATAATGATTTTTCATAAATATTAATTATTTTACGGAAATAATATAATATTTTTATTTTATAATAAAAAATTTAAAAAATTAAATATGTAATTATTAATCTTAAAGAGAAATAATATATAAATAAATTTTATTATTAAATAAATAAATAATTTATTAAAAATAAAAAATAAGTAAATATAAAAAATATTAAGTTTTTCATATAAATGTTAATTATTAGAAACAAAAATGTTTTAAAAATAAGAAACGTCACACTGGCAATTGTTTTCCTTATTTTTTTCCTGGGTAAATAAGTGTTTTCGTGCATAGGTGGCGGTCACCTCAGGTCCAAACAAAAAGGGAAATATCACTTAAGTGGGTGTTTACTCAGGTCCAAACAAAAAGGAGTCAAATCACATAAGGATAGATTTTGAAATGTGGTAATCAAAAGGGGAAAACGAGCATCACTCGAGTGATTTGAGAAAATAGCAACCCATTATCTTTTCTAAATCACTTATGTGGATAGAATCAAATTTCTTTGGCAACATTGAAAGCCATCAGACACCAATATAGCCTAATTGAAAAATAATATTCTACAAATGTCCTTTACCCTATTTTCCTTTTCAACTTTTTCTTCTTTTTTTTGGGGGCGGGGGGAAGGTTTCATTCTCTCTCTTCACAATTAGTAAATAAGCAATTAGTTGTCTCTCAATTATTTATTTTAATAACATATTATTTATTAGAGTATTATTCGTAAAGATATGATAGTTAAGATTTTAGTAAGTATATAGTTTTGGATAGAAATAAGTGACATTGGAGAATTCGCACAAATTAAATTTAACACTTTTTTTTTTTTATCTTCTCGATATTTGTCTCTTGATCTCAAAATTTAGGGTTAAAGTCCAAATTATTATTGTTGTATCTGTTATAGTATTATAAATTAATACTGCTAATTTTGTTTATAATTACAATATTCTGTTATGTAAAAGTAAAATAATTAAACTATTCCATCTTATTTAGGGTGTTTGTGTGTCTATATATATATATATATATATATGTGATCCAATATTGGGAGACCTCCCCATAAAGGGCCTGACAACAGGTCGATTCGGATTAATCAAGGTGAAACCCCGGATACCGAATGATGGCCAAATCGGGAACCAAATATATATATATATTTATGATATGTTACTAATTGCTCATGGTTTTCTTGTTATTTTCTCGAGAAAAACGTACTAAATTTTAAATGATTAAAATCAAATACTATGATGCAACACTTTATGTTAACTCTTTTTAAATATTATATCTTTATAGATTTTGCTATTCAAACATAATTATTTAAATAAATTTATTCAATAATTTAAGATTTCTAATTAATTGAATACGTTGAACTACTTTTGAAGTTTTTATTATTATTTTTTTTCTCACAGATATGTGTTGCCAAACGGGACCTTAATCATTTACAAATGACTTAAAATTTGGCTTGCCAAGGATTTAGTATGCCTCACTTATTTACTTATACGAGTTTAAAAGAAATCAATGTTAGGATTATACCTTACATAATCAATGTTTTATATAAATTAATATTATTAATAATAATATAAGTATTCTATTTTAATAGAAATATCTTTTGTAGATATATTTTATTATTTAAACTGAATATGTCCAATGAGATGTTACATTCTCAACAATTGAGAATATAAGAGATGATGAGTAAGCTGAACACGAAGATGGATGGTACTTGCATTCTTATTTCTATCGATCAATTCTTTTTTTTTTTTTTATACAAAAAGATGCAACTAAGTATGATTGGATCAGTAAAAAGAGAATAGAAGTGGGGAGACTCTACTGTTTGTACTGTCCCTAAGCGACACTATCATTCAATTCAAAGTAGTGCATATAATTTTTAACATAAGATAGCGGAGTTGCCTTATGTATAGGTAATTAGGGTTTGTTAATGTCTATGCATTCATGCTAACTATGTGTAAATACTCGGTATTTGATAGCTGTACTTGGTTATGTATTGATACAGGTGATCATAGATATCAAATTGATCGCCCTGGGTAAAAGAGAGACGTGTTCCTATAATTATGTAAGTTAATATTTGTTGGAAATTTTTGATCAAGATGAACTAATTTAATTAAAAAGAAATTTTCATATTAAGTTGACTAAAATTCATAACTTTAGATGGAATCAAGATCTTGAAATAAAAGGATCCGAATGCAAAGTACTTGTGATCAATTGTTTACTTGTAGTTTAGACATAAAATATTAACATGATTTAATTAATTTTGTATAAAAAAATATATTATTATGATCGACACATCAATATTACGTAGGATATCACATGTCTTCAATTCCTCAGAATTGAATTGTAATCAAAACTAAATATTTAGGACTTGATTGGAAAAATTAAAACGTTTAAGATTAAATAAAAAAAAGGATAAAAGATTTATGATTTTGTATGTAATAATTATAAAAAATAAATAAATAAATGATACTTGATACTCGGATGTCATATGTAAGGAACATAATTAGTTAAGGAAAAATGACATACTATAACAACAACAACAACAACTGAACCTTAATAAAAAATGACATACTATATGTTATATTATGGTCAATTACAATAAATTTGGTGCGATGTGGCTTTGCCGTAACATTTGCCTGATTTCTATATTTGTAGGTTGTCGTGTTTAGGAATAATAGAGCGCGCGCGGCGCGCGCACACGCACACACACTCGCACTTGCACTTGTACAGAACATGAAGTCTAATAATGAGATAGGTTTAACATTAATTATAGCCTCAATTTTTCTAAGGCGTTTGTGACGTTGTCATTTCACGCCACACATGGTTTTAATGTATGCCATTTCATATGAGTCTGGTTTTAAATTGATAAATTATGTAACAAGGTACACTACACCACCCACATTGCCCCTTTGGCAATGCAAGCAATGGGCATCATTCATTTTTCAAAATATATGTTATCTTGGATGACCTCTCTCTCTCTCTCTCTCTCATGCAGAATAACTCCAAAGATTAATGGCGGTCGGATAATTAAAATTAAAAATTCAGAAAATAGGAAGAAAAATTAGAAATAGAGAGGCAAGCCCTCTTATTTTGACAAAACTAATTGAAGATGGCTGGTAATGTTTCAATAAGTAACGCGTCAAATGTGCTGCACTTAATGTGTCTTCCGCTCATCACCCTCCTCTCTCTTACTAATAATGAATGCCATGTCTATTGAGAAAACCTTGCTTGTAAATTCAAAACCAGCTTAATTAAAGTACTAATTATAATTAAATTAAAATTGTGTTTTAATTAGAAAACAAAAACTAAAATGAAAATTGTAATATTTAATATTTATATATGCTTTCCGTGTAATCCAAGAATTATAATATTTTTTCTATATTTTATATTGAAAAGTTTTATATTTTAGAAATTATTTTAAATTATAATTAATAAAAACAAAATAAAAATGATTAAAAGAGAAGGAAAGAGATGAGTGATACCCAATAATTCAACAACTCGCACCACCATGCAGAAATAATATTATATGGTATGATATTACCAATGTATCTTTTTGTCTCTTCCATTTTCTTAGCATGATCAATATCTCTCTTTCGAAGATAACAACAAAGTAATTATGATATCGTCGATGAATAATAAACAAACTATACATATTTTTTCTAATTTGGTCCCAGAAGGACAAAACTGTCATTTAGCTCTCCACCCTTCAACTCCATCCCGTAGTGTAGCTTTCCTTTCCCTTTCACGGCGGGTGCGTAATCGTGAAAACCTCCCGTCAAAGCCACCTCCAAATATTTTTCCTCAAGTCCCAGTTTACCCTTCCTAATTTAAGTCCAAATATGCACCATTCCTGGGCAAATCCGTCAATTGAACTACGCGGGCGAGGGCGAGATGCACCCGAACGACGTCGTAACAGCGACACTGGCGTGATCTTTGCAGCTAAGCGCCTTGAGCAGCCACCACGTGCGCCTCTCTCTTTCCCCATGACTCGCCGTAGACGGCGGAAACAGCGACGATGGACTCCGGCGAATCTGACGGCTCTTAATTTCTCTCAGCTCCATACCAGAAGGTACCTTAACCGCTCCGAAAAACAAATTCCATTTTGAAAACTTGGCCTGAGTCGATGAACCGACCGAGCCTTTCCTAACCAGACGTCGGTCTGGCGATGATCCACGGAGTTCTTGGTAATCTAGTGAACGGCTCGTTCTCAGGATCCGAATCCTTGTGCTCTCCGAGAATTGGGACTCGTTCAATGATTCGGTTCGACGTGTGAAAGTTGATGATTGAGGTTGTTGATAACTGGCGGGAGAATTTTTGAAGGGTACGAGTTTGCCACATACGATGATGTCTTCGGCAGGACAGGTGTTGAAGCTGTTGTCACTGAAAAACTCGAAGAATTCAGAGGGTTCCGAGGAAGTAGTAGAGCGATGGAGATCGAGGGCTTGCCGGTTGAGTTCGTCGAGGCTGTGAAGAGGGAGATCGCAGAGAGAGAGAGCCTCGTCTTCATCTTCTGAGTCGTTGTGTGTTGTCTTGTTGTTGTTCTCCATTAATTTGCTTGCACCCGATTGCAATTAAATTGGGTCGTTGGTTAGTGTGGTTGCTTCTGGGTTGAGATGGAGAATGGGAATTGTTTGCATATTCTTTTTATTTAATGACATGCATAACTTGGGGAGGGAGAGAGGGGGAGAGAGAGAGAGAGAGCGAGAATAAATATGTATATCTTGGACGAGGTATTTTGAATGTAGATTATATATTAGTGAATGGTTTATTCTAGAAGGAAAAGGAGCAAGGCGCGTTTATTAATCCCCTCATCTAGACGCCGAAGAGAAAAGAAGAGAACCACCGCCATGATTGAGAGAGAGGGGCAGCATGGTTTTTTTAGGGTTATTCTTTGAACCCCGGTATTAGTTTACATTCAATATTTTGAGAAATTATGCTTTGTACCATGTATTTTACACTATGATCACAACTTTCATTTCCCATGCACCGTTAAAAGGGGTCAAACATTAATGAAATGAATAGTTTAAATACCCTTTAATCCTAAACTCTATATATATCCCTTCAACTATGTTTCCTCGCCCTTCTACTTTCTATATTTTTTCTCTTCTAAATTTTCTAGTATTCTAAAGTCTTTGCAAAATATCCTCAATCTCTCACTATTTTACCAACAACATAAGCAATAATCGTTGGCACAAGTGTAAGAAAAATATGATGAAAAAACATCTCATTTTTGTCATCTAAAATTAAAGAAAATCATAATTTATAGTTCTCTAAGATCAATTATGTCATGTCTATGTTTGCCTTGCACTATTTTTTTTTCTTTTTCCACATGCGATTTAAAGTCCCCTATTTTTACATAAATTGGCACGATATATATATATATATATATATATATATATATATATATATATATATATATATATATATATATATATATATATATATAGAGAGAGAGAGAGAAAAAAAAAAAAAGAAGGAGAGAGGAAAAAAAATAGAGAGAGAGAGAGAGAGAGAGAGAGAGAGAGAGAGAGAAGTATTTTTAAATTTTAAAAATAATTGTGTTAGATGTGTTTAAAAACCGAAGTTTTGATTTCTGGGTATTCTAGATATCCTATTAGGTGTGTGCGTGCACGTGAAAGAGATGGCACACGACTATCTTAGAAATGTAGTGACCGTTTTATTGTCACTATTTTTTTTTGTTATATCAGAATTTGAATTCAGAATCATTGAGTTTTAACTATTAGACTGTCCCCTTGGGACCTATTTTGTTGTCACTATACTATTGGTTCTCCTGAGAGAAAGACTCTCTCAACTTTACCACTGCATCCTGCTCCTGAATGATGATTCCGCTAGTAGTTTCATTGTTGAAAGCTCCAAGTTTGAGAAAAGAGAGGGGAAAAGAAAGAAGGAAAAGTGAGATGAAATGGTAAGAAACGAGAAATTCTGTGAACAAACAATTCATGACAATGACATTTTTAAATTTACACCCAAAAAAAAAAGATAAATAAACATCATCTGCGTAGGGTGCAAAGTGTGATGGAAAAGTATAAATTTCCAAAATTATAAAATACAAATTTCTAAAAGTATGAGGTGCATCTTGTAATTTATGCTTTTAAAAATTAGATTTTTAGGAGTTATCGTTTGTTCTGAGCACTTATCGTTAACTTGGCCGGTGCGGCATCTTGCTTAAAAGGCCGTCGTTGTTCCTTTTTGTCCACTCGTGCACCCAATAGCTGATCCTCCAATCGCCAGCCGACAACACTGTTTAAGTAAGAGGAAAAAGGGGACAGTTTTAATGAACTATTTTTTTTTCCTCAAAAAACATTATTGGGTATGCATTTTTCAACGTAACCTTATTATAATTTGATAAAACTCAAATATCCATATATATATATATATATATATATATATATATGCAAGACAATCTAGATATTATTAAAAATATATGACATGATTAAATTTAGATAAGTCCGATTACCGAGAAAGAAGATTCTCTTAGATTATGCCATATTTTAGAAAATTAAGAGATAAGACTCTTTTGTGTTGTATGAATATAATTTTCAGTAAATATAATTCAAAGTTATATTATTAAGAAGTGTATTAAAGATTATTTTGAGCCCATTTCTACCGCCACAAAGAATATATTTCCAATTTGTCAACATGTTATCTATGTTTCTTGTTTTTATTTGAATTTATTTATTTATTTTTTTTTAAATTTTGTGGGTGGTGCAGCTACACCCAATAGAATGGGATGGATATTCTCACGCTTATACTAGTATTCCTTACCACACTCCCTCGTGACGTGTGGCTAAGGATCAAAGTGCGATCTTTGGATTGCTACTGCCGCGACCAAGTCCTCACTGGTCACTTCCTCATTACTTGCGCCTCCCGATTTTTTGTGATTTTTTACTTTCATTTATTTGTCCGAATTTGAAGACTTCAAAAGCCAAAATTCTATTTATCAAAACCACTTAATCAATTTAATTGTAATTTTTATTTATTTATTTATTTATTCAAATCTATAAGTACTAATAAACAATAATAATAATAATAATAATAATAACATTGTATCCGGGGTGTGTATTTTCTTTATCTTTTCCTTTTTGGTTCGTTTGCTAAGTTTAAGAAGTCTAGGCTGGAGTCCCAGTAAGGAAAATGTAGATTTGGAGGATAGACATTCTTTCTTATAACAAAATTTCCACATTGACTTTATGCTGTTTTGATCATTAAACAAATCTTATGATCCAAATTATGTGCTAAATGTGTCAAGAAATTGGAGATTTCCCATTTTCATGCAACATTAGGTCAAAGAAAACATCAAAATTAAATTCCTTTTTTCTCGAATTTATTATAAGGGGAGAGAAAAGTACCACTTGAATTAAAACCATTACCTTAAAATTGAATTCTTAGTAGTTCAGGCAATATTTCTTGTAAACTTCCGATCCAAGATGCCTTAAATTTTATTTGTTATGAAAGACATTCTCTTTTTTCACCTAAAAAATGAAAGACATTCTCTTTTTCATTCTTTTTTTAGTAGCAAAAGAAGTAAATGATGAAAAGACTAATATTAAATTAGTTTTTCAAGCGTTTTAGAATTTGATCCAATTAAAATTAGGGCTTAAAAATTAGTATTAATCAAACTAGACCACATTGGGTGGGTCCAAAATTGATAAAAACCTAAAATATGCTCAATGCAATGCCCATTTAGGGTAGTTTTCTAGTAGTTTAATTCAACCTTGATTTACAAGGGTTAGTTTTGGTTTTCTACCATAAATACCTCCAATATATTTTCTATACTCATTCCTTCTTTTTTTTTTCTCCCAAATTCTTTTTTAAAAGATAGAATCACTCTTATCTTGGAAAGATGAATGTCTTTATATTAGGAATTCATTATAGTACATATTATTAGGAAATAATGTATAACAATGGAGAAGAATTTATTTCTTTTACAATTGTGCAACTGCTAAACACGCCATAATAATATTATTTGTGTGTTGATAATATTGTTTAAAATTAAAAAAAAAAAGAATACTTTAAATTTAATTTGATTTAATGCATACCGCAAAACTGAAGTAATATTACTCATAATCATTGAAGGCAAATTTACAAGTGTGACTGAAGAAAATATAAAATTTCAAAACAGAAAAGGATCAGAAAAAAAAAAAAGAAAAAAAAAACACCTGATTGCAACATGTGGCAATAGACAATAGGAATCAAATACTATTTGATATACCCCCAAGCTAATCCAATGGCTAACACAAAACTAGCGGGTGTAGTCTCAGTCTGATGCTAATGCATAGAGAGAGTAGCAAGAGCGCTTACCATTCTTTTTACCTTAAAACAAAATCATAAAAAACAAAACAAAACTAGCAGGCCCTATGAAATGGAGGTGGGATCTATCATCCCATCATTTAAAACAATCATATATGACATAAACATCAATAAAAGGGAAAAAGATACAGGACTGGCAGTTGGCGAAAATGTTTAGTATCCATTCATGAGAAGGCTGCTCAATAATGAGCTTGCGGTCCATTACATCTAAATTTAAATGGAAAATAAAATGCTTAAATGATGAATCATAATATAAAATGAGGAGATGATGGGGTCTAAATCAAGAAATGTTAAATGATTCATCTTTGGATCCAAAGAATTTACTTACTTCTGCTGCACCAGAAACAATTAGCCTATCAACGGATGGCAACTAATGCCAGAGCTTCATGCAAAAGCCTGCAGGCACAACAGATGATCTGTTGCTAGATATACTATTGGAGAAAGTATCGACGAGTTGGCCTGCAAGACATGCTGGGTCTTCAATTAAGGTATCAACAAACACCTTGACAATCCTTACCTCCTGAGGGGTTGCTCTCAAGCTGTACCAAGTCAAGAACTTCTGCCTGAAGTTTTTCTCAATATGTCCCTGACATTCCAGCCATCTTATCACCTTCACATAGTACTCAAAATCCTTGTCCGAAGGACCATTGCCTGCACAACCTTCGTCTGGCCTTTCACCTGCTCTCTTTTTTGATGAGCTGCCAACTTGAGGATCTAGTCCCTTGCCAGACGTATCATCAGACTCCTCATTCCTGGGGTTTGGTCTCCCACCCCTGCCTTGGTTCTCTTTGAAAATCTCTGACTTGCAAGGAGTGATAGGTAGGCTAGCTTCTGAGGTTCCTCCAAATGGCACACACTCCAAGCTGTTCCCAGGAGGTGCATCCAACCTATTGTCGGTAATCATATCCTCACTGTTTTGGCCATCAACTATGCTCTTTTTATGATGTTTAAGAACATCCGAATCAGGCAATGATCCAACTTTCTCTAGTGCATGCTCATCATCCACTGTAGAAACTGAATTTCCTGGGCTGCCTTGCTGAATTCCTTCGGTAACACAGGGTGATTTTGCTGAGACGGAGCCACCAGCTTTCTTGCAATAAGAAAGGTAATTGATTGCTTGACCTTCATTATGATCACCGCAGGGATTACCATTACAGGTTTCATCTTCTTCGGAAGAAGGGTTTGAAAGGCCACTGTAGTTGGTCATTGGACTTTGGCATCTTCCTACCACCAAGTTCTTTGAGGCATCATCAGACCTGCTTGTTCTGACCCTAACTTCACACATCCCCATCTCTCCACTTTTGTTATATGGAATGAGCTTGAAAATATACTCCGTAGCTGGAGAGAGATTTGAAATCAAGAAAGTACTCTTTGGGGCAAACAATGTCCCAGTTGGTTTCTCTGCATAGTCTGCAGCATCAAACTTTCGATGCCATATATTGCAGCCAACAACATTTGTTAGTGATTGATCATCATAATCCAAAGTCACAGTAACAGAAGTTGGACAGACATTTTCAACTTTGATGCTTCTCGGCAATATGCAATGAGAATCTGCAAGAAATGAGTAATTACTCATGACAACCTAAAACGGTCAAAAGCAGAATCAAGTCTCACTTTTCTTTTGATCAATGTACATGGAAAAACCGAAAGAAATGAGATTGCCCATTTAGTTAATTTCATAACATCAAGCTCAATGTGCCGATCACATGCATTGTGAAGTTATAATGAGTAAAAACTAGAAAAAACAGACTGCAACACCACGAAGTAATTACAAACATTTTCTGGCTTACATGTAGGTTTAAAATAGATACGTTAATAGACAGGGTATGGTGGTTCAGTCTGAGGGTATGTGTTGGCTATGACTACACACCTCATTGTGGACAAGATTTCACAGAAATGGAAGGCATTCCAGGCTATATGCCCAAGGGTGCAGGAAAATTGGAGAATCCGTGTAACATACAGGATAAGGTTCTTCCGACATCCAACTTAGAATAGAAAAGGAAGCATAAAAAGAATAAGAATCAGAAAGGAAAAGGAAAAAAAAAATTTGCAGTACAAATAAATTTACCTCCAGTGGTGGAGTCAGGTGATAAGGAAGATTTGGAAAGCAACGAATCCAATGACTCCATGGCAAATGCACAGAGCCTTTGAACCTCAGGGCCAGAAGACAGTCTGTTAACAATTCCTCTCGCCCTCTTCACAGGTAGACCAGTTAACAGGCCAATTTCTGCCTCAAGCTTCTTCACTGCTTTGTCCACAATCCCATGGAGTTCTTGGTACTTGGCCGTTCCACTAAGAAGCTTGTGGCTTAGAGACACACGATAACAAAGAATGTCTACCCGCCTGGTTTCCTTTGCCACCATGAGCTGTTTTCTCCAGCATCTACATACAAATAAGTATACAATTCAAATCATATCATTTGACACTTCAAACGTTCAACACACTAAGATGCATCTAATAACAGGATCACTAGTGACCCCAAAAGAGGGGCAGAAGAGCAGGTTAAACAAAGAAAGACATCAATAGTTCAACCAAACAGGAGAATTTGAACCAGCAAGCTCAGAACAAGACACCAGTCTTTTCCTTCATCTTTTTTCGTCTGACCAACCTCTTTTTATTTTAGTGTTAAGAAACAACTCACCAATCATTAATTACAGCATCATAAAACCATATCTAAATACTCCAGTCACGAATATAAACCCAAGAAAATGTTGAAGAAACAATTTTATCTAGATACTGGAACTTCATTACATTGGATTTTTGAATAAATTTGCAAGAATGATGCCGATCTGCCGCATTGTGCCAAATACCAAGCCTAACATTTCACAAAATTAATGCAGTCAAGAAGCACAATATAATAAGAGGGCAACTTCTAATCATTTTATAGCTTACAGGGTTACGAATTGTTTTTTCTTAAAAAAGGGGGGGGGGGAAAGAAAACAAGGATCCCTGATGATAATTTTTCCAGGAATAGTGCTAGGATGTCATATTTCAGCATTACTATTTTATTTTTATTTTCTCTAGGAGTCTTTACTTGATTTGTACAGATCAAATAAGCCTCCATTCAAGAGCACCAATAGAAGAAAGTATTGAACCGTTTGAATGATTGAAAAATGCAATGCTAACACTGCAGCTGTAATACTTCTCAAATTCAAAATAAGGCTTCTATATACTTAGGTTCCTTGTTGATTGCAGATATAAACAACTGGTGAGGAAAAATAGAAGGATGATACAAAGAACTTTAGGCGCTTCAAAAGTAATTTTATTAGATTCAATATCACAATTATTCAAAAAACTTGGGCACCATGGCCATCCAAATCTCGATGTAGGACTACCAGAGAGAGAAAGAGGGTAGCTTAAAATGCTTTTCTTCAATTCCTCATTTTTTTTTTGGGAGGGGGGAGGGGGTTTTGGTATTCATACTTGATATTCAGCTGAAAGTTCGAGAAGAGAAAACAAGCACAATAGGAAAGGAACAAAAACCACAATTTAATAAACAACCAAACAAATTTTTTCTCCCTACCTAAATTCAAGTTCTGTTAAACTGAAGCCAGTTTGTCTCAATAGAACAGAGAGATTACGCTGCAATACCAAACTGGTATTTTCACTCCTTTTGCATTCAATTATTCCTATGTCTTTCCCTCTTTATGTATAAAAAGATGAAAGTTAAACAGCCATCCCAGCCATTGTCTAACACAAAGATGTTTGCAGACTTCCAAACTTGTAACACTTGTCAACATTAAAAACTAATGTTAAGCTTGCAAGCCAATTGTCACTTTTAGTATCCCAAAAATTTCTTGTGACAGAATGTAAATATTATTTTTCCCTGATGAAGAAAGATTTACTAAAGAACTATTTCCATCATCTTTTTGACAAAGAACCAAGTACACAAACAACCATCACTCACCATCTGATCTTACCACTTGCTATATTACTACATGTAACACTTCAAAGTTGAGTTCATCCTTGTTTACCTTCTTTCCATTGTTTCTTCACTCTCTCTCTCTCTCTCTCACACACACACATATATATGTTTTTGTTATGAGACACTACTGAAGCATTCTTCCCAAACTTTGATCGGTACAACTCAGTTTTATATTGAATCAATGTTCAAATCATAGGACTAACTGATATGTTTACTTGTCAATAAGATACCATGCAGCTGATATTTAAGTCCCACAAGAGTAGCTGCCCTCTCTAAGCCCAAGCAAGGCAATTCCAAGGATCCTCATTGGCATATTTAACATAAAGATCTGGAGAGCTTCTCTGTTTTACCCATACAGGGAATGGTTTAAGGGATTCGGAAGTTAGGAAGTTCCTAGTGCCGTGTAGTGTATTTTTCAATTTCTATGCTCCATGCTTTTATATCTTATACTTACAAAATGGAAAACATAAATCAAAGATACTTATGTCCTGAGTTACATTAGCATTTTATGTTGATCTACTTAGAAGCAATACTTTTGTAGTATTTACCATAATTTTATTACTAACTTCGTATGATTTTTTATTTATATTTTAAATGCAAGAAAAGGAATAACTAAAAAAATAAATAAAGCAAAGGACAATAGAGAAAGGCATACCACTATGAAAGGGAAGAAAATGAAACAGAAGAACAAGAAACAATGTCCTTTTCAGTCTCTTTTACGTTATTGTATTAACGATCTCACAAATTCATATTCAATTTTTAATATCCTACCAAAAAGCAAGGGTTCTTAGTGAAGACCTGAGAAATTCCAGCTAAAACAAAAATGTGAAAACAATATACATCAAACTGACTGAATAAACATTACAAAGAATTCTAGCATATTATTCTCATATTCATGTTACATCATTGTCTCTCTTCAAATTACACTAAGACCTACCAATGAATAGTTCTTCGCTGAATCGTTCTTCACTCATGGATGTCAAGCAAAGAAAGACAAATATCTATACGCACTGACAAAATTATGCATGCACGTACTTAATGAACATGAATGTTCCCCCACGGAAGAGAATTACCTAATTTACTATAGAAATAATCCATAGCATTTAAAAGAATTCTTTGATTTTTAGAGGGTTAATTGAGATATGAGCCCACAAGGGACATTGAGAAAGAACTGTTGGAATTTCAACAACCGCTCACTTTATGAGCAGAAGAACAATCAAGGAAACATGTGGGAAAAACTTACCCCAGCAAATCGTTTTCTTTCCCACAAGTGACACAAGCAAAGCTCCCATCAAGTTGCTCAGTCTGTTTATCTCTTGCAATGCCAGATCTTTCATGTTTCAAGGCACATTCAAGATGACATGACATGCCACAGGAATCACCTTGGAAAGGAGGCTCTGAGCTACAAACTAACCACAAGCTTGGATCCTTGTTGTCGTCATACTGTAGGCAGATGCAGCATGTACACCTCTTGCAAAATGTATCTTCTACACGTAGGGTAGCCTTGCAAGCAGAGTTTTTGCAGACTGTGGTGTTGCCTGAATCAGTATCGGCATTATTAGTCTGTACATTATTCACTGCTACAGGCAACCGAGAGGGGTTATCAAGTTTCCTCTGCCTCTTTGAAGCTCTGTTGCCAACCGTGGGTGAAGAAGGGCCCTCAAGTTCTTTTACAGCTACCTGTGCTGCTGATTTCTTTTCAGCTACAATTTTCAAAAGGTTTTCTATGATTTTCAGCTTTGTCAAGCCAGTGTATTTCCTCTCCTTACCCATCTCTGCACAAAGAATTTGTAAAATTTCCTGACGACTCCATGATTGTAACATTTCTGGTGCACCATGTGACCAATTTGATATCTCATGGACAAATTCTCTCTTTGCCTCCATACTACTACATTTCGATGGATCAAATGTCCCTCCTAGAAGACAAAGGGAGATAAGAATGCCAATGTCAAGGACTCAAATAATACATAAAAGAGGAGAAGAAAAAAGAAAGGAAATAAGGATTCCAAAATTTGAGAACAGTAGCAACAGAGATGACCAAAAGAAAATGAAAATGAAATACAAATAAGAGAAACAAATATATTTATAAACTTATATCAGCTTCATACAGGGTTTCCATTGTCAAGTTGATTGGCCATTACTAACTTTATTTCCAGCCAAAGGAAACATCTAACATGCATTCCAACGCTTAGGGGTTTTCCATTTTTCCTTTTTTTTTATTTTTGTGACATCAACCCAACGTGTCCATGGAGTAGCCCACAAACCTCATGCACCAAGCAAGCACATGGAATACCCCTGTATTACTCTAACACCTTGCTTGAATAATACAAATATTATCATCAGAATTCTTAGAATCCTAACCAATTCAAAAATAAAAAAATGATATCATTATGCAACTATTAAAAAATTGGCCGACTCTAGATCAACATGGATACCCTAACTTCAAATAAAGTATTGTAAAACGTTGATAAAATGGTGACCATCCATTCCAAATAGCAGTTTCGTCATCAGAAAGTCTTAAAAGGGATCAAAACCAACTTATTTGACTTTTGAAATGTCTGCAAACTCCAAACTTTTAAAGACTCAGTGGTACAAGGTGGGACCCTAACATGACATAGGAAGCCTCTACCATAAAACAAGAAATACCACTCCAACACATAATGCGATGCTCACAGAAAAACTAACACCTCCTGTAGGCTGTGAGATAAGTCAAATCGGCTTTGCATTATTGATTGAATGCACCTAACCAACTAAAGGATTAGGAATATCAATTTTTTAAAAGCAAACAAGATAAAAATTAGAATTATATTGCCAATCACCATCACCACAAATATATTAAATAAATTGTAATGCTGAAAACAATCGAAGGATCGGTGATCTTAAACCCAATTTAATACTATCAATAAATAAGTCCGCGACTGCACTCCTTACATAAAAAAAATTGTAAATAAATAAATAACCCAAGAAAACCCAAAAAATTTCAGACTACTTAGCAAAGACACAGAACGAGAAACCCACAGATTAACACAATTCTCAATAAATTCAACCATTCTGCAGATCAAAACCCTCCAAAAAATTACAAAATTAAGATCAAAATGTTAGGACCTAAAAACCCAGAAATAATTTTCAGAAAAAAAGGGTTAAAAAATAAAAAGGGGGTGTTTAGCTTACCCTCCAAAGAAGAAGAATCCATAGGTGTTGACAAGAAGAAGAAAGTGAGAGAAACAACTAATCAGACACACCACATTACACCCAAAAACCCCACAACTTTTCTGTACCTGCAACTGCAGCTGATAAAAATCTTCAGGACAGCTAACATCATAAGAAACAAATATCTTATTATTATTATTAAAACAAAAAAGGAACAAAGCAGAGCAACATAGAAAGCATGAGAGAGAGAGAGAGAGGGGGGGGGGAGGGATAAATACCACAGAAGAGACGCTTCAGCCACAGCAAAGGGATCAATGAACTCACTGGGTCCTCAGCCTGGGCTTTTATTGGACCCTCTACTCTATCCATCCGCACAAACGGATTCGACTCATTCGGAGAGAGAGAGAGAGAGAGAAGGAGAGAGAGACAGAGATGGGGAATGGGGTTAGAGAGAGAGGGGTCGTGGATTGAAAAGTACCAAATAAAAATATTGGGGGCTACGAAACGAATAGGGGCAAAAGCGGCTGCATGTAATCAATCCTTTTTTTTTTTATAACTTCTCTCTCCTCAAAATGGCGTTACTTTACCTGCTCCTTATTTTACGTTTTCCCACTCTTTTTCCCATATAAACTTTTTATTTTTTTAATGCTCTATGATATTGGAATTACCTTTTTGGTTTTATAAGGATATCTACCACAAGGATTATCATTGAAAAGTTCTAGAAAAAAAGGGATGGTTTTGATACTTGAAAATATTTATGTGATGGCATTACCATCTATTTTAATACCATCTAACATAACTCGAATTCACTCCTTCCCATTTTAATAATATCTTATAATAAGAAAGATAATTTATGAAATCTAATCAAACTTACACAAGTTGAACACATTCTTATATGCATCAACACTGATCTCTAATATACATTATTACTCTAATTATTATCTAAACTGTTATTCATATCAATAATAATATGAAATTACAATCAAACTCTTTTGGATTGAGTTTAATCAAAAGTTTCAATCTTGATCCCTGAAAATGAAAAAAAATGATTTAGAAGAATCAATATTTTAATGGGTCCTACAGTAATCAAATCGAATTAATCGAATAAAATTCGAATATCTCCGGATAAAAAAAAAAAAGAAAAAAAGAAAGTGGGGTTCACAAAAGGAACCCACACATTGAATGGGGTTATTTAAGTAATCTTATGGAAGTGACCCACAGAGGCTATTGCCGTGAAGGAGGAGGGGAAAGAAGGATGAGATTGGGAAGGGGTTTGCATGATTTTCTTAAATGGGGGGCTTCACTTATGTTCACAATCATGGTGCTTCCCATGCCTTTTTCACTACCTACCCACCACCGTCGAAACCAGCATTCTAAGTGCGGAGGGTAAAATAAATATGTAAATCCTTTTTCTTTTTTTGATATGGTTAATATTATAAATAAATTTTGAGTGCACACATCAATTTTCCTCATTATTTGTATTTTATATTTACTTTTTGAATTTTAGCTATTACATATTTTTCTTCCTAAATTTTGATAATTAAAATGACATTTTAGAATGTTTAAATGGTATCAAAAAATTAATTAGGCAGTTTTAAAGTAGTATGAAATAGAAAAATTTCCCCAAAAAAGCCACTTTTACATATTGTATTGATTGATACAAGTTTATTTCTTATTTTGTAAACCTTATTTTAGTTATTGAACAATTCTTAGAAAACATTTTAAGGAAGAAATTTCTTAACTATTCCCTTTGTTTGTGCAACATGATACATATCTTCTTAGTGGACTTTTGCTCATCCCAATCCTACTATATGTGTATGATGCCACTTGTAAGGATTTGCTTAATTAGCATGGAGCAAAGTTTAAGTCTTCTTGTTCGAGAGGAAGTAATTCTCTAATTTTCAATTACAACAAGTTCCTTACGGTAGGAAAAAAAGTGTAAATCGGAAGTGCAATTTTGCCACTTTGTTAAGGACAGTACTCCAAGCTATAGGGTCAAGTAGAATTAGCTAGGCCCTTAGGGGAGATCAGGATCTTGACATATCAGTTTGGTGGAAGACAGATGACTTGAATTATCCAACCATGCAGAAGATTGCCAGAGATTTTTAATCATTCATGTTTCTATAGTTGCCTCTGAGTCGGCCTCTGGTACTAGGGACATATTTCTGAGTCCACATTGCAGTAACCTACATGCAATTACATTGGAGGCTCTGATGCGTGCCCAAGATTGGTTATGGACTGATATTCAAGATAACATTTATTTAGGTCATAATTCTAAATTGTTGTTTTTAACCCTTTAAACTAATAAATTTCATTTTTATTTCAGGTGTTTTTAATTCAACACTCGCATGCTGCATAATAAATGAAAATATGAATGTGGGTGATATAAGTATAATTTATAACTTATGTGAGTTTATTTTTTATTTATTTTTAATAGTATTTTAAAGAGTATATTTATAATATTAATTTGATTTTTAATCTGAATCAAGTATTATAAAGATGTTTGGTTGATTTAATTAAGTGATTGTTTGGAATACACCAAAGTTTGAAGATACAATACTCACATGTTTAAATTATTTTTTTGTTAATTTTTAGATAGTTAACTGATTTTTTATATTTATTATATTTAATCAAGTGAATTTTAAACTAATTTTTGTATAAATTGTTAAAAATTTAAATTTTTGGCTTTTTAATATTTTACTTTTAAATTGTACGAATTGGTACAAGTACCACGGTAGCCGCGGGCGGTGGGAATGGAGAATCAATTGAACTCCTACGAATAACGTGAGGGAAGGGGAATGGGGAATTCCCCCGCCTTGGGGCCCGCCCCGCCCCAACCTTTGCCCCCACCGCCATCCCCATGTTAGGGAGAGAGAGTGCGTGCCTGAACAAAAAATAGTATAATAATAATTAGCACAGGAATATTATATGTAAATTCAATGTGAGATCATATGAAACATCAAGACAAATTGCTAATATAGAAACGATATGAGAAGCTCTTCTCATCCCCAAGCAAATGCACTCATCCCCTGGCCTTCCCATATCTACCACACACAAGTGTTATTAGAGTAAAATGTTCTTTTTTATGTAATATAAAACTTTACACATAAAGATCAATTTTTTTTTAAAAGTGATAAAATTAATATTATATTAATAATTTTTTATTGAAGTTTCTCTATAATCATTATTAAATTTAACCTCTACCCCCGTCGAGGAGGCCCTTGAAGTAAATTTAGAGATTTTAAGATCAAATTGCATATATTTCAAAATTTTTACAAGATTTATAAATAAAAAACATGTCAATTGTGTAAATTTCAAAAGATTTATAAATAAAAAGAAAATTAGATGAGAACAAAAATTAGTACTTGTAAGAATTAATTTCAGAATTTCTTAATCTTTTATTACAAAGCTTCAATTTTAATTTTATTATTATTATTATTTTTTAAAATTCTACTCATCGGAAAGGATTCTTATGGTCTCAAAATTTGGGTGTGATCGGAATGATCGCTTTGCTCCCTGTGTCGAATTATCACCAACAGCTTCACTTGTGTCTCGAATTAACATAAAGTTCAATATTAATCAAAGACTTTTGACCTCCCTCACTGAAAACAACGTAACAGTAACGCAATAGCTGGCACGGCATCCAAACCAAATGACGAAAATGCCCTCAAAGTCACCTCGGGCGAGATGCCCAACTAATGTTATTAAACGGATTCCGAGGAAACCGGATAACGCTACAAAGGAACATACTAAGGTTACGGGCCCGTGACACTAGAGCATTGGAAAATGCAGCACCGCAGATTCCGTCCCGAGAGCATGACAAGATGATAAAAGGACGGAGGGATAATTGGGGGGTTTTCATAATTTCGTTGATATTTATAATTTCATTTTATTTGAAATAATAATTGTGAAATAAGATCTTAGAAAATAATGTTTTTTTTTTTTTTTTTTTTTTTTTTTTTAAACTAGGCACCCACCTAATGAATCGTATGTTTGTTAATTGGAGGGTCGTTTGGTCTTGTTGGCGTTTTTGTCTCTTCTCTTGAACACTTGTTGCCGACAATTGGAAATTGAAGGAGGATGGATATGTTGTTGGTTGACCTCCATTTTCGTTTTTTAACTTCTTTAAAAGTTGATATCATAGCTCAGATGTTTTAATCAATCTAAGCTTATAATTAAGGGTTTACAT
Organism: Dillenia turbinata; assembly: GCA_037126225.1. NCBI lineage: Eukaryota > Viridiplantae > Streptophyta > Magnoliopsida > Dilleniales > Dilleniaceae > Dillenia > Dillenia turbinata. Next base: position 11,466,826 of record JBAMMX010000004.1, on the reverse strand, counting down.
TTCTCCATTTTGCATTGTAACCTACCACCAACTCCAACTCACCTTATATAGAGACCAATTTAGGGCCGGCTTATTTTGTTGTTACAGAAGTTAGGGTGAAACTAGGGATGAATTTGAATTGACTTTTTTTTTTAAAGATCTTAGAGGCAAAATTAGGGACAATTTTTTTTTTTTTTTTAATGATAAATTTAGCAATGCTTTTAGGGCTGAATTTTCTTTGAAAATATTTTAGTTTTTTTTTTTATTTTAGGACCCATTTAACAATATTTTTTTTAAAAAAAATAATTCTTTTTGTTATTTAGTTCCAAAATTTATAAACTAGTGACAATGAATATATAATTTTTTCTAAAAAAATATATTATAATGTCAGATACATCTTATATATATATATATATATATATATATATATATATCAAATGTTATAATACTATACAAATACATCTAGTGAAAGAAATACAACCGAAAGATTAACAATTAGAAGAAAAATATCAAGCGGAGATTTTACTACAGAGGAGGAGGAGGAGATGTCAATGGCGTTAAAGTATCAAAACTGCTCAGACATTGAACCATGAGAGATATCTATTCATGTTTCTAAACCGCCCGAGCCTCGCGAGTATCTTGATCCACTTTCATTTGCTACGTCCTTACTCCATTTTCTCCTCGAGCAACTTGTTCTCATGTCTACCACACACAGGTGTTACTCGTTCCCCCAAAATATTAATATCCCCAAATACTATCTAATGCATCAGTTCTTGTTGATAACACAATGCACATCCTAATAATTTTTCTATTTTAGCGTAAAGGGTCCCATGTTGAGTTCTTCCACATCACTAGAAAATTGTAACTTTTATACCACGTATATCTTAAAAATAATTTAAACGAAAAAGCGAAAAAATTCTGTTTGTTTGTTTGTTTTTTTTTTTTTTTCAGAGATGCAATGTTGCAAAGGAAAATCTTCGCTAGTGTTGAGGTTGATAAAAACTTTTTAGGGTGTTTGAGAAAGTTCAAATTGTCTCTGCTTGGACATTTTTTAATTAGAGTGTATTAGTTGGATATGCCCAAGAGGGATATTATGGTAATTGTGAGGGGTTAGTGGGATAACTCCCACTAACCCATAACTACTAAATAAACCCTCATTTATTCTCTATACGATTATGAACCAACAAGATAGAGGAGACTAACCTCTCCTTTTATTCCGAGTCATGTGTTTTTACGATTGATGGTTTCCATGAAAGAGTCTTACAGAGACTTGAGACAATAATATTCTCTAGAGTGAGAATGAGAAAGAGGGTTTGAGAAAAATTCTGAATATGGAATTTTTTCGTCGTAACGATCATCGAACTGAGAGTTGCGGCGTTGTGATATTTCGGTGGTGATTCAATTAACATCGTAATCACCATCCTGACCGCGAGATCCGATCGAGGGACGAACAGTTGATTTTTTAGGAGACCCTTACACGTTTAGATATTTATCCTATATCCAAAATCTCTATTTTTGTTTTTCGAAAATTATTTATGCTTTTACTGTGCACGTGAATCACAATAATATCCAACAGAGTGAAATGTTCTTTTTTATAGAATATGAAATTTTACAAGTGAAAAACAACTTTTTATAAAAGTGATAAAATTATTATTACATTTAGAATTTTTATTGAAGTTTCTCTATAATATTTATTAAATTTAACCTCTAACTCTGTCGAGAAGAGGCCCTTCAAATAAATTTCGAAATTTTAAAACCAAATTGCATGTATTTTAAAATTTTTAGAAGATTTATAAATAAAAAATACATAAATTGTGTACATCAATTCTCTTTAAAAATAGAAAAAACTAAGTTTTTTTTTTTTAAATTAATTTTTTTATTATAAGGGAAGCCCATGACCTGGTAGGAAAAAAAAGGAAAAAGAAAATTAGATGAGCACAAAAAAATATACTTGTAAGAATTAAATTCAGAATTTCATAATTTTTATTTCAAAGCATCCCATTTTTAAAAATTTTTCTAATTCGTAAGGATTCTTGTGGTCTCAAAATGTGGGTGTGATAGGAATGATTCCTTTGCTCCAGTGTTGTTTGACTAAATTATCACCAACGGCTCCAATCATATCTATAATTAACATAAAGTTTAATACTAATCAAAACTTTTGACTCCTCACTGAAAACAACGTAACAGTACCACAATAGCTGGCACGGCATCCAAACCAAATGACGAAAATGCCCTCACAGTCACCCTGTGCGAGATGCCCATCAACCCAAAAAAACGAAAAATGTTAAGGAAAACCGGATAATGCCATAAAGGGAACATACTAAGGTTACGGGCCTGTGACGGTGGAGCATTAGAAAAGGCCGCATGGCAGATTCTGTCCCGACGGCATAATAAGATGATAAAAGAAAGATAGACGGAGGGAGGGGGGAGGGGGATAATCGGGTGGGTTTCATAATTTCGTGGATATTTATTATTGGTAAATGCACACGTACGGATAATTTTATCATAATAATTATTTTAAAATTTAAATCAGGAGATAATAGGTAATTATTCATTATCTCACTCCCTTCTATTTTTTCTCTATACAATTTTTACAAGAGTTGTAATTTGAAATAAAAAAATTAATTATTCTATTATCAATAGAATAACATGAGTCTTAAAGAGATAAGAGAAGAATTCTATTGAAAAGAACTAATTGTTGAGAAAAATAATTATTAGAAAAGATTTTTTCATCATCTTAAAATCATCGAATTTAGGGTTGAGTCGTTGTGATATAGTGGTGATAGTTCATTATTCATGACTATCATCCCAACTATGAGTGGTTCATGTTCAGAGTTTACGGTTCTCGAAAATTTTAGTATCACCAATTGAGATATATCGTAAACTTAATTATTTAAGATTCTGAAAAATTTATTGTTATTTGCTTCCGCTGCGTAATAGAGTTATGATTTCTAAAATTGGTATCAGAGTATATTAGATTAAATTTTAAATAATTTTTTAGAATTTATTTTGGGTATAAAAATATATGGTATAAAATTTGGGATTCGAATTACGGATGAGTTTCGTGAATCTGATTATACCACTATGTTACCCAAATCACGTAAATCATTAAATAATTTTTTCGTAATTTTATGAATACGTTTAGACCAAGAAAAATCCGGTTGAAACATTCGATCGTGAATAGTGACCAAACATTTCAAACCCAGATTTGTCAAGTTTTTGATCAAATCAGTGCATGAAAATTGTAGATCTGAGTTCTTGACTTCATGCTCTTCGATTTGATATATATATTGCATATTGTTGATGCCGAAAAATGATATTTCAAATTTGACCGCGAATGGTCGAAAATTTGGATCCAAAATACGCCGAGATTAAGGCATAATAATTTCAAAAATCGAGTTAAGGATACTTGGAATAAATGAAATTAGAGAATTCCTAAAAAATTCAATGAAAATGGAGTCAAAAAATGTGTTTTTTGGATATTGAGTCGAAAGATCTGGTTACAGGAAAATTCAGGTGAAGATGAAGAGGTCCAACCCGCTGGCGCGTGCACAACACACGCGCCCAGGCGCGTGTTTGCATAGGTAAGGGGCGTGTGGAGCTCATGCTCACTGAGGCGCGTGAGCTCTCGGGTCGGACCGGGTCGGACCCCAACCCGGGGTCTGGACCCGACCGCTCCCCCCGATCCGGACCGGGTTCCGGGTTTCGGGTTTTGACCCGCGCGATCTGGGTCTGGGTCCGGGTCCGACTCGGGCTAGCGGGCGCACGTGCGTGGACCCTCGCAACGGCGCGTAGGTTCGCCTAAAATTGGATTTTTCCAAATTTTTAAAGGTTTTATGATAAAAAGTGACTATTTGTGGGTTTTTATGTACTGAATCTTAGTTCGATAGGTGAGATGCAATCCCGAATTATGGTGTATGGTGTCCATTGATTTATACGCTCGTCTTTGGGTCTGTACTCGAGTCATTTTGGTATTGGTGATTCGTAGGGTACATAAAATTATGAATTTAAGTATCAATTGTCACTAATGTCACTTTTTCTGTATGAAAGAGACATGGCTGTAATGAAAACTATCGTTCTAGATCTCGTAAAGGGAAACAAGCTGAACGGTGACAACTATGATATTTGGCACTGGAAGGTTCAGTTTATCTTCGAGGAACAAGAGTTTGAGAAAGTTCTTAAGAACGAGATGGTGGACCTCGGGGACGGTACCACGACACAAGTTAGGCGGGATCAGGAGGTGTATCGTGCTTAGAAAAAGAAGGATGGCCAAGCGAAGGTGATCTTTCTTAGCAGCATGTACGATGAGCTGATTCCTATTTACGAGCAGTATCTTACTGCACAATCTATCTAGCATGCTCTGAGAGAGCATTATGGCACCCCGTCAGCTCCTAAGTTGAGGATGCTGACCTATAAGTTCATCACATACAAGAAAAAATCTGATCATACTATGAAGCAGCATTTAATGCATATGTCGAGTATGATCGCCTCTCTGAAGGATGTGGGGGAGTCGATGTTTGATGAGTTTTAGGTACTGGGTGTGATCCAGTCCTTACCTAACTCCTGGGATGTGGTTAAGATCTATCTCACGCACACTGAGAGTATTCGTACTTTCATGGACGTGAGTAAGCACTGTGAGCTCGAGGCGGAGCGTCAGGAGGTGGCTAGGTCTTATTCTACTTATGCTAATATCACGGAGTCGAGTAAGGTCTCCCGGGGAGTAAAGCACAAGTGGCGTACGCATGAGAAGAAGGCCAAGGGCCAAAGCAAGAAGAAGCAACCTGCCAAGACCGACGAAAAAGGACAGAAGCGCAATAAGAAGGAGCTCAATAAGAGCAAAGTCCAATGCTATATATGTGGCAAGCTTGGACATTTCGCACGAGAGTGTGGCGAGCGAAAAGTATTTCCTTCTTCTTTACATGGTTTGAGTTATGTGCCATTTAGTGTGATGCTCGCTAACTCATCTCCTTTGTGGATTGTAAACTCAGGAGTCACGGACCATGTAGCTCGCGATAGAAGCGCATACGTGGAGTTCCGTCGTTTGAGTCCCCAGGCGAGGAGGCTGTACGTGGGGAATGGAGCATTTATAGAAGTGAAAGGGATTGACACTTGCAAGCTATTTCCACAAAGTGACCAAGTCTTATATTTTCATGACGTTTTGTATGCTCTTGAGATTATGCGGAATCTTGTATCTGTCCGATGTTTCGACCTATTAGGATACTCCGTTTTGTTGGGAAACTCTAGAGTTTCCATTTCATATGACAGTTCTTTGATATGTTCCGGTTTAGTCCATGAGGGATTTTATGTAATGATATGATTTCATTCTATAAAATTTATTCTTCTTCTACTATTGCCTTTGCGTTTGATAGTATAGAGGATGATGTGAATGTATGACATAGTAGGTTTGGCCACATAGGGTAAGAGAAGATGGGTCGGTTTGCTGCGAGTGGCTTGTTGGGCCCGTTAACCAAGGTCGAGTTGCCATTGTGTGAGTTTTGCCTTGCAGACAAAGCCACTAGAAAACCGTTTGGGAAAGCAATGACAGTTGGGACTCTATTGCAATTGGTTTATTCTGATATTTGCGGACCCATAAACGTGAGAGCCTGAAACAGAGCCACATATTTTATTACGTTTATAGACGACTATACGCGTTTCGCTTACGTCTACCTAATCTCGCATAAGTCTGAGACACTAGAGCGTTTCATGAGGTTTATCAGCAAGGTTGAAAATCAGCTAGATTTGAGGGTGAAAACTCTCTGAATCGATCGGGGGAGCGAGTATCTGTCTGAGTAGTTCAAAGAGCTCTGTTTCGATAGAGACATTATGAGATAATTGACTATTCCTGCTACTCCTCAACAGAACGGAGTGAAATTAAAGGTATATTAAATCAGAAAAATATGAAAACCCTTTTTATGGGATTTTATTTGATGATAATTGCGATGTTTGATTAGGTTAATCATTTGGGGACTTAAAAGGGGTCTATTCGGATTAGATTGATAATTAGAGAGTGAATACTCTCTCTAGAGGTGAGTGGATAATTCATTGTGTTAATGAATGAGTAATATGTTTTAAAATTGTTTTATAAATGATTTTGAAAGAATTTTATATATTTTATATAAATTGTTTTGTGATTATAGGCTGTTTGAACTGGATTGTGAAGTACGAATGCATCCACTGTGTTTATGAATGTTTATGTGCCATGTGTTATTTGATATTGCTCTATGAATTGCTTTAGCATGAGATTACTGATTATTTGTTGGAAATCATGGCACATTGTTTATGAAATGGATTGATTGAGAAATGAAGGGTGATGGATTGTTAATGGCTATAGTCATTCCCACCATGGAGCGACCCAACGGGGTGGCGTGGTTTGGGGTTGGATGTGCGGGAGAGTTAGATGTTCCTCCATCTACCGAAGTCGTGCTTATGTGGATTGCACCCTAGTGAGGTACGAGCCAACGCCAAGAAATGTGGTATGTTTTGAAACATTGGATGGAAAAACCCTTGGCGGGCTTTCTTCTGGGTTTCGGCCAGCCTAAGACGGAAGTGTTTTGATGGGACCCCAGGATTTTCTGAAAAGATGATCGATGTGGATGCATTTCTGTAAATTGTGATTTATTGAAATGTTTTTATGTATATGAAGTAATGTTTATGAGATATGCTTTGACTGTCCCACATTCACTCCTTGTTTATGAACACAATCATACCATTGCACTCCACTCACTGAGTATTCCTCAATACTCACCCCTCTCTCTACATTTTACAGAGGATACTTAGTTCGGAGATTGCACGTAGGAGCTTGCGAAGGATTTTTGCTGATTTGTATAGGTATTTGGCAAATGCAGGATTTTTGGAGATTCGTAGTTCTTAAAACCATGGAAAGAGAAGTTCTGTACATCCCATACCGTGTGGATTTTCCTGATGCTGGCTGAGTTCTCTGGCAAGTATCGATAAAATCCAACGATTATGATTTGTACTTCACTCTTTTGTTTGAATTATTTTTGAAAAATGTTTTTGTTATGTGCTGAGACATTTGGATTGTAAATTCTAAATTTCGATACTTTTTTTTTTTAATTTTTGAATGCTTTATTGTACTAAGAATTCTGGTTGGCTGGGATAGCCACACCGCATGCGTGCATGTACAAAAGCCCCTTCCCTGATTATGTGCCGACGCATACTTGTGTGTACAGGGAATGGACCGGAGGGGTCCTTTGCATGTGTATTGTTACATGCTTTCCTTATCTTTGATGGATTGTGTACTGAAAATCTAAATATTCAGAAAAGTAGCCTTGCGGAGTCACAGTACATGGGGAGGTTCTGCCCGTGTATCGAGACAACGCGGCGGTTGTTGGGTGCTTGATCCGAGGATCGGAGCGTGACGACTTTATTGGTATCAGAATCCAGATTCATGATTTTAAAAGTTGTTGGTTCTGAAATGTTTCCAAATGTCCCAAAAATTTTCTAAAGACTTTAAAACGTTTTGTTTATTTTAATAATGTTAGATCTTTTAAAAGATTTTCAGAGAATGTACAGAACATTCCATGGTTTTCATAAGGAATTAGGAATATTATCTTTAAGGGGTTAAGTATTAGACTTCTCTTAACCCTTGATTTAATTATAGCTTCTTATTTTGTAGTTACCATGCCTCCACGAAAGAAAATGAGGAACGTGAATAAGATTCCTCTACAGGAGCACGAAGATGAGTCGTCCTTGCATGCTCTTCCTCCACCTGTGCCCACACACCCGGCTCTTTCTACCGGGATTGTTGCTCCTCCTATCGCCGCTTTTCAGCAAGTAATGGAGTGGTGGAGTACATTCGGAGCGCAGTACCAAGCTCCACAACCGTCTTCAGTCCCTCCACCTGTTCCTCATTCAGTGTCAGTTGCTGTACCCAGTGCCCCACTAGTACCTACTCCTCCGGTTGCTACACCAATTAGTCGTTCCCCAATTCAGTTGTCCAAACTAATCAAAGAAGCAAGGCAGCTTGGTTGTGAGACCTTCTCGACATTTGGTGATCCTGCAGAGGCAAAGAAATAGATCAAGAAGGTCAGGAAAGTTTTAACGGATATGGGGATAGAGGACAATTTGAAACTCTTGGTAGCAGCAAGGTTGTTAGACGATGATGCTAGCACATGGTGGGATGGTGTAGAGGAAAGTGCAACTGCACCTCTCACTTGGCATGATTTCCTTAGGGAATTTGATCAGAGGTTCTATACTCGATTTGATCGGGACTTGAAGAGAAGAGAATTCTTTCGGCTTCGCCAAGGAAATATGTCCGTGATGGAATACGAGGCGAAATTTAGAATCCTATCTTCATTTATACCGGAGTTAATAACCTTCGAGGAGTACAGGCGCTTCAAGTTTGAAGATGGCTTGAATCTGAACATCCGAGAGAAGATGTCGGTCACGGATGAGCACACATACCTGAACGTGTTGCAATTGGTCTTGAGAGCCAAATAGATGGTGCTTGAAAGGGGAAATGTTAGAGACCACCGTGGAAAGAAGAGGTCCGACGGATTTATACCGGGCCAAAACTCTAAGAAGATCAGAACTACAGGCTTTCAAAGCGGTGGATTTGTTTCGGGATCGGTTGGATTTCCTCAAAGCCAACCAATTCATAGATCTAGTGCTCCTAGCACCGGAAATGTTGGATCGGGAGCAAAACCAAGAGGAAGTGGAATGAGGACTTGCCCTAATTGTAAAGGGTATCACACAGGTTCGTGCAGAGGACCTAAGATGTGTTATTACTGTGGAAAAGAGGGACACCTCTGTTATTCTTGCCCTGAATTGACAGAAGAATGGCAAGGGAGTCGTCAAGTTAGAGGTCCCTCTAGCGGCTCCAAAACTAGCCCAGTTGGTTTGGCGACACCTTCTACCAATACCTAGGACGGGCACGGGAAGTAATGCCGTAGCCACCTCCACTCAGCGATCTCAGCCGAAAGCTCAAGCTAGAGTTTTTGCTGTGACAAATGAAGAAGCCCAAGTTAATCCCGACGTAGTCACATGTAATTTTTATTTACAATTAAGTTCAGAATTTGAAAATATGATATCTATGGTTTATAACTATGATTTGATGATTTGTGATTATGAATTAAAGAGTACGATGATATAATTTTGTTTATGGTTTATATTTATAGGTATGATGAAAATTTTTTGTGTTGATGCTCATATACTCATAAATGTTGGATCGAATAATTCATTTGTGAGTTTGGGATTTGCAAGACATTTTGATAGAAATTTAGTCCCTCTTGATAAAGAATTGTTGGTTATTACCCCCTTGGGAGAGCATTTGATTAGGAATTCAATATATAAGTCTTGTGGGGTGAAAATTTGTAAGACAATCCTTGAAGTGGATTTGATTCCATTGGATATGAAAGATTTTGATGCCATCCTAGGCATGGACTGGTTAAGTCTTCACCGAGTTTCAGTGAACCGCTTCACTAAAGAAGTGGAATTCCATAGGACAGGACATCCACTACTTGTGCTCGCTGGTGAACGGCGAGTATTGCCGAGCTGTGTGATTTCAGTTCTTGAAGCACGGAGATTAGTGCATAGGAGTTGCGAAGCCTATTTGGCTCACATCATTGACACTACGACAGAAAACCCTGATCTGAGCAATATTCCTGTGGTGAATGAGTTTTCGGACGTCTTTTCGAAAGAGTTACTTGGGTTACCACTGATTTGGGAATTTGATTTCATTATAGATCTTGTTCCCGACACGGCACCAGTCTCTATCCCTCCTTATCGAATGACACTTGTAGAATTGAAAGAGTTGAAAGTCCAAATTCAATAGTTGTTGGGTAAGGGATTTATCCGACTGAGCATTTCGCCTTGGGGTGCTCCGGTTCTGTTTGTAAAGAAGAAAGATGGCACGCTTCGGTTGTGCATCGATTACCGGCAATTAAACAAGGTGACCATCAAGAACAAATACCCTTTGTCGAGGATTGATGACTTGTTCGATAAACTCCAAGTGGCCAGTGTATTCTCCAAGATCGATTTGAGGTCCGGCTATCCCCAATTGCGGATAAAGGAAGATGATGTTCCCAAGACTGCGTTTAGGACGCGGTATGTGTACTATGAATTCTTGGTGATGCCTTTCGGTTTGACGAATACTCCAGCAGCTTTCATGGATCTTATGAATCAAGTTTTCCATTCTTATCTTGATAAATTCGTCATTGTTTTCATTGACGACATCTTTGTGTATTCCAAAAATGATGAAGAGCATTCAAATCATCTTCGAATTGTGCTGCAGACTCTCCGAGATAAGTAATTGTATGCTAAGTTCTCAAAATGTGAATTCTGGTTGAAGGAAATTGGCTTCTTAGGACACGTTGTATTGGGAGAAGGAATATTTGTTGATCCGAAAAAAGTTGAGGCAATTATGAAATGGGAACAACCCAAGAACGTCACCAAGGTGAGAAACTTTCTCGGATTGGCGGATTACTACCGAAGGTTCGTAAAGGGTTTTTTCAAGATTGTCGCTCCGTTGTCTGGCTTGACGCGAAAGGCAATTAAGTTTGAATGGATGGACAAATGTGAGCAGAGTTTTCAGGAACTCAAAAAGAGACTCATGTCGGCTCCCATACTTGCTCTTCCTACCACCGGTGATGATTATGTTGTTTACAACGATGCTAGTAAACAAGGGTTATGATGCAGATTACCACTTGTTATCTTTTGTTACCATACATTATATTACCACTTATTATAACTTATTACCTTATATTATATTACCCGTACATTTTATTACCACTTGTTACCATTTGTTACCATACATTATATTTACTTATTATAACTTATTACCTTATATTATATTACCACTTGTTACCATTTGTTACCATACATTATATTATCACTTATTACAACTTATTATCATGAATTACATTACCATTTATTACGATTCATTGCATACATTATGAACATATTACCATTTACAAAAAAAAATATTAAAAAAAATTACAAAAATGAGATGAAAAATAATACAAAAAATTAATATTAGAAGAAAAATGAAAAATCATAAAATTATATTACCAAAAAATAATAATTTTTTAATTTTAAGATAATTTTTTATTTATATATTTAATTTTTTAGTTTAAATTAATATGTCACAGTAAAAATCGTACCGAAAGAAATCAAGAAGATGAATAGGTTTGTTTCAACTTAATTTAAACTTTAAATTATTTTCAAATTAAATTTTTATCATTAAAACCTAGTTTTTATGAGTTGTTAAACGTTTTCATATCATTCACTTATTACCACTTATCATCACTTGTTACCATACATTATATTACCACTTGTTACCCCGCATTATAGTCGTATTACTACTTGTTACCACTTATTACCGTGTATTATATTACAATTTGTTACTATTTGTTACCATACATTCTATTACCATTTATTACCACTTATTACCATACATTATATTACCACTTGTTATCATTTGTTACTTTACATTATATTACCACTTATTATAACTTATTACCTTACATTATATTACCACTTGTTACCATTTGTTACTATACGTTATATTATCACTTATTACAACTTATTATCATGAATTACATTACCATTTATTACGACTCATTATATACATTATGAGTATATTACCACTGATTGTCATTTGTTATTATCACTTATTACGATTTGTTAGCATATATTATAATTATAATTACAGCATATAAACATATGTATGTCATTTTCACAAACAAATTTTTACAAAACAAATTTTTAAAACCCTCATTTACTTACTTGTCAATTTTTTTACTATTCACCCGTTTTTTTTACTATACATTTTTTTATTATTCGCTATTTTTTTATATTTTTGTTACTTATATTTTATTTAAGATTCACCTTTTTTTTTTATTATTCACCCATATTTTTTTATTAGATATATTTTTTCATTACCCGCTATTTTTTTCATATTTTTGTCATTTATATTTTATTTGTAAGACTCACCCGTCTTTTTTATTATATATTTTTTTCATTACTCACTATTTTTATTATATATTTTCACATCTATAATGTAATTTATTTTAATTTATTGATTTTATAAAAACATTTTTTTTTATTGTTATCAAATTTTGTTTAATTTGTTAATTTATTAAATTAAAATAACATTATAGATATAAATTTTATATTTTAAATGTATTATTTATTTTATATACATTATTTAATTTTACAGTATTATCAAGAACCATAATTTTATTGATTTTATAAAAATTTTTGAAAGAATATTAAAAATATATTAAAAATGATTGATTTTATATTCTTTTCTAATATTTTTAATGACTTAAAATTTTATTTTATAGATATTTTTATATTTTGAAAAACATTTTTTAATATTTTTATATTATAGATGTTTTTAATGGAAATTTTTAATATTTGTTAATATTGAAAATTTTTTTTGATATATTTATTGATATTTTGATATTTTATATATTTTTTATTTTGTGAAATCGATTTATATATTTTTAAATTGATGTGTTACCCCTACCTATAGTGCTACACTTACTGATGACAACTAATAACTATTCTATATTACCATTTATTATCATTTGTTACCATACATTCTATTACCACTTATTACAATTTATTACCGCACATTATATTACCTTTTGTTATAATTTGTTACCATACATTATGTTACCACTTATTATAACTTATTACCTTAAATTATATTACCATTTGTTACCATACATTATATTACCACTTATTACAACTTATTATCATAAATTATATTACCACTTATTACGACTCATTACATATATTATAGTTATATTATCACTAGTTACCATTTGTTATTACCACTTATTACGGTTTGTTAGCATACATTATAACTATCATTACAGCATATGGACATGTACACGCTATTTTCACAAACAAATTTTTATGAAACAAATTTTTAAAGCCCTCACTTACTTACCCGCTCATTTTTTTTATTATTCACCCACCTTTTTTTACTATACATTTTTTTCATTACCCGCATTTTATTTAAGATTCACCCGCTTTTTTTATTATTCACCCGTCTTTTTTTATTAGATATATTTTTTCATTATTCGCTATTTTTTCACATTTTTATCACTTATATTTTATTTGTAAGATTCACACCCACTTTTTGTTTATTATTTACCCGTGTTTTTTATTATATATATTTTTCATTACTCTCTATTTTTATTATATATTTTCATATTTATAATGTAATTTATTTTAATTTATTGATTTTATAAAAGTATTTTATTTTTTATTGTTATCAATTTTTATTTAATTTATTAATTTATTAAATTAAAATGACATTATAGATATAAATTTTATATTTCAAATGTATTATTTATTTTATATACATTATTTAATTTTAACTGTCCCTAAAAGTTTTATATTTACTGACCACAAATAATAACAGTGAAAATTCAATATCGCTTTTTATAAATGGTTGTCTAACTTTTACTGACGATTGCTAAACTTTTCCTAACGAATAATATTATACTGTTGCAAAATATATACATTTTTTAACGGTTTCATCACAAATGTTGCTATACATCATAAAAAACGATCACTACATGTCACCGCATATAAATATTATCATCACCTTAACGTTTTAATTTTATAGTATTGTCAATTTCTTCATTATTGCGTACATTGTCATCATCTTCTTCCCAAGTGTAATCGGTACCAACAAATGATGTTCCTACATCGCCACCTATTTCGATGACTATATCAATTCAATCCTGTTATTCTATATCAGTCCGCTGGTACCTGAGGAACACCACCCTCATCATCGTCCCCATGCACTCCAACTCTATAACTTCATCTAAAAACCCATAAAAATCACCATTTGGTGACTAAACGCATACGCTGCAGTGCCGAAATTACGTAGAAATTAGTTCTCCGCCACCCAAATCCGTAAAAAATTAGAGAGAGAAAGAATGTTACTTGATTTTCAAGATACCAATGGTGCATGAATTTATAAAATTGTAGTCACATGGGTGAGCATTTTTCTCAAACTCAATCCACATTTTTTGGTTTTCTTGTCATAAAACTCAATCTACATACATCTTCGCATGATTAGCTTGCGGTGCTGCGCTTTCTTATCCTTGTGATAGCATCTTTGTATCCAATGTCTGACCGTCTTCAAGGCTAATTCGTACCCACACACACTTGACCCATATATATATTATATGTATGTATTTTTTGACGGATGGGACGACACTACACGCGTGCGCGCGCGCATAAATGTATTTAGTTTTTATTTAGGCCCCCATCTTTGGAGCATGCACTTACAATACATATATACATATATTTTGTATTATTTATTAATAAGTCTGTGGATTTAAAACTAAATAACGATGACAACCCTCCCTCATATGACTGCTAAACAAATCATAATCGGTTATAAAATATGAAATTACCCTACTAAAAATGCTATCACGTACACACACATTGGGTGGCAAATATATAATTGTATGGGAAAAACTTTTTACGATTATGTTGGGAAAGTATCTATAAAAATTGACCCTCTACCCAAAAACCATATTGATTTCCTTTAAAAACAACAAAAAAAGGGAAAATCAAAGGGAAAATCATATTGATTTCCTTTAAATGACTAATTAAAATGTTTGCACATTGCCTAGTTGTTTGTTGCGGGCAAACATAGTGAAAGCTTTTTGTATTAATCATTCTAATTTTAAATCATCACAAGAATTCATATTAATCTTTTAATTACAGAATTTGATATAAGATAGTGTGGTTTTCATGTGGGCTTGTTTTTGAATTGAAGTTATTCCATATTTTATTGGTTAATTCACCTTAGAAGAGCATGTAACAAAGTAGTAATAAAAGGGGAAAGGAGTGAAAATAAAATCATATCCTTTAACATTGTTTAAGCGCCACCACCTTAACTTTAGAAAATGAATACTATAAAGTTGCAAATCGTGTCAAAGTATAGTTAGAAAAGGAGACCTTGCAATAATACATCTGAATATGCTTTTTTCAAATTAGGCTGCAAAAATCTCTCTCTTTCTCTCTCTCTCTCTTTTTTTTTTAACTAATCAGTATTCGGAATCATATTTCAATTAATTTGATTCGAGTATTATCGGACCTAATTTAAAAGAATTTTTTCAATATAATTTTTTTATTTCAAAAATTTCAAATGCTTATCCTCAAATTAGATTATTAGTCTACAAAAATCTCCATTTGTACCTTCACAATGACTCAACCTCAAATTCCATAAAACTACAACCAAGATTTATGATTGGGGGATTCAATTTCCCAAAATTACAGCCTCTGATTCTCTGATCTTGCTTTGGAAAATCAAGTATTTTATTACTTTTTTAACGACTCTTCTTTTGTGTAAAAGAATTATACGTAGCTTGTATGACGTATATACATTATATGTGTAGTTTTCAAAGATTTAAAATTGTTCTTCTGGACCCACAGTTGATGTTAGTTCCGCGGAAATTTAATTTCCAATAAAAAATTATTAGTGATAATTTGAATTCTTTTTATAAAAAATAAATTTTTATTCATAAAATTTTGTATTTTTATATAAATATTATTCACTTTATTTGATAAATATTACATATAAAATAAAATAAAATAGAGAAAATTAAAGAGAATCAAGTTCATTTGAGGTTTCCCAAATGCCACCTAAATTTTTATTCAGTAAAATTCAAACTTAGTCTTGAGTTGAAAAGTTAATAAATTGTATATCTTTTAGCTTCACCTCTTTATGCTTTGAATTTTCTCTTCGTCGCCCTCGGGACTCATCATGGAAGGCATTAAGGCTTTTGGGCACATGTAATTTAGGCGATTTTTATCAAATTTAATTGTTTCATTCAACAATAAAAGCAAAAAATTATACAAAATTTGGAAAGTTTTGTTGGATTTGAACTTGCAAAACCTTTAATCCAACCTAGAGTTGAACAAAATTTTAGCTATAACTATAATTATTACCAAGGTTGCATGGGAGATGGAAAAAATGAAACAGGTATGAATAGATATTTTATGAAAATATAGAAAATAGAAATATAGTAAAATGCGTAAATATAAAAATATAAAGATTTTTTTAATTGAAATATTAATTATTTTTATCTTTTATAATAAAAATATAAAATAATCAAATATATAATTGTTAATTATAAGATAAATAAAATCAAGAACAAAACTTATAACTAAATAAGTAAATAACTTATTTAATTAAATTGAAATTGTAAGATAATTCACAACCTTAGTTATTAACACTAAAATTAATCTAAAATAAACCTATAATACTAATTAAGACCAAAATTAATATTTTGTAGTTTTATTTTTTTTTCCTAAAATTAAATATGAAATTAAAATTTTAAATAAAGAATAAAAAATACAACCCCAAAAGAAAAACACTATAAAATATAACAACTTAAACCTTCTACCCTAAAATTTGGAGTTGGCCATATGAGAGACAAAAAGCGAAAAAGAGAAGAGAAAAATACATATATATATATATATAATTAAAAAAAAATTGATTTAGTTTCTGCGGATTTTCTTATACCATTCATTCCTATCTAAAACTATCTCTTTAATTAATTTCATAATTATTATGTCGTTACGAATAAATTGTATCCAAATTTTTAATGATCTATTTTTATGTTTTATTAAATTTCTTATATTTAAGTTCTCAATTTTCCTAATAGCTGTGTTTTTAGATTTTCATTGTATGTGACCGAATCATCTCAGATGGTATTCTGACATTTTATTTACAATTGAACTAACTCTTAACTCATTACGTATCTCATCATTTCTAATTTTATTTTTTCTAATTGTCACACATCTACCTAAATATTCTCATTTCAGTTACAGCCAGTTTTTACTCTTATTGTTGTTTAATGACCCAATACTCAGCATTATATAATAGTGCAAGTTTTATTACGGTTCTATAGAATTTTTTCTTTAAATGTAATGGTATCGTGTGATCGCAGATAACTCCTAATACTTTTTTTCCATTTCATTCAACCGCTTGAATTCTATTGTTCACATCCCCATCTATATTGTCATTGTTTTGAATGATAGAATCAAAATATCTAAATCGTTCACTCTGAGATTTCTTCTCCTTCTAACCTAATCGTTTTTTCATTATCTTGATAATTGTCACTAAATTTATATTTCATATACTCAGTTTTAGATCTACTCAATTTAAATCTTTTAAATTCTAACGTGGCCTTCCATAACTCTAATTTAATACTGATACTTTCTTTAATTTCATCAATTAAAACTATATTATCTGTGAAAGTATATACCATGATATTTTATTTTGGATACTTTTTTTATAATTTCATCTATTACCATTGCATATTTAAAAAATGATATCGAGAATTGTTAAAAAAATGAGAAATTTCAAGTTTTCTATTCGTCTAGGGCCATAGTTACCGTCAAACTCTAATTGATAAATGATATGCACTCATTTAATATTGGTAGATTGAAAAGAGTTTTATTAGAAACTTTATTGTAATATTATTTTGCAGTTTTGACCAAAAATAAATTTATTGTGAACTATTTACAAAGTGAAAGGATTATATCCTCACTTATATGAGGAAATAAATCTCATCTTATCATGCACATTTCAATACAATTAAGCGGAATCAAATTGGAAAAGAAAAGATGGAAGTTGAAAGATTCTACCACTTGAGATGTCCCTGAAAAGACCGCACATCTCATACATGCAACACATTTAGGGACGTAAGATACCTATTTGCTCATAGGAGGAAAGCACAAAACTTCATTCCCTCAATTCCCTAATCACCAAAAGGTAAAATATCAAAAGGACTATATGGACTATCATTATCAAAATGATATTTTCCTTACGTAGATAACTCATCATACCATTGTGAATCCTGCCTCACGTTTAACTAACTTATAGCACAAGTGTCCAAGTGTCTCCAAACATAAGGCTCACTAGTTCATTAGCATAATAAAGCTTTATTGAACTGGTTGATAACATGTGACAACCTCTGGAATTTAATGCCCGGTCATGAGTCCTATGATTATGGAGGGTTTTAAATATTTGAATAAAAATGCTTCCTTTTTCATATTCTTTAAGAATGGAGATACGCAAAAGCAAAATTTAATTGAGGTAAAACCATTTTCGTCAAACTATAATTTTATTAATGTCAATTATCAATGTGGGATAAATTTTCAATAATTATTTGGGTGGCTCAAGAAAAGAGAAAAGAATCCGTTAATTTAGTTAGTTTTTAATTTTTATAATTTCCTAATATTTAAAATTTCTTAGTTTTCTATTTTTTTTAGTTTTAGTTTTCTAATTTTTCTAGTTTTTATATTTCTCTAGTTTCCTAATTTATGAGATTTACATTTCCTATAAATACTTATAATGTTTTATTATTTTGGGTATTCATGATTAATAATATTTTCTTTGAGAGTGATATTTCTCTTTTAAGAGTTTTAGGGTTTTCTCTTTTCAAACCCTATTATCTTCTTTTTATCTTTCCCGTGTTAAGTGGCATCAGAGACAAGGTTTTCCCTTGCGATGGCCAACCAAGTCGGTGAAGGTAGCACTCTTTCTAATGTGTTCAGAGAGTTACAAGCTATGACGGTTACAATCCAAACTTTGTCTGTTCGAATGGAGTGGTTAGAATCATGAATGGAGCAGACAAAAACAAACTGTAGATGTTGTGATCAAACCAGGATAATATAGGAGGTGAAGGTGGCATCAGGAGAATCGCTTAAGAACCTCACTTCAGTCTCATATTATCACAACAATCTCGTAGGGTTTAGACCAACAAAAATGAATTTTCGAGTGAAGATGTACAGACTTTGGTGATAGCCAAGAAGACGGTGGTTCTAAGAATGCCTATTTCGAATGATTCCTTTGTTGAAGCAAAAAGCAAACTGGAAACATCGGACAAAAGGGATGTAAAGAAAAAGAAAATGGTGGAGTTAAAAAACAACTTGGAAAAATATATATATTATTAAAGAAAAACTTGACTCATCCAAAGTGTTGGGAAATGTTTTAATCAGCTACGAAAAGTAATCTCTCATTGAAAGATTTGAAGAAACTGATTTTAATGATGGTTATTAAAAGCACAAAATTGAATTTATGCTGATGGTAAAGATGTCGTTGTTTCAGAGTTCCAAGAGTGTCTAGATTTTCTTAAAACTATTGGAGACTCAATATTTTTTAAATTGAGTGAACTTGCAATAACAGTTGTTTTAATATCTGCCATACTTAGCATATGTTTTTGGGCAAGAAAACCAAAGGAGAGAGTTGAAAATTTGATTATAAGTCATTGGAGGTATCACTCGAGAGCGAGTTCTTTTCAGGAAGGAAGGACTGATATGGGACAAATTTTCAATAATTATTCGGGTGGTTCAAGAAAAGGGAAAAAGATCCGTTAATTTAGTTAGTTTCTAATTTCTATAATTTTCTAATATTTAAAATTTTTTAGTTTCCCTAGTTTTCTAATTTTTCTAGTTTTAGTTTCTTAATTTTTCTAATTTTTATATTTCTATAGTTTCCTAATTTCTATAGTTTTTTAATTTATGGAGTTTGCATTCTCTATAAATACTTATAGTATTTCATTATTTTGGGTATTCATGATTAATAATATTTTCTTTGAGAGTAATATTTCTCTTTTAAGAGTTTTAGGGTTTTCTCTTTTCAAACCCTATTGTCTTCTTTCTATCTCTCCCGCGTAAATTATAGTTATTTCAACACTATTTTGCATGGAATTAGGACACACAACTACTAACATCTTCCGCCTTTGAATTTCTAAGAAATGATGGCAGACTATGCCAATAACACAGCATAGTGCAAATCTAATTGAAGATCCCAACTCAACTCTCCTTTCTTTATTCACTATTGAGAAGATTATCAAACTCTTATTGTGAGTCTTTATGACTCCATTCAAGCATGGTTTCCTCAATAGCATGATCGGGTTGATAATAGTGGGGTTAATGAAGCCATTTGTTATGCTGATAATGTTAATAGTAGTGGATCTGGTGTTGGTAATTCAATATCTGAAGGGCAATTGGTCTACAAGTTATGAAAATTCCTCTAAGGCTTGATATAAACCTCAAGTCAATGGATCGTGAGGTTTTCTAATTGCTTTCTTAGGTATGGATATGAGCAATCAAGAGCAGATTATTCTTCTTTTTATAACAAGAAATGTAGATGACTTCATTACTTTCTTGATGTTTGTTGGTGGCATCATTATAGCTAGTTCAAGTACGTCAGCTAGATCTGATTTTAAGAAGGTTCTAAGCTTTGCTTTTAAGTTGAAACACCTAAGGGATTTTGAAATACTTTCTTGGGCTTTGAGGTTGTAAGGTCTAGGAAAGAGATCTCTTTATGCCAAAGGAAGTATGTTCTTGAGTTGTAACAAGAAGGCGGATTACTAGGAGCTAAATTTAGTGAAATACCACTTGAAGTTGGCATAAACTAGCTCATACAGAATAGAACACACTCAAAAATCCAACCAAGTGTGGCCAATTGATTTGAAAACTATTCTACTAAACCATATTACAAGACTTAGCATAGCTATGTTGTCCATGTTCTGACTTAGTTCATGGACAAACTTGCTTTGCTTCATCTACATGCAACTCACAGAGTACTGTGGTACAGGACAAGGGATATTCTTATTTGTTGATTTAGAAACACAAATCTCGTGCAGATATGGACAGTGATTAGGCATCATGTCAAGAGTTTATGATGATATTCATACTAACCATTAAACAAATTTTCATGCGGAAATTTCTAAATTGAGATTGTGTTAGGATTACTTATCTCTTTTCGACGATGGGTATTCTAAGCGAAGGAAGATGTCACATAAATCAGATCATCTCTTATGTTCCACAATCCAAATGCGACTTTGGTATAGAATGATCATCAACATCAAGCCCTTTAACATTTCTCTCTCTGTATCTCAATCTCTCTCAATTGGGTTTGTTCATTCACAAGAAAAATGGTAATATGTCATTTCCATTTTTTGGTTCTTCTCGTCACCCTACTCAAAGGATAGAAGAACTTTATTTGTTTTCAATCATTGTAACCCCATTATGAGAGAGAGAGAGAGAGAGAGGAGTTTTCATGGGGAGTTGAGGGGGTGGTTTACTAATTAACCACCCCTCCCCCCTTTTCTTTAAATTTATGAAAAATGCATGAGGGGGTGGGTCTACCCTCATGGACGGACCCGCCCCATATGCTAACATCTCCCACTCGCACGTGAGGGCTAGATTCGCACATAGTATGATCATTATTATCAAATACCAATTTCATACATGCAAGAGAATCGTGTGACCTGTGAGAATGTCAAGTGCTCTAGAGCTATACATCGGTTAAAGATATATAGCAGCTCATTGTCAAAGTGGTGTAGAGGACATCATATCTCACTATACCTTAGACCTCTTTTATTTAACACAATCAATGTATCTCTCATCCCTCAAAATAATGTAAGAGCAAACTTGACTCTAATCCAATCATGTATTGACAATTATATCTTTAAACACTAAGTCATAGACATAATTGACCAGTTTGTGAATATAGAATAATGTGTCAATCAAAGATGGTTTTTCTTTCATATTACTAACTTTTAACTTTATTTTAATTGTTTTGCTAGATATAAATCGCCAAACCGAATCATCCATGATTTTTTTATGAATGTTGAAATAACAATACTAAAATCAAATCTCAAGAGACAGACGAAAGTCTTAAACGTATAAATTGAGGTTAAGTATAAACCTCTGAGTTTCTCACAATGAGATGGACACAATGAGATGAAGAGAGATATACCATCTCATTACTCATATGGTCACCTAAACACACGTGGTATGAAATATGTGTTATGATACTTTTCTTTCCATTTGGAAGCGTATGTCTTCTTTTCTAAAATAACACATTATACAGGTCTTAGTCCAAATGTACATAACACTTGACCTAATTTTTCCTTCTTACTAGTCCTCTAACATCTCATAACATTAAGGAAAAACTCACACTTGGCCATTCGACAAGTTTAATGGATTGTGGGGAATTTATTTCGATTACTATATATGTAGTATAATAACCAATAATCTCATCCTAGTACTTTAACTAAGACAGCTTGTATGTGTGTTAATGCAGCACAAATTAACACGCCTCATCTCTACATGTCACACAGACATTAGAGACGATTGCTCGTGTGAGAGAGTCAAACTCAAAACTTGCCCGACATATTTTCAATTCCAAACACAAGAATTTTGAATACAAAAACATAATTCAAATGTTATCGAATATGAACATTATAATATATATACTTTCTGTATATAATCACAATCACTACCATAGTAACAAATATTGTCATAATCTATGCAATCCATGTCATCTAACATGTCTCACAAACATGTCTTTAGGTATTGGCCTCTGAAAAAGAACAAACCACCACCAAATGCATAGATACATATCTTAATATCATTTTACTCTTTTCAATCATGTCTCTGACAATATTGATTTTTGTGTCTATGTTTGGTTTTGTCATTATACTTAAAGTTTCATGTGTAAGCAATAACTGACCGATTATCACAATGAACCGTCAAGCTACTACTGAGTTGCTTACTACTCCTAAATATTGCAACATCCACTTAACCAAACTCATTTTCTGAACTACGAAAGCAATGACCACAAATTCTACTTCCATCATAGAAAGTGATACACAAGTTTGTTTTTTACTTCTTTATAAGATAGCCCTATCAATAAGCAAACAAATATAACCAGAGACGGATTTTTTCTCATTCAAATCTCCTCTCTAATCAACATTCATGTATCCTTTCAATACTAGATTATTTCCTTAATAATAAAGGAAATAATCTACAGTTTCGCTCAGGAATCTCAATATCCTTTTCACAACAATCCAATCATTCTATCTAGATTGGATAGATAGCTGCTGACAAATTCCCAACTATACTAGAATACGGTGTTCCGGGCATTTCATCTATTCATTAGGAGTTCTAGGATATATGTCAACTCTTAAACTATCACCTATAGTCACAGAAATATCACTAGATTTGTAGTTTTTTTAAATTGAACCGTTTTAGAGTCTTCATAATATAAGACTTTTGAGATAACTCCAGTAATCTTTTGGAACGATTTTTCTGGGATTCAATTCCCAATCTGTCTTACCCATATCCTTCATCTTAAAGGTCATATTCCTTATCATTCGCCGCTAACAATATGTTTTCGACATATAAGGATAGAATCACAAACTTGTCATTGGACTTTTTAAATAGAAACAATGGTTTTCGTCTATCACGATGAAATCATTAGATATCACATCTATATGAAATCTTAAATATCATTATCTCGAAAACTGTTTAAGGCCATCAATTGATCTACTCAATTTACTAACTCTGCCTTCCTGACCTTTAATGGAAAAATCCTCTGGTTGTACCATACAGACTTCTTCCTTAAGTTCTCCACTAAGAAAGGCAGTCTTCACATTCAACTGATGTAATTCTAAATCCAGATTGTTCACTATTGTCAATTACACGCTAATAGAGATAAATCTCACTATTGAAAAAATGTTTTCTCGTGATTAATACTCTTTTATTGAGTGTAACCTTTTGTTATCAGTTGAACCATTTATCTCTCAATAGTTTTATCTGCTCTACGCTTGGTTTTGAGAATCCAGTTGTTCTCAATAACTTTGTGGTCTAATAGAAGTTTAATCAATTCCCAAACATGGTTGGAGTTCATTGACTTTCTTCCATTGCCTTTTTCCATTTACCCTTGGTGGGATAGGATAGAGTCTCATATGCGTTCTGAGACTTTTCTTTATTTTCTGAAAAAATAATGAATACATACCCTTCAATCTCCAAGTGACACTTGAACACAGTTTTCCTAATACTTTTTTAAATCTGTAACTCAGTTGGATTATTAGAATTTAAATCTCTCCCACTAGGATTAGCACCATTCTAACAATCCTTAATAGACAAAACTATCATTTGAATTAACTAATTTAAATAACATCTCTATTCTTTCACATCACCTTTATTAGGAAAATCATTCTCCAGAAATATGACATCCGTGATCTAATTTTTACTGTAATACCATCTTCTTATTCACAAATGAATACTTAGCTTTTAGACTGGTCGAAGTATCCAATAAAAATACTCTTACTTTTGCAGGGACCTAATTTTCAAATATATACTACCAATCTCCAAGGTCTTAAGTTACTGAAACACGACCTTATACCAGTCCAAAGTTTATATCATGTCATTGGTACCATCTCTGAAGACACTTTGTTCAAAATATATAGGCCAGAGTTAATAAGGCATCTCCCATAAGGAAATTGGCAAGTTAACCTGTGCCATCATGGATCTTGTCATATTCAACAATATTCTATTCTTTCTAACTATAACACCACTCTACTGAAGTGTATAAGGAATGATCAAATATTAAATTGTTCCTCTTTCATTACCCAGATCTTTTAAATTGATCTAATAGATATTCACGTCATCTATCTATCTGATTCTCTATCTTGTTTATATAATGCCTAAAGTATTCATATACTTCAGACTTGTGAGAAATCAAACAAATATGGTCAAATGTGTAAAATCATTAATAAATGTAATGAAATACAAAGTTTCATGTCTAGTCTTCATATTTATAGGATCACGAATATCTTAATGGATTAAACGCAATGGAAATTTAGCACATATGATTTTTTCAAATGGTTTTCTCGTCATTTTGCTAATAAGATAACATTTACACGTTGATAAATCAACTTTTGTGAATGAATCCAATGGTTCTTCTCTCCCTAGTTGTTTCAACCTATCTTGCCCTAATGTGATTAAATATATCATACCATGTCATATTATCAACATTTACAAAATGATGAAATCATTTGCAAACTGTGTAGAACCAATATACATGTCATTCAAATATAAATCAACCCTATATCTTTGAAAGTTCAAATCATAGTCAAATT
The DNA here is from genome assembly GCA_037126225.1 of Dillenia turbinata. NCBI lineage: Eukaryota > Viridiplantae > Streptophyta > Magnoliopsida > Dilleniales > Dilleniaceae > Dillenia > Dillenia turbinata. Next base: position 11,441,903 of record JBAMMX010000004.1, on the reverse strand, counting down.
CCAAAAGAATAAGAATAGATGAGATTCCGTCAAATTTTTGACACGTAGAGAACAACATGCACAATGAGAGTTTGGTTATTTTGTAACTCCAATTTACAAATGTCAACTCCTCTAACATTCATTCTTGTATCATTCTCCACATACCATCTACTACCAGAAAACAATCGATGAAAAACTTATAAATATCTCTCTATCCGTTCTTATATCCAACATTGTTCTTTTGTTATTCGTCTACAATCTTCTTTCATTCCTTGCTTTTGTTCCAATTCTTCTAATGTTGGAGTCTGAAACTCTTTTGGAACTAGACTTTACAAAAAAGAGCATTAATTATGGATCTTATAGCACCAAACAGCTCATCTCCAAATTCTATATAGAGAGCAACGTCAGCAAAAGTCCTCACACTGTTATTGTGAATCAAATTGACTTTCAGGTGGTCCCGTTTGACAGGAAGGAATCAGATCAAAATTTAAACTTTCTGTTGATTGGAGAGGATATAACCAGCTGACTCATACTCTCTAATCATATTAGATATGACCTTCAAAAATCGTTTGATACTGTTATCACTTCACCTTTTATAGATATCAAACTTTAAGGTCATTTATCTAAAATAAGTCATACTGGTACCTCTATATTTCTCTCTGAGGTACACCCAAATGTCATAAGCAGTCATATATTGCTTACACTTGGATATCATGTTATCAATCATGAAGCTAATCAGAATCACTCAAACTGTGAAAACTATCTTTTTCCACGTCTGGTAAACATCTTGTTCTCTCATCTATAGGGCAGCATGGCCCACTACAGGGTATTATTTGATATACTTGATACCTTCCAAAACATCTTATTCTTTCAGCACATTTCACATTTTATGGTATCATATCTCATGATCGTCATCATTCAATTTGTTATTTCTATTCAAATCCCTAATAATGGATTTTGATGCTATAGTTTGAATTTTCTAAGAGAGCAAACATATATACTAATATTTACATCATACACGTAATTTTGTACTTCAAAATTAACATCTATGATAGGTCAACATCAGCTATAGAATCAAAAATTCAGTAGGTTCCCAATCATCATCTATAGTTCTAATATATCACTATCACGAATTTAATTTAAAATTACAAAATTCTATAAGTTTTACGTGAGAATTATTTAAATTCTTTTGACCTAAAACCTCCAACTTAAATACACAAAGTATTTAAATATTTTTAATTTTGGATGAGAATTATTTAAATTTTTTCAATCCAAAATTTCTTTCAAAGTACCCTAATGGATTGTCTAACCTTAAGAGAAAAATTTTCATATAACATGTGAGCTATGTTATTTATACTGTGGGATGACTTTATTTCATTTGGCGCTCCAAATTCTTGACCATTTATATTTCTATTAATATGGGGCTCACATTGTCAAGAATCACATTCTCTCTCTCAGCAATCATCTCATTAACCACGTTGTTCCAATTAAAAGTCAAAATATTTCTTATATTATATATACGTCATTCTCTCAAAAAGAATGATTTAATTTAAGAACCTCCAGATGTTGGACTTTCATTATTTCTAAAAGATCCGATAAAGCATGAGTTGAGTCTATCAAAATTTGATCCAATCTCATCATTCACTCTGAATTTTTAATACTTTAACTCTCTTTTTAAGAACTTCAATATTCTATCCAAATATTACAATTACTTTAGAAAATATGTATAATATTAGATTGGACACTAAGCTAACCATAATATTATAATAAATTTTAAAATTATTTGTTTTAAATAATATACTCAATTTTCAAACAATTTTATATAGAAAAAACAAATTTTTCACACATAAAAAAGTATAAAATTAAAAGGAGAGTAAACAATTTATTGATTATTAATTTTCTAGTCCAAAAAAATTTTTCAAAATTTTCTGGAGTGAAAAGCAATTTTTTTGTAATTTTTTAAACAATTTATTGATTATTAATCAATAAATAATAATTTTTAATTTCGTAAAATAAATTAAAATTCATGAAAAAATCCATAATGATTTTTCAGACACATACAAATTTTCTAGACTGAAAAAGTATTTTTCATTATTTTCTAATAATTTATTGATTTAATAATCAATAAAAAAATATTTTTCATTTTCAAAAAATAAATTATAAATTACAAAAAAATCATAATAAATACAAAATTTATTTTGGTGAAAATTGAGACAAAAAATAGTCGGGCAGGGGCCTACACGAGCCTATGGACTTGACTGTTATAAAATAAAGTCTATAAAAAGACTTTTGCTTTCCCACAGTGACGCGTGATTCACAAGCCCTTCCCTGCGGATTCTGGTCACCATGTTTTGGCTACCCCCAATTTTTGATATTAGTGAGTTCAATAGTGGTTTTGGATTTTAGATCGGACATCTCTATCTTGGATGGTGGAGTTCACTTGCCCGTTCGGAGAGTGGGATTGACTTATCTACTGTTTATCATATTCTCTAATTTTTTAGTTTTCGCTCCAAATTTCGAATAGTCATATCTCTCTCAATTCTTAACTATTTTTTGCAATCTTTATGTGGTTAGAAAGCATTTTTCATGAAAAATCTAACCATATAAATTTCATATCATGAAATTCAGTATTGTGAAAATTACGAGTACATTAAGTTTCGGTTAGGGTTTGAAATATCTTCTAATGTGCTCATCACTGCATGCCAAACTTTCCAGATTTCATCCCTATGTCATAACCATGCTATGGTATAGAATTGATAGCATTTTGTGATACCTATTGCAAGTTATCATTAATGAACCTCTAAGATCATGCATGACAATTTTAATTTTTTAAATACCCAAATAACGCAAGAAACAACACATGCATACTCTGATACCAATAATGATATTCGTACTAAATATCAAACAAATTTTCATACGAAAATTTTTGGATCGAGATTGGGTTATGATCATTTATCTCTTTCTGACAATAGGTATTCTAGGCCGAGGAAGATGTCACGTAAATCCATCTCTTATGTTCTACAATCCAAATGCCACTTTGGTGTAGAATGAACATCAACATCAACCCCTTTAACATTTCTTTATATCTCTCGGTCTCTCTCAATTGGGTTTGCTCATTCACAAGAAAAATAGCTATATGTCGATTCCTTTTTTTTTTTTGTTCTTCCTGTCACCTTACTCAAAGGATAGAAGAACTTTATTTTTTTTTTCTATCATTGTAACCCCATTATGAGAGAGAGGGAGGAGTTTTCATGGGGGGTTGAGGGGGTGGTTGCCTAATTAACCACCCTCCCCCCCTTTTCTTCAAATTCATGAAAAATGCAAGAGGGGGCGGGTCTACCCTCGTGGGCGGATCCGCCCCATATGCTAACGGGCTAACAGTTTAGATGATCAATCACAAGGTATCGTGTTCTTCCGGAAAATGTCTCATCAACTGGATCTGGAAGACAATGAAGCAAAATATAGTGTCTAGATTGGACTGGACACGGTCTCCAAATTGAGCTTGTAAATTAGGGGCATTTAAGGGAAATATGTTTGTATGAGTCCTGCCCTCCCTATTTGAAGACTCTCCAAATTCTTTCATGACCAGGAAAGCGCCATAGCTCCCCTAGAAAGCATTGATCCTCCGACACATACATCTGTGCTCTTCTTTAATAGAGAACCTGTTCTTTGGATGCTGTCACCACACCATACATATCATCTCCTTCATGGTCCGAGATCTTCTCTGCATTCCCCAACAGAGTTCACGTGACACCACTTGAATTCTCATCACTCTTCCGTCTTTTATTTATTTCTTTCCTAATCTTTAGAAAGACCCGCTTAGTATTGAGAATGGGAAACTCGAATAGAAAAAGACGGTCCGACCCACGAGGGACTTGAAACGAATACTATGCTATTAAATTGGCAGAGGAGTATGCGTATGTGGAAAGGAAATTAATAAGCTTTATATTTTGGATGGAATAACCAGATGCAATATTTATTTTCTTAATTTATATATAAAATTTACCAAAGCAGACGTATATAAATAGGGAGGGGTACATGTTTTCAATAAAGTTTATAATCTTGAGAGAGAGAGAGAGAGAGGTGGTTAGCCATTGTCTTTTGGGACAACTCAAGTGATAGGGTATCTTTATTTTCATTCTCTCTTTTAATTTGATCTATTTGATTACAATTTCTTGTAAAAAAAAAAAAAGAAGAAGAAAAAAAAGAGGCGATCAACCGTTCTTGTACCCATAAAAAAAAAAAGAGAGGTGGTCAGCCCAAATTGACGCCTATTTAGAGTTGAAGTGGGTATGCATGTCATTGCAAAGCCCAAAATGAAATTTTGAAAACCTGAGCTATCACATTAGTCAAGCCCAATGCCAAGGTCGCCGCCCTTTTTTTTCTTGGTTTTGAGTTGTTATCTGGATTTTATATGACTAATCTGATTTGAATATTATAAAATTTATTAAAGGATTAGCTCTTTTAAATCATTTTTTTCTATTTTCAGGATTCAAACTCGAGATTTCTGAATAAGGGGGTAGAGCATCCGACCATTTGATCTAAAAGAATTTAATCACTTGTGAAATGGGCGTGCTCAGATAAACAAATCCAGTCATTGAAATGTCTTAGATGTCCAGATTTAATTGAGTTAAATGTCGCCGCTTGTGGTTGCCATGCAGCATCTTAATTAAAGTCACAAAAGTAAAAATGCCCATCCTAGAAACCCCTCTCCTCGGCATTAAAAAAAAAAAAAAAGTGTTACAGGTGTCTTTTCAAAATATTGAAATTTTAAAATAATTGATAATTTTATATTTTTTTTAAAAAAAGATTTCACATTCATCATAATAATATTATCAATAATCTTTCACTTTTGGTGAAATAATTTTTAAAACTCAATTACGTGTCCTTAATAAGGATAAAATCATCAAAAAGTCTATTCCAGTCAAAATGTGATGTCACTATTTTTTTATAAATAAAATACACTTATTGCCAGAGAAACATTTTCAATCACCAATCCTTTGATTCAATGTTTCATCTTCAACCGATGAACTATGATTCAGAGTGGAGTTGTTTATTGTGGATTTATGGTTCTTTCATAGTAATTTTTTTTTTCATAATTATCTAAAACTCATAATTAAATTAATAAATATAACAACGATGAAATATTAATATTTAATTAAGACAACAATAATCTTTATTATTATTATTATTATTATTATTATTTGTAAAACAACTGGGGGTGAATAGTTGTTTTCTAATTTTTTGTGAATTTCAAGTGAATTAAAATTGGAAGAGCGAAGATTATGAAAAAACCGAAAGTAAAGAACATAAAAGCAGACATTAGAAATTTTATAGTGGTTTTACCAACCTTGTGTACGTTCAGTCCTAGGTAATTCTCTTAAATTTTCACTATTTTTTCAAGTAGTACAACTCACTTGTTTTTCAGGTACAAGTGTCCACTTGCTTCACGAGTACAAGTGAAACCTTTACAACCTATTTGTTTCACAGGTCTAAGTGAAACCTTCCAATCCACTTACTTCACAAGTACAAGTGAAATCTTATAAGTTTTTTTTCCTGAAATACTTTCTCTCTCAAAACCCTAATTGTGAAACCCTCACAATCTTTAGACTTCCTTTTAATGTAGGGGTGTTACAGAGCGTGATGATAATTCTCGAATGTAACAAAATTAAGTTCAGAGAATATTACAGAGTACGAGACTGTTTCTCAAATGAAAATAAGTTAATGTTCAGTGAAATGAAAAACACACAAAGAGAATATAGAAAGTTTAATGTGGTGTGTGTTTTCAAGTAGTAGAGTATTTAATGAGATCGTATTTTGTTGGCAACAACTATTCTTTTTCTAAATCTCTTCATCTTTTTTGTTCTTCATTTTTATGACATTTATAACTCTTTTAAAGAATACCATTGAGTGGTAATTGAATTTGAATGTTGAGAATTAAATGATTTTTACCTTCCTCAATCAATGCCTTCGGTTACTTTTCAATTAATTTTTTTGCCCATTATCATCCTTAAAGCATTTCTTTACTTCTTTCCGTTAGGCAAATAATGTCTTAAGAAAATTTGTAGCATTTTTTTACTACAACAGGAAGGTTAGCTTTGACAAACAAAAAGATTTTCAAATGATGGTCGTATGATGGCTTTGAATTTAAAATTGGGTTCATGTCATCAGTTTTTAGACAATCAACAAATATTTTTTAAGTCCACATTGTCTCTTTATTAAACTATATTTGATTAATTGGTGGATCGAGATTGGTTGAATTTTGAAGTATGAAGAGTTTTAGTCAGCCTTTGATTTGGTTCGATCGATCATATGTGTACTTTGTTTCTTACATAATTTAATAGTTGATCGCTCAAATTATCAATCGATTGAATGATTAGAGCAGGTTGGTCATTTAGATTTACAGTCGGATGTGTAACCATATTAGGTTGGCTGCTCATGCTCAGCAGTTGACCGCTTGAGTGCACTTCTACACTTACGGTTGACCGCTCGCGCTCGTGGCTAACCGCTTGTGTGTACTAAGGTGCACACAGTCTATCACGTAGCACATCGTTAGCCCCCATGCACACTAAGGTGCACAAGGCCAACTGCACAGCATACGTGGTCAGCCACCCGTGCGCCTTAACGCACTAAGGTGCAGTGGCTGGCTGTGCCTTGTGTATGGCTGGCCACTTGTGTGCCTTAGACACACATGGTTGCCCATGCATTTTATGCGGTTGGCTGTATGATCATTATTGGTTAATCGCATATGCATATGGTCGACAATTGAAGTTCTATTGGTCAGCCATTGGGCATATTAAGTCGGTCATTCGAATGAATATATTTAGTCCAATTTTTGGTTCATTTTTCATTATCTCCATAACTTTTTCTTCCACTTAGATTTCCTTTAATTTGATCATTATCAAAATAATCAAAACCTTATTTATCAACAATTTCTCCCTTTTTGATGAAGACAAAACATCTAATGATCTGAAAAATTTTTCTTTATTCTTCTCTTTCATGTCTTCAGATGTGTTCCATTCTTTCAATAGTTTTCCCCCCTTTATTTGTCTGTTAATTCTTTTAACTTTCTCCCATGATTCTATAGATTCTTCTCCCCCTTTTTGTTATAAATAGAAAGGAATACCAATTTAAAACTTAGAGGGTAAAAAAATTGCCAGAGATTAAACTCATTAACCTATTATTAGGGGAATGAAACTCCCCATAACAATTTGTCTATGTGCCATGTTATGGATTGTAGATGGATATTTCAAAGCACACTTGATCATTGATATGAGAGCAATTTTGGAGAAAAGAGAGAGTATGAGATTTTAGGGTATGAGAGAGAATTGATATTTTGGGTTGTGAAGATTCCAACTCATGACCCATTTATGCATAGCTTATACTTCTATATAAGTTCTGAATGTTTGATACTTAAATTTCCTTTACACTTACATTTGGCTTTAGAGGGAACATAAGAGTGAAATACATGTCCTAACTTCCATGTTGGCTTTTGACTTACTTTTTGGTCGACCATCTATTTTCGTGGTAGACTATTTTACTTTTTTCTGTTGACTGTTCTTCATAGGTTGGTCACCTATGCATTTTCCATCACTTGACCTATTTTCTTTATGGGTTGATTATTTGTCATACTTTGTTTTTCATTTTAGTTCTCTGTTGAATCATTTTTCAAAATTTATCATCCCTAATTCTCTTCTCAATTCATAGAACTTATTCTTATCGAATGGCTTTGTGAATATATTTGCTATTTGTTTTTAAGTATCAATGTACTTGAGTATTACATCATTTTTTAGCATGTTGTTAAGATTAAGAAATATGATCAGTAGAAGAGGGATCACATTGTTCATTTGATACTTTGAATTATGTTGTAAATATGCTCTCCTTCAAATTATCCTTACATTTTTTTATTGCTATATTCATTTAATGTTTGATTATTTTAGTTGCTTTCCTCAGATTATATTATTGGGATTAGTGATTCTGAAAGGAAAGATTTTTTTTTGGGAGTTTCCGAAATTTTTGTAGTGGCAGTAGTGAGAAGTTTCAGAAGCTAGTAGATAAAGGAGAATATAATTGTCCTTTTCTTTAGGTGAAGGAGTTCACACATTTTATTTTTATTTGTTCTTATATCTGTGAGTTTTGTCCCTCTATCCTATTAATCTGATTCTATATTCTACCCTAAATTATTTGTAAATATTAAGATTGGGAAAAGTCACCAATCACTCTGACTTTTTTTTCAACTCCTTCTTCCTTTGGAGCTCTTCTTGCAAATTTCATTTCTATATATCTATTTTTGCCTTGATTACGGAGGAAGCTCCAATGTTATTTGTCATTTTTTAGCTACATTGCTGCCTTTTTTATTATTAATTGGATTGACGCTAAATTGTAGAGGATTTTAACCATGTCTGTGAGCCAATCATATGTCATTATTATATTTCATTTTAGGGTGAACTAATCATGGTCGTCTGTTTATGATTCTTGGTTGACCGTTCACCTATTCTCATTCGACCTTCATTACAAGTGGTCAGCCATTCATGGTTGACCGTTCTTTCTCGTGGGTTGACCGTGTGAAGAGATTGAGAAAAGCTTATGGGTTTTATGCATTAATACATATGGAAATAGAAATGTGTGTGAGAAGGTTTAGAGAGAGAGTGGGTTGAGTTGAAAAGTCAAATGTGTCTGTTAAGCTTGAAGACAGAGAGAGTGATGATGAGAGGATGTGTGGGTTTGAAAAGTCAAGGTTTAGAGAAAAGCAACAATTTTGCCATAAGTGGGGTAACAACTGAGAGAGAGTGGGGTGAAGTGTATTAAAGTGGAATACTTTTTAGAGAGAGATACATAATGTACATGGTGGTGACACATAATCCCTCAACGATAGTTCAAGCGGTAGATTCTTCTTATTTTCATTATCTTTTTTCCGATTCGATTTCTTTTGATTACATCTTCTTGTATCAAAGAAAAAATGATGGTGACACATAATTTATATAAGCATGCACGTGAAAGAAGGGGTGTGAGAAAGTGTAGAGAGTTAGAGTGTTGGTTTAAGGTGACACATGGTGGTGAGTGAAAATGACACTGTTGGACCACTTCTAAAACATATATATATATATATATATATATATATATATATATATATATATATATATATATGTATGCTAGAGATAGAGTGTACTGAACAAAATGCAAGTGGCAGTGGAGAAAAGTGGGGAGGAAAACAAAAGAAAGTCACTCGGTTGACTACATTTTTAAGTCAGTCGACCATTGATTAGGCAATTGGTCGACTAAAATTATCATATTTTGTTTTCTTCATCAATTTGTTTTTAACTTATATCAGTTAACTCTAACTCTCCTCTTATCTCAAAAAAATAAAATAAAATAAAATAAAAAATCTATTTTTATCCAAGGTTTTGGTGAATAGGTTCAAATTAAATTAACTTTTCTTCTTTGGAGAATATTTTATGAAAGTTCACTTAATCTTTTAAACCAGTCCATTTGGATTTATTTTAAGCTTAACATGGTTTGTCATAGGGTTGATGAATCCAATTATTCAATAGGATATTCTTTCATCTTAGTTACTCTTTAAACTTTAGAGTAATACATTGATGATCTATGGCTCAAAATTAGATTTTCAGTATTTTCTTTTCAGCTTAACGTCAGTGTGTTCTTTTCTCAAATTTTTTATTATTACCCTTACTACTTTTGGAATTATATTTCGATCTTATTTCTTTTGTTGTAACTTTTACGTGCTTTAAGCTGTTGATTGAATGTCCTACGATTGTTTCTTTATTTAACTTAACATCTAATCTTCTGGAAGCTCTAAGTTGAGGGATGAATCTAAATCTAGTCTAATCATTTAGAAATTTTAATTTCTAAATTTAGTGTTTATTCCCTAAACTAGGAATAAGTCTTTCTTTTTCTTTATCTTTTACTAGCTTTTAGCTTTAATTTTGCTTTGTCAGGAATATATGAGAGAGCTCACAACATACAAAAATTCAAACAATGTTCAAACACATTAGACAAGGGTTATATAGATATTACATGCCACATTGCCTTTTGAATTCTGACATACCTTCTTCCATTGAGCATCTCATTTTCAATATTCATTTTCTTGAATAAGTATGTAAGACATACTCAAACTTTGCCACTTGGTACTAAATTTTTTTTAGGTTCGACATTGTTAGTGCTCAACAATTTTTTAGGAATTCATTTCAATTTTATTTTGATTTGAGATCTTGGTTGGTTCCTAAACTGGCATTCATTTATATTATGTCTATTTTTAAGATAGCGTATACATTTTTGATGTATTGCCGCCTTTTTAGTCTTGTTAACAGTTACTTTCTTCCCAAGTTCATAGTGGACGATTTTGTGCCCAAGTTTCAAGCAGTAATAACATCTAGTTTCTATTTCAGTATTCTGAGAGTTAGGGATAAAGAAGTTATAGAGCTTCTTTTGAGTAGCATCTAGGTTGAATCCTAATTCAGCCCTACCATATACTACCCTTGGGATCCTAACATTAGATATAAATTTTCTTGGCTCTGGGCAAATTTATATAACAAAAATTAGTCTCTTGTTCCTATCACTCTCTGGATTTAATTCATACTCTAAATTTTCAGTGTCAAATATATCATTTACTTTGTAATTGTCTTCATTTTCATTCTTTAAGTTTTCTACTTCTATTTTATGGTCACCAACTTCTTGTGTCTTGTTCTTCATTTCATCTTGTAAGGCATTCTTTTCTTGAATCAAGCTATCATTTTCTTTCCTTATTTTTGTTGAGTGTCGTGATGGATATTTTCTCTTGAGGCTTGTTTTCATCTTTGATACCTGCTTGTTAATCATTTCCCCCCACGGCTTGCATAGCTTCTGGACATCCAGTTTGGACGTGCACTTCTCTTTTGTTTTCAATACTTTTTCTTCTTATCAGGTCACTGCTCCTCTTTAATCTGTTTGTTTTTCTCCTTTTGGTTATTGTAAAATTATAGGCTCACTATTTAATGAGGAGGCTCCAAGTGAAGAATTGATTCTCTCTATTGCCATTTGTGTTTTTAAGAATAAGAATATGATCTTTGGTCTAAGGTTGTGAGATCCAAAACTAGACTAGACACCCATTCTAATACCAATTGTAAAACAACTAGAGGGGCTGAATAGTTGTTTTTTGATTTTTTTCTAATCTCAAGTAAATTAAAATTAGAAGAGTGAAGATTATGAAAATTCAAAAGTAAAGAATAGAAGAGCAGACACCAAAAATTTTATTGTGGTTCCAACAATCCCCGTGTACGTTTACTCCCAGACAACCCTTCTGAATTTTCACTACTTTTCCAAATAGCACAATCCACATGCTTTCCAGATGCAAATGAAACATTCACAACTCACTTGTTTCAAAGGTGTAAGTGAAACTTTTACAACCCCACTTGTTTCACAGGTGCAAGTAAAATCTTCTAATCCACTTGCTTTACAAGTACAAGTAAAACTTTGCAAGTATTTCTCCCTAAAATATTTCCTCTCTCAAAACCCAAATCGTGTGACCCTTACGACTTTCAGACTTTCTTTTAATGCAAGGGTTACAAAGTGTGATGTTAATTCTCAAATGAAACGAAATTAAGCCCAGAGGATATTACAGAGTATGAGGCTATTCCTTAGATGAAAAGAAGTTAATGTTTAGTGAAATGAAAAACGCATAGAGAGAATATAGAAAATTTAATGCGGTGTGTGTTTTTGAGTAGCAAAGTATTTAATGAGATTGTATTTTGTTGGCAAGAACTGTTCTTTTTCTAAATCTCTTCATCTTTTTTGTTCTTTATTACTATGGCATTTATAGTTCTCTTGAAAAATTCCGCTGAGCGGTAGATGAATTTGAACATTGAAAATTAAATGATCTTCATCTTCATCAATCAATGCCTTCGACTACTTTTTAATTAATGTTTTTACCTGTTATCATCCTTAAAGTAGCACTTTACTTCTTTTCATCAAGCAAATCCTATCTTAAGAAGAGTTGAAATATTTTTTAGTTGCAACTGGAAGGTTAGTTTTGACAAATAAAAAGATTTTCAAAAGATAGTCGTATGATGGCTTTGAATTTAAAATTTAAATAGTTGGAAAATATTTTTAAAGTCCATGTTATCTCTTTCTTAAACTATCTTTGAATAATTGGTTGATCAAGATTGGTTGGATTCTAAAATGTTAAGAGTTTCGGTTAGTCTTTGATTTGGTTCGATTGACCAGATGTTCACTTTGTTTTTTACATCATTTAACGATTGACCATGCAAATTATTGATCACCTGAATGACTAGAGCAGGTCGGCAGTTCAGATTTACGATCGACTATATAAACATATTAGGCTGACCACTTATGCTTGGCAGTTGACCACTTGAGTGCACTTGTGCGCTCGTGATTGACCGCTCGTGCTCACGGTTAGCCACTTGTGTGCTCTAAGATGCCCACGATCTACCACGCAGTGCGCGGCTAGCCCCCCCATGCACTAAGGCGCATGTAGCCTACCACACAGCACGAGCGGTTAGCCGTTCGTGCACACTAAGGCACACTCAGCTGGCCGTACTTTGCACATGGCTAATTTTTTGTGTGCTTTTGGCACACGCGATTGGCCGTGCAATGCGCGTGGCTGACTGCTTCTGTATTTGCCCATGCATTTTATGTGGTTGGTTGTATGATCATTACCGATTGACCGCACATGTATACGATCGAGTACTGAAGTTTAGTTGGTCAGCCATTGGGCTTATTCTGTTGGCAGTTTGGATGATTATATTTAGTTTAATTTTCAAATCATTTTTCATTATTTCCATAACATATTTTTCTGTTTAAATTTCCTTTAATTTGATCATCATCAAAACAATCAAAACCTTATTTGTCAACATTATTATTTTACAAAATAAAATTTTCAAATAACATATATGGTGCTAAAATTCTAATTTTAAATTATAAAATAAATAGTTAACTTTTTAAGTCCAATTAATTATTTGAAATAACTTATAAATTAGATAAATTAAAGAAAATTTCAAAATAAATCAAAGAAATTTCAGAAATTGTTAAATAATTTTCTTAAATAACTATTGGGTGTTAACTATTAAGAAACACTATTTTAATTTAAAATAATTTTAATGGTACTTGAAATAAAAAGAACAATTTTAAAAATAAATTTTAAACCAAAAGAAAAATTCTCAAACCGTTGTTATAGTTTAAAAATTACTAGTTTCTCTAATTTTTTACGAAGTAAAAAAAAAAAATGGAATTTGAATTTTTTTTTTTTAAAGCTAGCTATTTGTGCTTCATTAGCTTTGTGTCCATCTTTATTATAACAAAGACATTCTATCTCCTAAGTTCTTTCTTTTATTCCTCAAAATTCTCTTTGGCCTATTCAAATTCTAATTTACTTAAAAAAAAAAAAAAAAAAAAAATCTTTGCATGCCACTGCCACTGCCACTGCCATTTTCATTTACTTTTTGAGGCAAAAGTTTTCTTATTCTCTCCCCCCACAAAAGAAAAACGAACTTGATCACTGTCAATAAGATTTATGAGTTATTCAATTTAATTGGTCGAACATAAACCTTTTTTAAATAAAATAAAATTATTAATAATTAAATCTATACATAGTATTTGCTAGGTGTATTTATCTATTATGCACAATTTGTGAATATCATGCGTAAATGACAGACTTACAAGTAAAAATACAAAATACGTGATTTATCAGAATCTATAATTAACATTGGGTGTCACAATCCCATCTCATGTAAGGCAGAAAGGCGTTGTCATTTGCCCTATCCTAAAAGGTGCACCCAGACCCAGACATGCGCCCCAGCTTTGCCAGTTCACACACTCTCTTTGCTTGCCTCTGTGAGAGAGAGAGAGAGGGGGGGGGGCAACAACTAAACACTTAATACAACACTCATTGTGCTTGTTTGTGTGCTTTATAAATAAAATTTGAGTCATTTTCTCTCTCTTTCTTTCATTGCATCTCATCTCTAAGCATCTCAATTAAATAAAAAAGCCAAATTTGTATTAAAAAAAGGAGAGCGGGTGGTCTCACTGTTATGCTACCTCAGAATGTGGGAGAGAGTGAGTGAGTATTCAGTGTAAAGCTTCAGAGCTCGAAGAGTTTTCTCGTCCGTTTCGTCTGCAAGTCTGCTTACCTTTTGTTGTGTTGCTTCATGCCATTCGAAGACGTACTTTTTATTTATATATAAAATTGTCCTTACGCTCCCATACACTCAAAACACGTGATGGTGCAATCATGAGAGAGAGATAGAGATTACATAATTTATCATAAAATTTAAAATTTATATCCCATTCTCACTCCAGATAACATAATACGTGATAAAAGTTACATGTTTTTTTTTTTTAAAAAAAAAAAAAGAAAAGAAAAGAACTCATCTAAAAGTTTTGGAACTATCGAGGAGATTACTATCATGTTAAGCAGCACTTCCTAATTAAAAGAACTGTAGCTTAAAGCTCTTTAATTTGTCGCTAATTGCAGTCCTTAGTCAAAGCAAACATATCAAGAAGGAAGAGAGAGAGAGAGAGGTGTTACCGACATAGATGGTATATGGGTAAAACAAAAAGGAGACATGGATTGAGACTGAACTCAAAAGAAAAGGAAGGGTCACCCACAAACAAGTATTAAAGTGGTTAAAGAAAAAGGCGGAGAAAGAATGAACCTTTTGCTGCTATTACATTTGACTAATGCTAGTGTTTCTTGCATTTATAAATGTGGCCTTTTGAGGAAACGGCATGTGCTCCCACCTTGTCCTTGGAGAAATATTCGACCGTCTCCTTCTTGCCCTTGCTCGTTGTAATTTTTCTGCGTTGAAATATAATTTTCAGTTTAGAGCATGATGATAAAGTCATACATCTATTACAATATGTGATCTATAATCTATTAGGTATTAGAAAGAATAAAATTTAACCTGTTGGAGCTGGATTTCACTCCACAAATAATAATTCCACTGACTCGAACGAGATGAGTGACTGTTGGACCATCTGAGTGATGAAACCAACAAAAAACCGACACACTTAATTCAGAGAGCGGTTTTTGAAAGAGGAAATAGACTCAAAGAGAAAAGGAGCTCTATGTAGCTTTTTTTTTGTGCTGAGTGTTGAGTCAAGAGAATGTACTTGGCAGATGACCTTATGATGCACATATGTATAGGTTGTGCATATGAGTCTCATTTGTAACTAGGGTATTGAAATACTAGCTTTCTTATGAAAATGTCTCAACATTAAAGGACTTGCGGTGATAGATTCTTAAGAGATTTAGAATTCTATCAGTTAGGAAAGTTCAAACTATAAAAAAAACTCCTTTTCTTATCGACAACAATTAGAGGTTTCCTTTCTAATTATGGGATGTCGTTTCCACGATTTAAAGAAAAGTGAATATTATTTCAATTGATCAAATGATGACACCGAGCACCCGAGAGGATGCTGGAATCGATCAGTTGGTTAACGAGGATGATCTGGTCGGTAGGTATCGAGAGTGGGTTGCACTCACCCAACTGAGAGGTTCATCCCATTCCTAAAATCTATTAGACTATGGACTTCAATCCTATGGTAATGGGCCTTTGGGCCATACTTCATCACTTGCCTTCCACTCCTGGTGTTGTTCTGTAGGAAGGACTTCAGGGTATCATTGAATGGATAGGAATTCAGAGAGATTCTAATGTGATGCATTAAATGCGATATTGTTTGTTTCATCGCTTAGTATCGAGGATATGAATAAATGTAGTGGTAACTAGGAAAATTGAAAGGGCATGAAGTGTCATAGGTAAGTGGGAAAGGCATAATGGGAAGTGCTAGAAGTGCAATGTGGTCATTAAATGTGGAACGTCTTTCCATCTTTTGGGAGATTCGCTGATGTGGTTTCCTTCTTTAGCCTATATATATACATATATATGGATTGTTTGTCAGGAAGAGACAAAGTGAAGGCAGTGTCTTTTAGGGGTTTAATATTCACAAGGAGTTTTCTATTCTCTATAGGTTTGGCTCCTAAAAGAGTTATGGTAGCGACAGCCATAGGTACAAGGTTCCGTCAATTAGAGAACCGCGAGTACAAGATTCCATCATGCAGTTGGGCAAGTCAAGGGCTTCTATCTTGATGGTCTTGTCTTGGAGTGTTTTGACTACGTTTCTTGCAGCTCATCATTGCTCTTATACTGCTTTGTTATCAAAGCTTGATAGCAGTTTGATAGGTGTAATTTGATAGGCTACAAAGTCCTTTTCAGTTTCTGTTTAACATCTAGCTATTTTCTAATTTTAGATCATGGTGGGTGTAAGGCAGAGGCTGTGAGGGACTTTATAGAGTTCATCTATAGGTTTGTTCTAGAAGGCATCAATCACTCTGGCTAAAGAAGACATATGGGTTTAAAGGGATAATCGGTTTAGGAAGACGAAGACATTCTTTTGAGTTTTCTTCTTTATGTAATCTACTTCAACTCCCAAATATGTAAGCTTTCTATTTTGTTGTATCCAATTGTATTTTCTGATATGCATTTATTGCTTTGAAATAAAAAAGAAAGTTTTGTTACTTACTTGTCAATTTTGCCTTAGTTGGGTGGAAATCGTCTTATCTATTCATTGTTTGTTGATGTGAGAAGTGTAATATCAAGTAAATTGACTAATGAGGTGATTACTGGTTGGTGGGCTTGCTAGTCACTAGGCGCAGCACCTTGTTACCCTTCGATTCGCTTTGATGCGTTTAGCCAAAGGGTGGGCCGTGCCTACCCAAGTAGGGGTATTTCCCTTATTGACGGCACGTTCATTCAATTGAAAGGATAGGTCCTGTCTACCCGGGTAGGGGAATACATCCCATTGAGAGGTTGGGTAATGCCTATCCACACAGAGGTATACATCCCTTATTGATTACGCATTCGCTCGATTGAGAGGTTGGGCTGTGCTTATCTATCGGAGAAATGCATCTCTTATTGACAACACGTTCATTTGATTGAGAAGTTGGGTCATGGCTACCTTTCAGGGAGATACATCTCTTATTATTCATTTGATTGAGTGTAACATGCGAAAGAAACACTACAAAAAAATATGATTTTAACCATGGACTTTAGCCACGAAAAAAATTCGTCGCTATTTACCCACGAATTTAACGACAAAAATAGAATTCGTTGCAAATTAAACACGAATTTAACCACGAACAAAAATTCGTGGCTAATTAGCCACGAATTTTTCTTCGTGGCTAATTTGCCACAAATCTAATTTCGTCGCTAATTTAGCGACAAAATTCATAATTCGTCGCTAAATAGTCACGAATTTTCCATTCGTGATAAAATTTAGCCACGAATTATTGGTTTGTGGCTAAATTCGTGGCTAATTAGCCACGAATCTGTTCGTGACTAAATTCGTCACTAATTTGAAATTCTGTTAAATATAATTTTATATTTTTATTAAATATAAATTTATATTTTATATGTTTATTAAATTAGGGTATTGATTTTTATTAAATATATATTTTTATTTTTTAAAATATAATTTTGAATTTTTGTTAAAGATAATTTTTTAATTTTATTAAATATAATTTTGTATTTTTATTAAATATAATTTTATATTTTATATTTTTATTAAATTAGTAAATTGTATTTTTAATGGTAAAAGTTAGAAAAAAAGTAATGAAGTAAAAAAAAAAAATTGTATATCAGATAAGTTAATATGACATAGTGGTTGAGAATGCTCCAGATGTCCTCTTAGTCCCAAGTTCGAATCTGGATAAATGCACATTTTTTTACAAAAATATAAAGTAGCAAGAAGTTGGTTCATACACGAGCGGGTGGGCAGGGTTTAAAATTAAAAATAAAATGAAAAATTTAGCCACGAATTTGTAGAAAGTTTGTTCATAGGGGGGGGGGGGGGGGGTTGGGCGTTTTAAAATTAAAAATATAAAATGAAAAATTTAGCCACGAATTCATCAATTCGTGGCTAAATTCGTGACTAAATTTAGTTACGAAGTTTGAATCCGTGACTAAATTTAGTCACGAATTTTTGAATCCGTAGCTAAATTTAGTCACGAATTTAGCTATGAATTAAAATCCGTGGCTAAATTTTTGCGACGCGCTATTAGCTACGGATATGAGTTCGTGGCTAAATCCGTCGCTAAACAATTTAGCGACGAACTTTTTTGATATTTTCATGACTAAATTCGTCACTATTCGGTATTTTTTTGTAGTGAAATAATACTCCTATTGATAAACCAAGAGAGAATAAATATAAAACTAGTGAAAGTGATAGAGATTATTGGTGATAGATATACAAGTACTCTAAGTTCCAGGTTCTCAGCATGACCGAACCATCTAGATGGCTGAGTTGATATATCCCTAGGCATGCCACTAGGTGTATTTGAAACAGACCTTCCCAATTAGGTGCTAACTTACCCCCGGCTGGGGTTATCCGGTTACTTCTACTTTGCGGAGAATCAAATTCTCTGGTTTAAATACTTTAATTTTTATCTATTTATTGTAATAGCATGTCATCCGCTGCTGATAAGCAGCCATTCGAGCGAAGCAGTTTCTCATAGTTCTGAAAGTAAGTCCAACTGTTCACATAATGCAAGCTTGTTTTGTTCATGTTCGTATTGATCTATTTGAAGCGAATGAATGCAAATCTCCACCAATATCACTGCTTAACAACCATAAGTTAGACTGAATGGTGTTTCTTTCATTACCTTTCGGGGTATAGCCCCGTAGACCCAGAGGATACTATAGAACTCATCTACCCAGCAACCCTTGATTTTATCTAGTGCAGCCTTGAGTCCTTGCAGGATTGTTCGATTTGTTACGTCAACAAGACCATTAGCTTATAG
Source organism: Dillenia turbinata (assembly GCA_037126225.1). Lineage (NCBI taxonomy): Eukaryota > Viridiplantae > Streptophyta > Magnoliopsida > Dilleniales > Dilleniaceae > Dillenia > Dillenia turbinata. The sequence goes on along the minus strand of JBAMMX010000004.1, from coordinate 11,423,116 downwards.
GTATGCGATGGAGGTGAAACAATATTGGATCTCCAGTTTGCTGTAAAAGTCTTGGAATCTTTTATTATCAAACTACTTCTCATTGTTAGTGATTAGAACATGAGGTGCACCAAATTAGGTGATGATAGATGTCCACACGAAATTTTGTATCTTACCAGTGGTGATCTGGGTTAATGGTTCAACTTTTACCCATTTGGTGAAGTAGTTGATTGCTACAAATAGAAATTTTCATTATTCAGTAACTGGTGGGAATGGTTCAAGTATGTCTATTCTCCACTACGCGAACGGTCATAGACTCACTATCGGGAGAGTTCGGTAAAGGGATAGTGTGATATCAATGAGAAGCGCTGACATTTGTTGTACCTCCTAACATAATCATCCACGTCGGCCTTTATGATTGGCTGATAATACCCTTGTTAGAGATCTTTGTTTGCTAGATTCCAAACGCCTAAATAGTTGCCACATATCTCTTCATGGATTTCTCTTAGCATGTAATTTCCTTCCTCAAGCATCAAGCATTTTAAATATAGATAGGTAAAGGACTTCTTGTAAAGGTCTCCATTGATAATAGCATAGTGGACAGCTTTATGCCTCAACTTAGTGGCCTCAGAAGGTGAACTTGGTAATTGTTGGTGTTTCAAAAAGGCATCTTTGGGGTCCTTCTAACTTGGTGAGCTATTTGTTAATAGAATTGTTGGGTTTGGTAGACTCTCGATATAGGTTGTCTGACCATTGGTAACTGAATCAAAATTGGCTAACTTGAAAAGTGTATTGGCTCTCGCGCTCTCTAATTTAGGAATCTATTGCATGTCCACTTTGTCAAATTTGTTCACCGCCTCACGTAACTTAGATAAGTACTTAACCATCATCGGCTCGTTAATTTCATAAGCTCCTTTAATCTATTTGACGATCAACTTGTTGTTAGTGAAGACTCATATATTGTAGGCTCCTAGTGATATAGAGTATGTCGTCGGGTTTAGTCTCATGTTATAACATTCTGGTATTTAGAATGTTTTCTCCAATTCTGCAACATGATTGTCAGCATTGGCACTATTGACAAGTATATCGTCGATGTACACATCCACGTTTCTGTTGAACTGTTCATTAAAGACTTTGTTGATCAATCGCTAGAAGGTTGCTCCGGCGTTCTTGAGCTCAAAAGGCATGACTTTGTAGCAGTAGGTGCCAAATTTTGTAATAAAGCTGGTTTTTTCTTCATCTTTAGAGGCCATACAAATCTTATTGTAGCCAGAGTATACATCCATGAAACTTAAGAGTTGGTGACCCAACAAATTATTCACTAATTTGTTGATATTAGGAAGCAGATAACTATCTTTCAGACAGACTTTATTGAGATTGATGAAATCTATACATATTCTTCACTACTATTAGCATTTTTTATTATAACTATATTGGCTAACCATTCAGAATATTCTACTTTTCGAATAAACCTTGCTATCAAGAGATTCCAGACCTCTTCTTGTATTGCATGTTGACGTTCTAATGCGAATATCCTTTTTTCTGCTTCACATACTTGTGACTTGTATCTATAGTTAGTTTTTAAACTATAATCGAAGGGCGAATACCTAGCATATCTTCTAGAAACCATACAAAACTTCCATATGTCACCGAAGATAGTCCACAATTGCTTTCTGCAAAGATGATGGTAGGTGGGCCCTGACCTGAACTGTTTGTCTAGGTACACCAGTGATAGGGACTTCGATCACTTCCTCTTTAGGTTGAGGTTTGGATAGTTTCTAAGCGTCATCTCTGAGTTCCAACGTGTCTACTGAGAGAATTTCTCTTTTTTTCTCTGCTACAGGGATAGGCAATAGATTGGGTCACTATGAAGTGTTGCGACACCTAAAGGTGTCATAAACTTGATTTTCATGTGTTTTGTACTTGATAGTGTTTCGACACCATCCAAACTAGGACAACCTAGGATGACGTTGTAAGAAGACGAGAGTTTAACCACGCGAAAAGTGGTCCTAATAGTAACATGATAAGAAGGCATTCCTAAAGTTACAGCAAACGAGATAGTATCTTTTGGAAATATGTACTTATCAGTGAATCCCTTTAAGGGTCCCTTAGGGATTTGAAGGTGGGATCGAGTGAGGCCCATTCGTTGGAAGGCATCCCAAAAGAGGAGATATTGATCCGCTTCTTAATCAATAAAGGTTCTTTTGACAAGGTACGATCCTATTACCGTAGTGATGACCAACGGGTCATTTCTGTCGGTGTCGATTTCTATTAAATCATCATCATCAAAATCGATAGTTGGCCTTTCTTTTTTGGTCAATGCTTGATTGCAAGGAAAGGAGATGGTGATAGGAGGTTGTTTGGTTAAAAAATCAGTCTGGTTCGCACGGACGGTGCTAATCTATTGGAGGTGAATTTTATTCCATAGATAATTGTTCCTCTGACTCGAACAAGATGAGTGACTGCTGGACTGTCTGAGTGATGAAATTTGCAAAAAACTATTAGGGGTGCTCTAACAGGAGAGACTCCGATACTCAAATCAGAGAACGATTTTCAAAAGAAGAAACAGGCTGAAAAAGAAAAGGAGTTTTGTGCAGCCTTTTTTGTGTTCTAACTGTTGAGTCGTGAGAACATACTTAGCCGATATCCTTATGATGTATATATATAGCTTGCATGTATGAGTCTCGTATGTATCTGGAGTATTGAAACCCTAATTACCTTATGAAAGTGACTCAAGATTAAAGAACCTGCGGTGGTAGATTTTTAAGAGATTTAGAATTTTATCAGTTAGAAAAATTTAAATTGTCAAAAGATTTTTTTCTTTATCGACAGCAGTTCGAGCTCTCCTTACTAATTACGGGATGTTGTTTCCGCAATCCAAGAAAAAGTGAATATTACTTCATTGATCAAATGACGATATTGAGCACCCGAGGGGACACTAAAACCGATCAGTTGGCTACCGAGAATGATCTGGTCAGCAGGTACCAAGAGCGGGCTGCTTTCACCGGTTCATCCCATTCGTAAAACCTATTGGACTATGGGCTTCAATCCTATGGTAATGGGCCTTTGGGCCATACTCCATCACAACATTAAATCATTGATATGCTCCATCAAGTCTAGCATTGGGTTGTGCTTGGTGTGTCTAACCTACCCCGGTACAAAGTGAATATAATCTTTTTATATAAACTATCGATATCTGATAACTATACTAAATCTAATTAAATCCAATTCAAATTGACTTTAACTTTTAAGAAATAAATTTCTCTTAATACCTATTTTCTTTATACACAAAATTCAAACATGAAATTTTAGTTATAAAATATCAGTATGGAGCCACCAAACCAAGTTAACATTTTTCAAAAGCCAATATAATTATATAATGTTCTTATTATTTAGAAATTTTAGTTTATTTCTTTAGCTGATTTAAGCTCCTTGACAAATATTACAAAAAACTTATTTCATGCTTGTTGAGGATTAATTTGAGAGGCATCGCTCACAAACTTAAAAATTCATTATATATATCTCACGCTATTTTCTCTATTATCCCTTATCTTTTAAAATATTTATTTTCCTTTATTATCTGTAAGGAACACTTCTTGCTTGAGAAATATTAGAAGGGAAAGCATGGATGGGGAAACAATAGAAAGAAAATATTTTTTTTCTCTCTCTGTATTTGGTATGCACAATAATATTTCGGTATCTTTTGTCACCTCTATAATTTAAAAATTAATTTTCTCTCTTTTCTGATTACATTTATATAAATTATCTATCTTTAAATGAACACATTAATTTTTTCTTTTTTTTTTTCAAATTAATTTACCTTATATTTCTCTCTAAATATTATTTTATTTTTCTCTAAAAGAATAAAATTTATTTTTTTTCTATTTAAAATTAATCCAATAAATTTTCTCTCTCTTAAGGAATTAAATTATTTTAAAAATTATCTAACTAAACACATTAGTTTTAAAATTTCTCTCTCTAGAAAAATTGGATCATTTTTTCTCTCTCTAAACCTAACACATTAATTTTATCTATCTAAAAAGATCTAATTCATCTTTTCTCGCATTTGTTTTGGATTTTCTTTAACGAGAAAAATCAAAATTAGTTTTTTTTTTTTCTCTAAAACTAAACTTATTAGTTTTCTCTCCTTAAAAAATCAATTTAATTTATATTTTTTCTCTCTATATATACATTAATTTTAAGTTTTCTCTATTTAAAAAATCAAAAATAGTTTTTATTTTTCAAAAACTAAGCATATCTATTTTCTCTCTTATAAAAAATTATTATTTTAAATTTTATCTCTCCAAACAGATTAATTTTTTATTTCTCTACCTAGAAAGACTAAATTCAATTTTCTTTATGCAAAACTAAACACATTAGTTTTTACTCTTTAAAAAATCAATTTAATTCATATTTTCTCTTTTTAAACATATCAATTTTGAATCATTTTTCCTAAAATCAAAAAATTAGTTTTCTCTATCTAAACTAAGCACATCAACTTTTTTTTTTCTCTAAAACAGTAATTTGATTCGCATTTTCTCACTTTAAACATATTAACCTCAAGTTTTCTCTATCTAAAAGTAACAAATTTAGTTTTCTCTCAAGGCTAATTTTCCTTTTCTAAAAAGTTAATTCTATTCATATTTTCTTTCTCTAAGCACATTATCGTTAAGTTTTCTCTCTCTACAAATATCAAATTTAATTTTTCTTTTTCTAAAACTAAACATAATAATTTTCTCTTTAAAAAATTTAAATTCTAAATTTTCTCTTTAAGAATTAATTTATTTCATATTTTCTCTTTTTAAAGACATTTGTTTTAATTTTATCTTGTTTAAAATACATTTTTTTATTTTTTAAAATAAAGTACATTAATTTAATTTACTATTTTATTTTAGAAGACTTTTAACCTCTTCAAAAATATTACTCATGCTTTTACTACATCTATAATATGCTAGTTAAATTTTATGGAGAGAAAAGAGTAAACGGCTATCTCAATAACTTTCAAATATCTTTTAAACCCGTACCATATAGTATCAAAGAATAATAGTTACTCTACTTGATCATATCGAGAAAAGATGGCCACTCTTTCTGTCTGTCTGTCTCTCTCTCTCTCTCTCTCAACCTTGGTCGTTGAGCTAGCCTAAAATATTTTGTTTGCTTTACAAGAAGTCGAACTCACACCTTACCCTTTTTTATATATAGAAGAAATTTAAATTAAAAATCATTTTTTAAAAAAAAGAAAATAGTATCACTCGAGCTTGTATGTTACTTGGAGGCTTAATTTTCAAAACCCAACTTTAATAACAAACATAATTAGGTCACTGCATTGAATGAGATAATCCAATAATAAAAGAATTTAGATAAAATAAGAAAATTGGGATGATGAAATTGGATGTCCCTCTAAAGCTGGGGCCATATAGCCGGTCTTAATGGTGAGAACTGCAACCGGAGGAAAGCAGTCAAAACGCAAAATGGTCAAAAAAGGAGAAGCCAAAAGTAGATCAAGTAAGGAGGATCAAATATATGCGCCGAAAGGTACAAAAAACAGCCATTATCCCAACAGAGAGAGGACCAAACTCTTTTATTCACTTTACCTCTTTAATCAGATATTGAGTTCTAGTTCTAAGAATAAAAAAAAAAAAAAAAAAAATTAGGAGAGAACCTTTAATAGGTCTCACTATGTTCAGATTGAATTAATCAAATAAAATTTAAATACCAATCCATAAAAATGAGAAAGAGAGAGCTGAAAACACATGATTTTAAAATTGAATCTCACAATCCCCTCATAAAGTGACATTCTAAAACCTAATTCTATTCAATTCAATACAATAACACACCCAACGACTGTTTTGGGATTTTGTCCTATTGTACAAATCATAGCAATTATCACGTTTAAAGCACCATTCTTTCATCTTTTTGATTAGGGGATAGGCATTCTTAATTAAGAGCCCTTCGCACATCTTTTTGTTCATACCTTATTGACTGGTTCAAGTCACGTTTTGGTAAATATTTATTTATTTTTGTATCAATTTATTTCTACTATATTTTATTTACTATAAAATTATTTATTTCAGAATTTTATAAGTAAAATTTAATGTTTATATAAAATATTAGAATTATTATCAATAATGTATTATATTGTTAAAAATCTATTTAATTTCAATTAAAGCTATTTTCAATTTTTCTAAACAAGAAGATATTATCAAAGGAGGAGAGACCAAGAGAGAGAGAGACAGTGTATAATCCAGATAGATATGATTGTCGCTACCACAAAAGCTGATAGTATTTTCCTAATATGATAATACTAAAAACAACTTATTTCATAACGTTAACCTTTTCAAATAGCTCATTTTTTTTTATATAGTATTGGAATAATGAGAGTTATTAAGTTGGAGAGTATTATTGGAGTTCATGAAATATTTCGGCTGGTTGTTGCCTCAGCTCTCACCAAAAATTTAACTTTTTCTTCTTCCATTTTTTGAAAATTAAAGCATGGGAAAAATGTTCTTCAAATTTTCGTAAGTCCGTTTGAATAACATTTTTATTTGAGCAAAATGTGATGAATTTTTTGGTCGAATATATATTTCGTATGTGCCTTGGGATTTTGATTTCAGCCAAAAGTACAAACTTTACTTAATTTTCACACTAACCAAAATGAAGTTTATTCGGTTTCTTTTTTTTAAAAAAAAAATTAAATTTCAACCGTTAAGATTATAAATAAACCAAAATGAATTATTACTTTATTATTTAAATTTGTTCTCCGAGGGCCTTGGGTGCAAAGGGAGCCTTTCTGCATAGGTTTATAAAAAATTCAAATATTAAATTTAAAAAAAAAAAAAAAATTGAACAAGAGGTTTTATCAATTGTGTGTCCCAGAAGAATTTATCTTAGATTTTGTGTTTCACATCAGGAGGATACATAATCATTAAAGCATTTTGCTTTGTAAGGGACACACATTGAAGTGCAATTGGGTTCTCACGCTCGCACATTGAATCACTATGTTATTTCTAGTCCTTAATCATCATAGCATTGCATATGCCTCTAATTTTGACCAAATGATTGATTTTGCACACGTACGTACCTTTTCCTCTTCCTGCAAAAAGCTCAGTAATTAACCCCAAGTTTAACCAAGATTTAATTCTTACGAAGGAAAATGCTTTTTAATCTTTTGCACAAAAAAGCAAACTAATAATTGTAAAATGCGAGGTATATTTGACAAGGATAGGTGGTTATTTTGGATGGTGAAATGACATAAAGATAATTCACTTTTCTTATTATTATTATTATTTATCCTATCATTAAGAAGTATAAAAAGTGGAGGAGGTCCGGTCCGTCTTTTGACCAACGCAGGATGCAGCGGCAACTCCCGATGACTTCAGACATGAGACTTGGGAATCTCTCCCGAGTATCCCTATCCACCACCCTACGGACGGCAAACGCAAAGCGCAACGGTTTCACATAAGAGCTCCTAACCTAAGTCCTAAGGCCACCAGGACCTACAGCCCAATTCGGGGAACAGAGAACTCACTGAAAAATAAAATAAAATAAAATAAAACAACAAATTCAAATTCTTCCAATATTTGGGAATTTAAATAAGAAAATCTGGATTTGAAACCCCAAGTCCGACCTTGCCAAACGTAACAATCTAAACACATTTTTTCATTTTTTTTCTTCATTTACAAACTACTGTGAAAAAAATTAATTGGCTAAGGTTTTACCAACACGCTTTCTTTGTGTACTTGTTATCTCTTCCCCTACTCGGAAAAACGAGAAAAATGTCATTCTCCCGCTTTTATTGAGACAAATATAAACTTAATTTATATCAGGTTAGGGACTTCTAAGATACCCACCGCCTTTGATAATACGGATAGTATAACAATTTAAGCACACTAGAGTTTGGTTCCCGCCATTCCGATTTCAAGTTCTCCAGGTGCCTTTACTTTCACACAGAGAGAGAGAGAGAGAGAGAGAGAGATATGACAATGATAATGTTTACAACTAAGAAATGAAAGATTACATAAGGATTCGTCTTTCCCATTATACCCATATGAATCATGTCAGTACCAAAAACAGGAAAAGTAGAAAAGTGAAAAAGTAAAAGGTGAAAACCCAAAAATAAAAAAAGTAAAAAGAAAAACCCATGACCATATCAAAAGAACTGAGAGTTGGCACTCTTGTCAGTTACTCTCGCTCCTTGGAATGAAATGATTGTCAATCCGAAGCCCACTATTCACCAAAATAGCGACTCCACACCAGTCTCATGCATGCTAAAACCCCAGTCCTTGTTTCCATATTTAGGCAAAAGATTTGCTTCCCTCCTCTTATTACAGGGGCTAGGAGCAGCGAGAGATCATTCCATGCCAAAAATTGGTGTCTGAAACACGGATAGATTAGGCTTTGCAGTTTGAAAAGAATGAAGACTTGGTGCAATCCAGCTACTAGTCCCTTCACTCCCACTCAAACCAACAATAGGAACAACACTAGTAGTAGCAGTGTTTTGTTGGTGAAAAAGCCCACCACCATTAAACACCGAGGCGTTGTTATTGTTGTTGATTACTTCATTTAGAGATAAATCCATGTTAAAAGGAAGTTGAACCCCCATTGGACTCTTGCCCACATTTGGCACATTTGAAGGATTTTGGAAACTTAGGAGAGACCAGCACTCTGTCGGGTCAGGTTTGATGGGCAAGGCAAAGGTTAAGTTTGATGGATTGGTTGTTGGTTGTGAGTGTGAGTGTGGATGTGATTGTGAGATAAATGTGGAGGAGGATGCGGATGAGAGATGATCTCGGTCGTCCGATTGGATTGCGTCGGTGCTCTTGTTATCGGAGATAGACTCAGATGAAGTCTTGGATTTGGTGGTCATGCAGCCAACGGGGAGGTTGCTGTTGGCAATGCTTTTCACATCGTATCGGCTCATGTCAAAATTGGTGACTGCATTTAGTCCTCTGAATTTGATTGCAGCGATATCATAGGCCTCTGCAGCTTCCTCTTGTGTGCCTGTTCATTAATTACCAAACAATAAGGTTATAGGTAAGCTTAGTTTTTCAAGTCTGATCTAAAGCCATAGCATAAGAGAGAGAGTTTACTGAAAGTGCCAAGGTAAAGGTCTTTGTTGCCTGCTACTCTTCCTATTCTTGCTTGCCATCTACCATGTTGATGATGCCTGTAGTATTATCAAAAATTAATATCAAAATCACAAAGAGAGAGAGAGAGAGAGAGAGAGAGAGAGAGATTTGAGATAAAGGCACACCCACCTTGTGACACCTCGGTATATTGATGCTCCTCTTGAAAATCCACTACTTTTCCTACAAAAAATGGTGTGAAAACTATAATATTGGTTTATAAACAAAGTATTAGTTGGGAGCCTCTATGAGGCCACCTGACATTGTAAATGCCATTACGTAAAAAGGAAAATACCTTCTTAAAGAAGCGACGAACTCCTGCCTAGTCATGTTCTTCATATCCTCCAACTCTTTCTTATAGTTTGAAACCTACAATAAATCCAAATATTTTGAACTTACAAAAAAAAAAAAAAAAAAAAGCCAAGAGAGAAGAAAGTAACAAAGAGAGGTGTATCCTACCGGAAAGTTTGTAGTGGTGGTCGGACCCCAATATTTTAGAGCTGCTAAATCATAAGCCCTAGCTGCTTTTTCTTCTTTGTCATAACCTCCTAAATTTACCGATAAATAAAAAATAAACAAACAAACAAAATGAACACGTATGATATTTATTAAATCTTAGTAAAGAAAAAAAAAATCAGATGGAATCCAATTAGTTAGAAGAAGAATCTATTGCAACAGTAAAATGAAATGATATTTTTCTCTGTATCAAACGTAATTTTATTTAAAAAAAAAAAAATACTCACCCAAATAAACTGAAGACATGAGAGCCAAATGATTATTTCAATCGCAGCAATCATTCCCACCATAATTTACATGTCACAAAAAGGAAAACAAAATTAATAATTCCTCATAAGCTTGTTCACAACCAAATCTAGATCTCCATGTCGCAGGTTAAGAACACCACCCTCCTCGCACCTGCGCATTTTAGCACACAGAAACCCTTAAAAAATAAAAAGAAATCTAACCTTGTCTTCCTCTGCGACTCTGGCCTTCCCTTCTACAACTATTATCCCATAAATGAGCCTCATATCTTCCAGTCCACCTATGCCTACGTACACAATTAACATCAATTTAAACAAGTTTTTTTTTTTTTTTACACGTAATGTTTAAAATGAAAAATACAAAAAAAGGGATCTTATATCATTATTTATACTTTCCCATGTACCTAGTAACACCTCGATAAATGGACGTGCGCTGTCCGAATGTATCGACGGCCTTTTTTGGTGGTTGCTCGGCCTGCTTAGCCACCACGACCGGATTTTGGGGGTCAGCCTGCTCGCTGGAAAACCCTCTCAAGAAGCTGGCTGCTATGCTCTTCAGCTCTGAATCATACAACTCTGCCTCCAATATTGTTGATGGAGTTTCTTCACTAGAAAACTGACCTCCACAACCTCCCAGAAAGTCCTCCAGTTTCCGACAAGTTCCTTTTTCTTCACGTTTTCTTTCAGCAACACCTGAATAGACAACAACACATAAACAAATAAAGAAATAACGGAAGGGGGAGAGAGAGAGAAAGAGAGAGAAAGCGAGCGAACCAGTGTTGGTGTTGAAGGCCTCGAAGAGAGAGAGGTGAGAAGAATCATTTAATTGGGTGGGAGTGTAGTTGGAAAGAGAGAAGGCAAGCCAGTTCTGAGACGAACAGAAAGAAGAAGAAGAAGAATCCATGCCCTCTCTCTCTCTCTCTCTCAAGTGCGCTCCTTCGATGAGCGTTTAAAAAAAATAATAAAACCTTTAAAAGACAGATAGAGTTTACTTTGGGAAATAGCGCACTGGTAATTCTTCAATCTAGAGACATTTTTTTTGGGGTGGGGGGGAGAAGGTAATGTGAACTTGTGAAGGTGAGAAAGGAAGGGGTGAAGATGACACAAATATAGAGGAAGAGAGAAGAAAAGGTCTCCCTCTTGCACGAGCAACGAGGTTCTTTCTCTCTTCTCACTCTCTCTCTTAAGTAATGGAAGGAGAGAGAGCGAGAGAGAGAGAGAAAGAGATAATAATAGTGGTGTTTTGATTAATTAATAGGGAATAAATGAAGGGGTTGGAAGAGCAAAGCAAGTGGAAGCATTTCATGGGATGACTAGGGCGGTGTTTCTCTCTCCTCTTAATCTCTATTTATGGAGAGAGAGAGAGAGAGAGAGTATGATGGAGTTGTGTTGTGTTGTATGCGTGTGGGGAAGCAAAGGAAGATGAGATGCTGTAAAGGGAACACGAATGGCCCGCAATTTGAAGGGTTTTGCGGGGGGGTGTAAAATCATTGAAATAAGGTCCCACTTGATTGCCACATGTCAACTAGTGAGTACCCTTAGAGAGATGACTCAGATTCACAACTCTCGTGCCTCTCGGGGGAGCCTTACTCCGACCATGCTAAGGAACGTTGCTTTTGTATGTGGTGTGTACATTTTATAATTAGAACAGATTATAAAATAAAGAAATAAAAATAAATTAAAAAGGTAAGGTTTTTAATGTGACCAAGCTTAACTCATCGTAAATCAAACAGTACATGTTCCTTTGAGTAACAATCTGCTAATTCTATTTTTGACTAGCCGATGGAAAATTGACCCTTTGCCCAGACATTTAGCTAGCAAGTGGTTTCTCAAGCCAACTCCATAAAGTTCTGGAAAGTAGTTCGATGGGATGGGTATCTAGTTTGAAATAGCTTGAATATTATATTTTATTAATACTTTGGCGTAAATTTGATAAAAAGATAATGAAGAAACACTAGACATTGGAATAAAATCAACTGGAAGACTGACCCAAAAAGTAACCATCTTGGACTAAAAATGCAGATAAAAGGGGAATTAGCTTAGGTAAACAAAGAAGAACTAACAAAATGCTACAAAATAAGAAATAATGTATAATTAAAAACTAGAATTGATACTAAGGAAGTTGAAAATTGGACAAACATGTGTTTTGTTTGTGAATGATTCGATGTGATGTGGGTTCAATTCCTTCTTCTGCTACTTTATAAGCTCCCAAAACTACTACATTTCGCGAAGATCCCCCTAGATCTTTATTGTGCAATGACTACTTGATTGCTGTGGCTGCTTATTTCAGCTGGATCCTTGAGTTCTTGGACCTTTTTTTCTAACATTTAGGCTCACCACCTAAAATTTAGGGATATGAGACCCATCCTATCAACTATTCGACTGGTTTAGATTCTATCTTCATTTGGTTTTTTGACAGAATGACGGTTGGATAATGCCCTATATGGCTTGTTTAATGACTCACCCCATGCGCCTAATGTCACAGGAAAATATCACATAAAATCAAAATGTTGAAAAAGTAAACTCAACAGAACAGACCATTACCAATACCAAAAGGGTTCAGATATATAGTTGGTCATATTTACACAAACAAGGTTTTTGAGACACATATATTCCAATCTCTAGAGAAAGAAACCATTATTATATCTCGGAGAACCTGTACAAAGTTTCTTCCTAATTAAACGGAGTTATCGGTTTTACGAGTCCAAACATGGTGAAAGCTCTTCCGTGTCCATTCCCATATGCGTGCTACTTTCCTCCTAATTTTCTAGAAAGGAGGAAGAATGGATAAATCAAATACACTTAGTAAAAATTAAGGGAATATAAAAACATGTTACAGTTTTGTGCAGCATGCAATGAAGAAAACGGTAATAGAGATAAAGCATAAATTTGTAAGAGCAAATTGAATCAAACTTATTAGTTTTGTTGTGGACATATGTTGTTCTTGGATTTCCTAGGCATAAAGAACTTGAACATAAACATAAGCCGACAAGATAAGTTAACAGCACAGGAATTACCGCAAGTGGAAGGATTTAGAATTTGAACTTGATAATACTTACAAACATAAGCTGCCTGCGCTTTCAGTAGCCGAAGCGAAGGGCATATGAACTTTCAAATGTGGGCTAGTAGAATTTCCTTATATCTTGGATTGGTCATTCATTTACTTTACTAATAGACAGCGTAAGCAAAAACATGTGAAGACAATCTAGTGGTCACTCAACAAGGTTCTCTTACAAAACATGCAACACAATGAACACAAAACCAATATAGGAGGATTTAGTCAAAACAGTGCGTTTTCAAACGTGCAATGCAAGAAATATAAAGACGATACGGTGGTAAAAGAAAACAGATCGTCTAAAAATGTGGTCACGCAATAACCTGAGAAATAGCCGAGACTATCTATTGAAAATACAGGTTTGCATAAAATCAATAAATAATCCAATAATTGGTCGAATTATCAAATAATGATGCAGTAACAAAAAAGTAAATAATGCAAGAGTATAAAATTGAAAAATTATTTGGTGTCTTACTGACCCAAATTATCTCCAATAGTGAAGTAAAAATTAAAAAAAAAAATGTGAGTATTAAGGACAAAACATATAGCCAACATCATACGGTGAATTATTGAAATTTATATAAGATAGTCTAAGAAAAAGGTTCGGGCTGTCTGGATATAGGAAATAAATAAATTTGCATATATCCGATTAAATGTGCAATTAATCGAAGGATAACTTTGTGCTTTTCATTTGTGTTACTGACATCTTTTGTTTTATGACCCATTATTTTCAAGAAAGTGAATTGGAATATATTTATGAGATTGAGAAAACTACTTATCGTTTATGAAAGGAGGCTAAGTGAAGGAAAGGTGTATCATCCAAAAGGGTGAATTCTGAATTTGATCTGACAATTGTGGTAGGTCCATTTTTGAAGAGAAAGAAAAGATGGAAATTAATGAGAAATCCTTTGTGCATAGAGTACCTAGCTTTAGAGATTGCATTCGAACTCAAACTGGTTTAATTCACTTACTTCCTGTTTTTCATGGTCTTCCAAATGAGGATCCACATATGCACTTGAAGAAATTCCATATTGTTTGCTCAAGCATGAAACCCTAAGGTGTGACTGGGGATCAAATAAAATAGAGAGCTTTTTCCTTTTTCTTTAAAAGAGAAGGCAAAGATTGGTTTTATTATCTATTCCCTGGTTCAATATATACATGTAATAGAATGTAAAGATTATTTATGGAGAAATTTTTTCCTGCATCTAAGACTGTCAACATCAGAAAAAAAAATATATAGGATTAGACATATTAGTAGAGAGACAATGTAATATAGGGAGAGGTTCAAGCAACTTTATACTAGCTGCCTGTATCATCAAATATCAAATCAACTCGTAAATCAATATTTTTATGAATGACTTTTACCCATGATAGAAGTATGATAGATACAGCCAATGGTGGAGTTTTGATTAACAAAACACATGAAGCAGTCAGACAGTTGATTTCGAATATGGTAAAAAATTCTCAACAATTTGATATGAGAGTGGATGGAGCTATCAAATGGGTTAATGAGGCAAGTCCCTTAACTCTTGAATATCAAATTTTTGATCTAACTACTTTGATTCATCAATTGGTTATAGGGCAATTGCAAGCAGTTAAAGTTTATGGTATATGCTCAATTTCGAGGCATCCTACGGATTGCCCATCATTGCAAGAAGATCCTACTCAAAAAGCAAATATAATAAGAGGATTTCCTAATCAACCTTAAAGGAAGTAGATCCCCAAAATGTAGTATGATCCCTATTACAACCATTATAATTCTGGGTGAAGAGATCATCCAAATTTGAGCTATGGGAATCAAAGAGGACAATCAAGTTATCCACCATAACCTTTTAACAGACCACCACCACCGTCATCACTTGCATAGTCATCTAATTCAAGTATGCCTTTAGAAGATATAATGAAAGCTCTCGTGGCTAACACTCAACAGTTTCAACAAGAAAGAAGGGTGAATATTCAAAATTTGGGAAACCAAATCACCCAACTAGCAACTTCAATTAGCAACTTGGAGGTTCAAAATTCGGGAAAGCTACCTTCACAAATGGTAGTGAATCCTAAGGAGAATGCTAATGCAGTGGTGTTGAGGATTGGAAAGGAACTTTAGTTAAGCCCAAATCGACTAAGAAGGTGGATGAAAGAAAGGATATAGAAAAAGAGAATAAAGCTACAAATGAAAATTTAATCAAGGTAATATCTGATACCCCTTTACCTAACACTTCTAATCAAGTTGTGCTACATTTTCCTAGCAGGTTGGAGAAATCTAAGAAGAAAGAATATGAGAAGGATGTTTGGGGAATCTTCAGGAAAATAGAAATAAACACACCACTGTTGGATGCCATTAAGCAAATTCTGAAATATGAAAAATTTTTAAAGGAATTGTACACAGATAAAAGGAAGTTCAGAGATGATGAGAAAATAAGGATCGGGGAGAATGTTGTTCAAAAGAACTATACCTAGTATTATTGGTACAAAAAAAATTGAGCGTGTCATGCTAGATTTAGGAGTATCAATCAATGTCATACCATATTCAATTTATATTTCTCTAAATTTGGGTCTCTTAAAAGAAACTAGAGTGATTATTCAGCTAATTGACCATTTTGTTGCTTACCCAGAAGGGTTTGTTGAAAATATTTTTGGGTAGGTTAACGGATTGATATTTTCAGCATATTTTTACATCTTGAAAATGGAAGAAGACTGTATCACGGATTCAGCTCCACTTCTATTAGGAAGATCATTCATGAAAACAGTCAAGACTAAAATAAATATGGATGAGGATACTCTCTCTGTTGAGTTCAACGATGAGATTGTTAAATTTAATATTTTCAAAACCATAAAATATCCAAATGAGTGTCATTTGATTTGTTCTACTAGCCTTATTGATTCAATTGTGCAAGAACTTTTTAAAAAAGAAAATGACATAAACCTTGACTTGGATGCACAATTGAATACAAAGAACGAGTTAACCGAGACTTGTGAATTTTCAGAGCCAATATTGGAATCACAAATAAGATTAACAAATTCGAGTATACCATTACCTTTTTCTCATAAGAAATTGTTATCTTCTGTTTTGCAGGCTCCCAAGATGGAATTTAAAAGCTTGCTAGATCACCTTAACTACGATTATTTAGGTGATGAAGAAACTTTACCTGTGATCATTGCAAGAGAGTTGATGGGTGAACAAGAAACTCGGCTGCTCCAAGTCTTAAAGGAACACAAGGTAACAATTGGACTTTATCTGATATAAATGGTATTAGTATGCATCAAATTCTCTTGGAGGAGGATGCCCAACTGGTGAAGGAATCACAAAGGAAACTCAATCCAATAATGAAAGAAGTGGTAATGAAGGAAATTCTCAAACTTTTGGATAAAAGAATAATCTACCCAATTTTGGATAACAAGAGGGTGAGTCCAATCCACATAGTATCAAAGGAAATAGGGATCACAGTGGTGAGAAATTAAGACAATGAGTTGATACCTATGAGAGTGCAAAATGATTGGCATATGGTCATTGATTTTTGCAAACTCAATTTAGCCACCACAAAGGATCACTTTCTCTTGCCTTTTATTGATCAAATGTTAGAGAGATTGGCTAAAAAATCATTCTTTTGTTTTTTTGATAGTTTTTCATATTACTATCAGGTTGTAATCACGTAAGAAAATCAGGAGAAGACAACATTTACATATCCATTTGGGATATTCATTTATGGATAGATATCTTTTGGTCTATGCAATGCTTCAGTTACATTTTAAAGGTGCATGTTAAGTATTTTTTCTGAATATATTGAGAAACGTATTAACGTGTTCAAGGATGATTTCACTGTTTATGGAGATTTATTTAATGATTGTTTGGGTCATTTGATCAAAATCTTGAAAAGGTGTATGAAAACGAATTTGGTTTTGAACTATAAAAAAATGTCATTGGTGAACGAAAACATTATGTTAGGGCATGTGATTTCCTCTAGGAGCATAGAAGTGGATAAGACAAAAGTTGATTTGATCAAGGGCTTACCTTACCCTACAAATGTTAGGAAAATACATATTTTTCTTGGACATGTAGATTTTTACTGCAGATTTATTAAGATTTTTTCAAAAATTGTTCTACCATTGTCCAAATTGGTTCAAAAAGATGTGCCTTTTGACTTTGGAGAAGAATGTCGAGAAGCTTTTGATAAGCTCAAAAACCTATTGACTGTTGCACCCATTATTCAACCACCTAATTAGAATTTTTCATTTGAGATCGTGTGCGATGCAAGAAATAATGCCATAGGAGCTGTCTTAGGCCAATGAGTTGATAAAAAGAGTCATGTCATTTACTATGCTTCAAAGAAATTGAACTCGCCACAATGCAACTACACAACCATTGAGAATGAGCTTTTAGCAATTATTTTTACTTTAGATAAATTTTGCTTGTACTTGCTTGGTTCTAAAGTTATTGTGTTTTCTGACCATGAAACCTTAAAATATCTCCTGAAGGAGTTAAAACCCAAATTGATAAGATGGATACTCCTGCTCCAGGAGTTTGATTTGGAACTCAAGGATCGAAAGGGAGCTAAGAATCAGTGGTAGATCATTTAAGCAGGTTAGTAAAAGAAGAAGAGCCATTGCTCATTTCTGATGTTTTTCTTGATGAGCAATTGTTCCAATTAAAAAGTATAAGCCCTTGGTATACAGATATTGTGAATTATTTAGTTACTAGTATTTTAGCTAATTATCTTAGTAAGTCAAGAAAGGAAAAGATTCGATATGAGGCAAAATATTATATGTAGGATGAAACTTATTTGTGAAAATTTTGTTTTGATCAAATGATTAAAAGATATGTACTTGAAAATGAACATAAATTCATTTTGTCTTACTATCATAATTATATTTGTGGTGGACATTTTGAGCCAAAAAGAACCACTAGGAAGATTTTGGATACTGGTTTGTATTAGAAAATCTTGTTCAAGAATGTATACTTGTTTTGTATAACTTGTGATAGATGTTAAAGAATAGGTATCTTATCCCATAGAAATGAGATGCCCCAAACTCATATTCTTATTTGTGAAATATTTGATATATGGGGTATAGATTTTATAGGACCCTTCCCTTTATCTGGTGGTTACATTTACATACTCTTGATGGTTGATTATATGTAGAAACAGGTGAAAGCAAAAGCCACCAAGACTAATAATTCTAAATATGTTGTAGATTTTATCAAATATAACATTTTCAGCAAGTTTAGAATCCCTAAAGCCATCATAAGTCATCAAGGAAGCTACTTTTACAATCGAGCTATCAAAGCTTTGATGAAGAAGTATAGGGTATATCACCTGGTCGTCACAGCTTATCATCCTCAAACAAATGGACAAGCCAAAGTTTCCAATTAGGAGGTTAAGTCCATTTTAGAGAAAATGGTCAATCCAGGTCTGAAAGATTGGAGTATACATCTAGATGATGCGCTATGGGTTTATCAAACTGCATTTAAGACACCAATACGGATATCACTTCATAGATTGGTGTTTGACAAATCTTATCACATACCAATGAAAATTGGGCATAAGACATATTGGGTGATAAAAAATTGTAATATGAATATGGAGGAAGCCGGTGACTCAAGGAAGTTATAATTGCAAGAATTGGAAAAATTAACATTGGAGGCCTATGAGAATTCAAGAATTTACAATGAGAAAACCAAGTTGTTTCATGATAATTTAATTATAAGAAAACAAATTGGGGTTGGGCAAAAAGTGCTTTTGTAAAATCTTGACTCAAACTAATGCCAAGTAAATTACGTTCTTGTTGGATTAGTCTATTTGTTGTCACTAATGTGTTTTCTCATGATGCAGTGGAGATTAAGAGTCTTGACACGAACAATGTCTTTAAGGTGAATGGACATATGTTGAAATTATTTCACAAAGATACCAAGGTTTTCTACAGTGCTAGACATTGAGTTAAAGCCTCTATATTATTAAAAAAATTGAAGTCATACCATTGAAGAACGATGAGCATAATGATAAAAAACAAAAATGCTTGTTTGGAGGCAACCTAATATATATATATATATATATATATATATATAAATATATATATATATATATATATATATTGAATTTGACTAGTTTGATATTTAGTTTTCTTATTTCAATTTGGGGGTGTTTGATTGATATCATTAGTTTTTTCTTTTAGTTTTTGTAGTCATGCAAGGATGGAATATAGAAAAGATACACCCAACCAAAATTCAATCTATATAACAGTGAATTCCAGCATTAGACAGAAGCGTCAAAGAAGTAGGGAGTGATCACATGGGTATTTGAAAAGAAATTTTAATAGTTAGCAGAAGCACTCAAAGAAATAGAACGTGATCAAGCAATTGTTTGAAGAGAAATTTTCACAGTTGGCAAAAGTACCCAAAGAAATAGAGCATGATCATGCGGCTATTTGAAGAGAATTATAGAGTTGGCAGATACGCTTAAAAAAATAAAACATGATCACGCAACTGTCACTAGACAGGAGAAACACAAAAAAATAATAATTTGGAAAGCCACCGTAGACCTTTTTTTATATATTCTTTCCTTTTTTTTCCTTTCCCTCTCCTTCATTTTCACTTCATCCTTCTTTACACGAGACCTTCTCCTCTCTTCACCAAAATAGCCGTGATTATCATCACCCACAATCAACCACCATCGGCTGCCATCGCCACCATGTCAAACCACCAAAACCCACTTCAATTCTCACACTTTCACCATAAATGAACCAAATAACATAAACTCCCAAATTCTACCCAACCTTCTTCATGAAAACCCTAACCTAATCCCCTCCATCTCCACCACCAAATTGCTAATCAAAACCCTAGCATCTTTAAGATCTATCATCGATCATAGTTCCTTTGCCTGCATCATCACCACAGCCGATCCCAACCGTAAATTCTCTCTCTAGGTTTCTAAACCCTAATCGCAGAAAGCCCTAAAACTTTTTCTAAATTTTTCCATAATCTAAAATGGGTAAGAAAAAAGTCATTGAACACCATTGTAGTATTTGAAATCGACAACCAATCGGCCTAAGTCAAGCCCCCAGTGAGCCGATCTAATTGTCCTCTGATGATCAGCCTTTGCCCTTGGCTTCTTCACCCATGCAGTCAACTCTACCTGCCTCTGTCGCTCCTTTGCATTAGCAAAAACCAAGAACAAGATCACGGATGTGAGTTCCCTAATTGGAGGAACCACAAATGTGACCTCGTAAGATACTCTCATGCTTTACTGAAGTTGTAATTGATACTAGAAGTTCAAGTGAGCGCTCCTCATTTCAAACAGCGTTGAGTGATCGTTCCCCTATCTCCCTAAGCATATAGAGAAAC
This sequence comes from Dillenia turbinata, assembly GCA_037126225.1. Classification (NCBI taxonomy): domain Eukaryota; kingdom Viridiplantae; phylum Streptophyta; class Magnoliopsida; order Dilleniales; family Dilleniaceae; genus Dillenia; species Dillenia turbinata. Next base: position 11,402,863 of record JBAMMX010000004.1, on the reverse strand, counting down.
TGTAACCTCAACTTGCATTTCATCAAGTCCTGAACAACAACCACTAGCTTTAGAACAACCTGCGCAAACACCATCATCTTCAAAGAAACCTCTATCGTGATCCAGGATTGTAAAAGGGAAAGCAATATTACCTCCAGTCCCATCAAAGTTGGGAGGTCATCTCCGATTCAGTTCAGTAGAACATAAGTGCAGGACCTTTAGTTGCTCGACATGGAAGAGCACATCTCACGGTTGGAGAAGAACATATAGATACTTGCCGAGTCTGTGGGATTCTAACTACTTTTTCTGCTATCACCTTAGGGGAGTACCTTCTCTTCTCTCCCTCTTTTTGTTGCCCTACTTTAATATGTTGAGTATCTATTAAATAAAATCCGGTTCTAGTTCTTCTTCGACAACGTTGTTGTAATTATTCTTTTAAATTTAGATATTAGTTTTTCTGATTTATGTGTTGGCTCTCTCTTCTTCTTTCTTACCCTTTGCATACATTGAAGACAATATATATTTTAAGTGTGGGGGAGTTGAGAACATTTGGTTGCTAAAAATAATGTTTTTGGTTTCAAGCGAGATGTACTCAAAGTTTACTACTTGTTGTTTGTACTTAATTTGAACCAGATTGCATGATAGATAATTGATATTAGTGGTCATTATAGTGTATGATTAACTCTTCATCTTTTAATGGTTGAATTAAGGAATAAAATGGCATGATTTAACACAAAACCTAACCAAAGTGAGGATTGGGCCTTATAGAATAGCACATCTTTTATGCTCTCTCTCTCTCTTTTTCTTTTTGTATTTTTTTTATGAGTATATGTCACAATTGAAGTGGTTATTTTAGAACTTATTTTGTTATCTACGTTGAGATCACATTTTTAATTTTCATGCATTGAAATGATTAAAACACTTAGATTTACCCCCTTTTAGATCTCAAAAAATACATTTCCATGCATATTATTCCCCCTAATAAGCCCATACCTTTTCCTTTGTTTATAACCTTATAAATTGGCACATGTCTTTTTTTTTACGTTTAACCTTCTTTTTAGTCCTTATATCAAATAAACATGTTATTAGAATATGAATTAGGTAGTTATTTAATAAAGGGAATAGGGTAATTTTAATTTTGGGATTGTCTTTAAAGATTGAATCATAAGATTAGAGTTGGTTTATATGATAAAATGGTAAAACGTGCACCATATCCTCGTTCATCCTCGAACTTGTTTTATTTCAAGAAAAAAGAGAAAAAAGAAGAAGAAGAAGAAGAAGAAGAAGAAGAAGAAGAAGAAGAAGAAGAAGAAGAAAGAGAAGAAAAAAAAATTGAAAATTGTGATCGAGGAATAAGATGAGATGAAAAAGGAAAGGCGATTCCTTTTGGATTGGATTAATATTCTATGTTATGGGATATGTTTAATAGTGAGAAATGAGTTTTGTATTTCTTGGCATGCTTTTTTTGATATATATATATATATATATATATATATATATATTACATACCACATTTATCTTCTTATCCTACCTTGTCCCTAACCATGTTATAATCAAATAAAAAACTCATTTGATTCATGTACGAAATTTATATGTATAAGTGGTGGAGATATGATATATTAGCAAATCTATGCTAATAACATTTCGTTGTGTTAACTTGAGCATCATATATATACTCTTTTCTCCAAATGAGTGCATTGAGTGAATTTCTTATCAGGATGGTTGAATCTTGCATATTCTTGATTTCAAGGAAACCATTAGGCCATTATAGTTAATCTAGTATTGAATGCCATGAAGTATTAATTGTCTTGACCATAATTTTGGTTTGAACTCGTCATAGACAATGGTAGAAACTTGAAGAAGTTTATTTGACTTAAGAAATTGTTTTGATTTTGTTTTTGATTGTGATTGACAAGAATTGGTTTAGGCATGGGGGAGTTTGATGAGATTTAAATTAATGTTATTTTGTGGTCAATTTTTTTATATTTTTAAATGAATATTGCACTAATTGAATATTTTATAATAAATTACTCAATTAGATTATTGGAAGAGTTAATAAAGAAAATACAAAGAAAAATGAAGAAAATCTACAACAAATTGAAAGACAAATTGGGAAGTGCTGAAAATAGAATATTCTATAAGAAAAATGTCTTAAAATTGCTGATATTTAAAGATTTCACTTGAAAATTTATCTTATCATCTCCTATGCCATCCTAATTTTAAGAGTTTTTTTTTTTTTTTTTTACTTTCTCAAGTTAGATAGTATTTTATTATTAGTAACAAAAAAAAATAGAAATCCTTTTTTTTTTTGAACTTTATTTTTTGACTAGGTTACTTTCTCTCTCTCTATAATAAAAAAGAGTGATTCCTAGGGCAACACAAAAAAAAAAAAGGAAGCTAACAATAGACGTGAACTTCATATTCTCAAGAAAGAGGGGGCTAGCTGCTGGTGTTGGTTGTGCTTCTTTTCTCCATTTCAAAAACAAACATTTTTTTCTTTTATTTTATTTTATTTGGAATTGAAGAGACAATATCTTCCACCATGAGTAGTTAAGTTTATTTTCTAATTCAAGGAAGATTTTATTTCATTTGTTTTCACTATGAGATTATGTATTTCATTTAATTTCTTCTCCTTTAATTTAAGTATTTATTGATTCTTGGTTTATTTTATGTGAAGGATTGAAGTAGTTAATCTGATAAATTAATTTAATGTTGATTCTTTTATAACTATCTATAATTTAGTGATCGTAATTGTCATGAATGAATGATATAAGTAGCAATTAAGTTAGTCATATTTATGGATCTTTAACCAATATTCATATCATGGCTATACCAATTATTTATATTTTGATTTATCTATTTTCACAAAATTTAATGCTATCATTATATTGATTTGAAAACCTATCATGTCCAGTTGATTAATGATAAATTTTGACTAAATATTAGATTTAGTCATTTAATTTGGTCGTCTCATATTTTTAGAACCACGCATTTTTTTTTTTAATTCAAGTTCTTCCACTTTTTCGTTTTGACATGACCTTTTTTTTTTTTTTTGCTTGGCTCCTTCATCTTTTTAGGACCATACTTTTCTTTTGTTTCGTTCAAGTCCTTGCACTTTTTTAACCCCTTTTTTCACTTTGGTCTTTTGTCTTTAAGGGACCATACTTTTTTTTCTCATTCATGTCTTTCTACTTTTTTTAACCCGATTTTTTTCGTTTAAATCTTTTGTCGTTTTGGAACGTATGTTTTTTTTTTTCCTTTTTTTTGCCCCAAAGATGGTTGTCCATTTATTTTTAAACCATATTTTTTTTATTCAAGTTCTTACTCTTTTTTTAACTCATCCTTTTTTTCCCTCTTAAGTCTTTCATTTTTTTAGATATAAGTTTTTCCTCTTTTATTTTTTTGGACTCACGGATGGCTGTCCTTTTATTTTTAGACAACGTTTTTTTTTTTTCTTCAGATCCTTGCTCTATTTGTTTACCCAATTTTTTTTTTTTAGGTTGTTCATCTTTTTTAAACATAGGTTTCCCCCCCTTTTTTTTTTGTCTCACTTGTCCATTCATATCATTTTTTTCTTTTTCTTTTTTTTTTTTACATTAGTCCTTCATTTTTTTTTTAACAAATTTTTTTTCCCTTTTTTGCCCCACGAATAGTAGTCTCTTTATTTTTAAATCACATTATTTTTTAGATCTTTGCCTTTTATTTTTTGATCTTTTTTTCTTGAGTCCTTCACTTTTTTTTAATATAGGTTTTTTTCTTTCTTTTGGGACGGATGGATGGTCATCCATTTACTTTTATTATCTTTTTATTTCACTTATTATCATTTTTTACCTCGTTGGTCTATCTTTTCTAGGATTCCAATAATTGGACTCTTTTTTCCTTATCATTGATATATACTGTATTTTTTTATTAATTTAGATAATAATTTAATTTAAATATTAAATTAATTATAAAATTAATAAATATTTATACAGTAAAAAAAATACAATAGATACACTAACTAGTCTGATATAGACCGAAATAATCAAAGAGAGTCGATATCAAACAACCAAAATATTTGATAAAGAGAGAACACTACTAAATGGTATTCCCATGTTTGCATGTCTACTGGTGACACCTCTTAGAATGACATAGGAAAGGATCAAGAATCAAATATTGTACAAAGGACAGTGTAACAGTGTCAAGGGGACTTCGAATTCAATGGCTAGTCTCTGAAACTTGCTGTTAAATTCAAGTAGATAGTTTGTTGGTTGAAGCAATTAATTGAATTTGTAACAAGCAATTTGTTAACTAGTTAGAACAATTGAATTAGTTTTAGTTAGCTGCAGAGATGGGAACATGTAATGGTACAAAAAGAAAGAAAAGGAATGCAAAATTCTAAAATTTGGGTTTTACAATATTCTCTCTCTAGCTTCTCTCTCTTTCGTTTGTGTCTTCTCACTCTCTTATTCTTCTGAAATCTTTGTTCCTCTTTCACATTTCTAACCTTCTCTCCATCAATTTTTATCCTTAGCATCATCATTCATCCTTATACCTAAAACCTCAATGTCTCTATTTTTCCTTTCATCATACTCAGTTTTCGATTTCCTTTGATTCTTTCAAACTCAATTTCTTTTGGTACCCAAAGGACAGGTTTTGCGGTAACAGACAGCTACAAACACTGCCGCGCGATGGGATGGGGATCGTGACTCGCTAAACATGACTCTTGCTGCATGGTGCCACGTGTGGGTTGGAGAGAGTACGGTATGGCCATGACCGTAGTGTCCTCCTAATTTAGTTAGCTAGATCCATCCATGTGAGTGTGGCTGTGTCTGTGACTGTGAGCACTATTTTCATTAATTTTAATAATGATTCTTTTCCTTTCTTTGCCGCTTCCAACTCTCAAACCGCGGGCTCATCCCATCCCTCATACTGGTGCACCCAATCCACCGTTCACTTCTTTTGATATTTATTATTTTGTATTCTTTAAATATTTTATTTAGTTCATGAACACCACTGAAATTAAAAGTTGCCGGCCAAGCACACCCCACCAATCATATGTATGTCATTGTGATTAATTACTTTGAAATTGGAATTTGTATAGATTTCTTTTAAGTTAAAAAGGGTATAATGCATTAAGAGTGAAGAATAGACACTCAAATTTAAAATCTCAAATTAAAAATAAAATCTTAATATTATTGAATCTATTATTGAATCTAAGAGTTTTTAGATTTCTAAATTATCTATCCTAAAATAGGATCAAGATAAGCGAGAATAGAAGTAAAAAACTCTACCGTTTAAATTATCTCCGTAAAACTTATCATTATTCTATAAACTTCTACCGGTCCCCAAAGATAATATCGCTTTTTAATGAAAAACCCTTGATTTTTCCATCTATTTATTTTGGTTTATCTATAATTCAAATTTTGAGGATGATAAGGTTATATATCGAGATGGCCCTAGACTTTGGTGCGCGTGCCCTGCCTGTTGCTTTTTCTTTTTACTAGTTTAGCGCTAGGAGCCTTAAAATACCGAATTTATTAACATAATAATATCCATTTTGTATTCTTTTTCTCCGAAAAAAAAGTAATATTAAATGGACCAATTTTCAACTAAATTAATAAAAGAACTCTACAACAGTGTATGTAGGTAGGTATATCTGACCAATTTAAAATATAAATCAATTTGATTTTAATTCTATAAATTTGTTAAAATATATATTATATATATAAGCATTTAATACTACTCTTCCAAGGCACAAACTTAAAAATCAATTCCCAAAACTGGTAGACTATTTTAGTCGTTATAATTTATGAATTATTATATGCATCGATGGTTTGTCGATACGGTGGGAATGCCATTTTGTCTTTTAATCAAACAAAATATTTGGGTTCAAGTTTCCTTGAGTATAGAAAAACACCACCGGGATCTCTCCTAATAATGAATCGATCCGAATTAATTGAAACAAAACCTTGAACCCAAATATTTTGTTATTTAAACAAGATAGGAAATTGATCAAATCATTCAATATTTATGGTTTAAATTTCCATTATACTTGTTATCAATTGAATACATAATGAGAGGTAGAAAATACAATTTACCCTCACCCACGAACAAAAATAATGGATTATACACAAATTTATCATATTCTCCAAATTTCTTTTTTTATTATTTTATTTTTTGAAAAAGAAATACTTGATCTAAGTTTTTTTCTTTATTTTCTTGGTTGCCATGTGAGCATTGATCCTTTTACGTCAGTGTTGATTATTAGGTACTTCAACAGACAAAAGGATAAGCATAAATAAATAAATAAATATATATATATATGCTGAGTTTTAACGTAACGGATGAATTGTTTATATATATACGCTCGTCCTTTCCTTAACCCCACACTAAGTCGAAGAATATTTTATATATCAGGTAATCTCTTATATTATAAAGATTTGGTTTTTGGTCTGTAAATTGAGCGAATGATATAAAAAATTTTTACAAGGGATTTTGTTTATACAAAATATAAAATGATATTAGAGTAAAATAATTTTAGATTCGAATCATGTTAAAATTATTTTCACCTTATTTAAAAATCTTACCTAGTTGAATAAAATACCCACACGAAAAAAATATTAAAAGTATTAATAATAGCTGTTTCTACTGATTTCAATTTTTTTTTTTTTAAATGACAGTTATACAAAATATATTTCTTTTGAACAGCAATAGTATTATTAAAGAAAAAGAGTAATTACAACTAAGCTTAAAAAGGATTGGGATGACAAATAACATGTCTAGTTAAACTTTCCATCAAAACATTATCAAAATAAGAAATATGAATAAAAGAAATATCATTGATAATTCATATTAAATCATCAATACTAATAAAAATTTGATAATGCCAACATGATCTGAAAGTTATCTACTGAATTCAAGAGAAAGCCATTTTCGAGTCTGATTCCACCGTTAAAGAAGCATACAACATTGATAGTCGGATTGAATAAATTTACAACATTGATTCCACCGCCTCTATTAATTTAAATTTTGGAGGGAATGGGAATTTACAAAATATAAGAAATTTCTTTTATTATTATTATTATGGAATTATGTCAAAGATAAAATCCGATAAAATTACAAAGTTGTGCCCAAAATAATATTACTCCTCGGGTGCATCAATTCTTTTGTAACTCATTTGACAATAAAAATAATTAATATATAAAATTGTAATACCAATTGTAATTAAGCTCGAGTTTTTTTATTTAAAAAATAATAATAATAAAAGAAGAGAAAAAAAAAATGGTCCCTATGGATTATGATTTGACAAATTTGACTGATGAGTCAGAGAACTCCTTCCTTCTCCCAATTTGAGAAATTATTTGGTGAAATGAAATGAAATAATAATAATAATAATAATAATAATAATAATAATAATAATAATATATTTTTAAAATTTTATTTGTATTAGGGATGAAGATCATACAGATGTCTTGCACTAATAATTTACTCAGAAATTTGCTTTAACAACAAAGCTTAATAATGTTATATCATAACTCTAAATTCTCAAACATGAAAAGAATTTCTTTTTTTCTTTTTTTGAAATGGCATGTCCGATTTTGGTGGATATTTTTCACATATATATTTTGACGCAATTAGAGGAAGCCTACTTGTTGGAGGTGAGTTCTGCTCTATAGATAATCACTTAGTGACTCGAACAAGGTAAGTGATTATTGGATCGTCTAGTTAATGACCGCCGAAGGGTATTCTGGCAGACGAGACTCCAAGATCAAGTTAGAGAGCAATTTTCAAGAATATAAATAGACTAAAAAAAAAGAGTGAGAGAGTTTTGTGTAATCTTTTGTATGCTAAGTGTTGAGTTCAAAGAACGAACATCGCCGACGACTTTATGATACATCCGAGTGTTAAAACCATAGTTTCCTTACGGAAGTATTCGAAGGTTACCAGATTCTTAATAAAAGATTTCTAAGAAATTTAGAATTTTACTAGTTGGAAAAGTTCAGACTATCAAGGGATTACCTTCATTATCAATAAGAGTTAAAAATCTATTTCCTAATTACAAAATATTATTTTTGGGGTTTAAGTAAAGGTGAATATTACCACTGGTTGATCAAATAACAATATTGAACACCAAGGAGGTATTAGGGCCGATTAGCTGATTATCAAGAAGGATCTGATTGATAAGTACTGAGAGAGTGGACCATAACTACCTATTCGAAAGATATATCCCATATAGACAACATGTTTCAGCGAGTTTTGTCTGTTTGGCCATGGATTCAGAGGATTTTAGACTAAGGAAGTTTATCAGTTTAGTTTTCAAGTTTTTCAGTTAATTCAGTTCGATTTATTCTGTTTGATATTTTTTAAACTCCAAATCGAATTCGATTAAATTCAAAATTCGATTTTCAATTTGAATTCAAATTGGACCGAATAAACCGAATTTGATTTTTGAAATCTAAATTTCACATAAACCCGATTTAGCCAAATTTGAATGAATTTTTTTAGTTACTATTTTATTATTTGTTTAAAAGTCAAAATTACTAATCAAAATTTGTGTAAAAAGAAAAGAAAATAAATAATAAATAATCAAAATAAATAAAAATAGGATAATTAAAAAACCCAATTCGGTTTTCGGTTCAAATTCATATTAAAAATCTCAATTCGAAATTCGAATCAAAAACCGAATTCGGAATTCGATTCTAATTGAAAACCGATTTATAATCCGAAATCGAATTCGAATTTAATTCGATATGATCGGATATTCGGTTATAACCGAATATTGCAGACCCCAATTTCAAACCCTATGATAATGGGTTCTTGGACCATACTTCTTCACTTGCCTCAAACTCCTAGTGTCAGGAATAGTATTAAATAGATAAGAATTCGAAAAGATGTTAGTGTGGGACATTAAATGCAGTATATACTACTTCAATCCTCACGAATCATCTGTAATATGCTTTATAAGGTGTGGTGTTTAATTGGCTCATACGCTATCATCTTTTCTTTTTGACAATTTCATCTTTTGCAGAGAGAGGCAACTTGAAGGTAAGTTCTTGTGAAATTTGAGAGTTCTCAATACTGATTTAAAACGGCTAAGGGTTCATCATCGCATATTCACTAGAGCATTAACAATATTGAGAGAACCATGACAAAGGATGAACTGCACGATGTTTAAAATGACATGTTGTTGAGGGATGATTATGTCCTACTGTTGGCTACCGATGAAGATAGGACTAATGGGCTGTCTGAAGGTTGCGTTCCAATATATAAGCATTATGTTTAGTACGGTTTGAAGGTGTCATATACGGGGCCTGTCGCCCAAGTCCTGTTTCGTTGGAATATTTTTCTAACAATATTTTTCTCACACTCAGGCGAGGCCGACCACGCACTCCTCAAGGCAGGACTAGTATGTTGACTTTACTTGACCTGTAGTCTAATCATATAGCCTTAAAATATCATGAAGTCAAAATCATATAGCGGAAAATAAAAAAGATAATTTTCAATAAATTTTTTTTTAAAATATTTGCCTCCAATTTACATATAATATTTATATGCATAGTCCAATCGTAAACAAGAATAGGTATAATCACTTACCCGATAGCGTCTCGTCAAGAAACACATGTACCTCAATGTATGTCAAGTACAGTATAAGCTGAAAATATTAATATGAGGGGTGAGTATAATCCACATACTCAGTGAGTGAGGTTGCAATGACTACATAATGACAATAAATGAATTTGTGAGAGTGACAAGTCAAAACATCATTTCAAATTCATATTTCATTCATTTGCAAATATATCATGTAATTGAAAATAATATGCATTCTTATCATTAAATCATACATCAATGGAGTGTCAAAAACGTATTCTACCCATAGTTTGGCCTAATTAGGGTAAAATCCACCAAGGGATCACCACAATATTCATAAGAATAAAATACATATATCTTCCCCCTTCCCTTGGTGTTGACCCATCCCCAAGGGTTCTCATCTAATTCCAATCCGTTGCCCATAAGACTAAACTCAAACTCGCCCCCGTGTTACCCCACCCCCCGTCACCACGTGACCCCCGGGGCAATACCGTGGTAGGAAGTGCGCTATAGCCACTATTCATCATCCCATAATCATACACATATACCATATATCATCATTTATAAATCTTTACTCGTAATAAAAACACGGCACTATCAAGTTATCATAATATTAGCATGCAATTTTCACATAACATCATTTCAAGACATGCCATAAACATTAAAATATTTCTAAATTACATTTCAAAATTTATTTATAAAAATCATGATCAAAACTATTTTTCATTTAATGTCAAAAATAAATCGTCTTACTCACCGCTTCTCGCCCGGGTGGATGTCACCTAATTAATCTTTCTAGGGGTGCGGTTTCCCCTTGAATGAAAACTTAACCTTACACCTAAATTAAATAATATGTATTATTTGTCAATTTGATATCATATTGTTGGTCTACAAAATACGTATGGAAATGTTTTCTTTAAGGTAAAATCTCAAATTCCATACTTAAAGAAAACTTCTTACAAAACCTATCACGCGCAGGTTTAGTAAAATCAAGATATCTTCTAAAATCTTGATCAGATTCAAATGATTTAAATTTTTTTTTAAAGTTAAGACATATATCTCCAACTTTTATGTTCAGACCAACTTCAAATTCTGAACATACGAATTTATAAAAATTTATCACTTTTTCAATCTAAGTTCCTAAAACCAATTCTGCATAGTTTTGGGAGAATTTCCATATCTCCCAATATAATTCTCTAATTTAAGTAATTCTTATCTCAAATTAAACATAAGACATAGATCTAAAACTTTCTAGTTTTGACTATCCTTAGATTTTAATTGTATAATTTTGTAAAATTCAATTTTTATCTCGGTTTCAGTTTTAGAACTACTTCTGCACAGTTTTAGTAAAAATATCATAACTTTCTGCACAACTCCGATTCAAGTGATCTTTATCTAAATTAAAGATAAGACAGAGACCTAAAACTTTTATATTTAATATTTCTCCAAATTATGAAAAAAAGAGACCTCAACAATTCATAAAAGTTACTAGTCGCACACAGTATATGAAATAGAATTTGTGAAACATGCTAAACTTCCAAAAATCACCAAAAATCGATTCCTTCATGAATAACTTCACACGATATACCCTTTTAAAGTTTAAGGAGTCTACTTTATAGAAAAATAAATATCTTAAATTTTTAATTTCTACAGAATGAGATATTCTAAGAAAACTATACAAAACTCAATTTAGAAATCAACATCTAGCATACTAGTATGGATATCAAAGTAACTACTCATCAAATAATTTAATCTTAGCATAAGTTAGAATAAGTTACCTCATTTGTAAGATCTCTTGCTAATAATATATATCACCACTCCTTTTGAATTTTTAAATTTTATCACCTTAGAAAAATCAAATCACAATGAACATAAATTTATTATACAATACATCTATACTTCCAATTGAAATTCAAGAATTCTCAAAAATGTTCTTACCTCTTTGGCTCCATAGTTGAACTCAAAAATGGGAATGGTCCCTATAAATTTCGTGCAAGGAGTGGTTTGAATGAAGAAAATGAGCCAAATTCTTCTTAAAAAAGTTCTTTTATAAATCTAGCCAAATATCCTTAACTATTGGATCATTTCATGCATTATCTTGACCTTCCACTTGTCCTAACACTTAAACCATGCAATTGTTGATTCAAGCAACCTCCATGCACTCCACCAAGTGTCTTTGGATGTCCATGTCAAGTGAGAGAAGTGTCACAAACTAGAACAAACTATTCTAGTTAGTTTTCATGTAAAAATTTTTATCCAATAACCTTTCATGCATAAATTTCTATCCAATGAGTTTTTTTGAATGTGGGAAAATCGTATGTGGCCACTAACCAACCTTGCTTCCCTCTTGACCAATCATTTAGCTCCAATTATCCATCCATAAGTGGTTTACAACTTAGTCTCTCAACTTTCCTTAATTGTATTTAAACCCCTAACTTTTAACAATTTATATTTTTGGTCCCTATTGTCACGCCCCGAACCGGGATCGTGAATAGCCGCTCGTTGCCCTGGATGCCGGCTGTATTTTTTTACAAAAAAATCGGACAGAACCTCCCCATAAATCAGAGATCTCCCATGTACAAATAAACATGTTTAATCCTGTAAAATTCAAAATCATCCTGTAATTAAAATAAAAGGGTCATCCTGACCTCACAACAACCAACCAACCACAACAGACGTCCAGGACAACGTCAGGCTAAATAAACTATCAGCAATTCTAGTTACAGATCTCTACTGTCATGCCCAACTAGAGCATGAGCAGCCGCCACACTGAGCGAACCTAAGTTTTATACAATTTACAATAATTTTCCCAAGTTACATTCAAACACTACAAGTGCCTCAATGCAAATGAAATATAAGAGTTTCGCGAATAAATCATATACATAAGTTATACAGTCATCCCAAATTAAATGCACGGTCAACTACGAACCTCAATATCCAGACCACGCAGGGTCAAAATAAAGTGCGGAATTTAAATCTCAGCTTAAACTTAAATCTCACCGTCCCGAATAACCAAATCCGTCAAAATCTCTAAATTCTGAATGTCGCTCCAGCACAACAATCCTGTCTGAGGGAGGAAAGAAGAGGGGCGTGTATCAAGACAGATACTCAGTGAGTGAGGGGATTAATCTCAAGTACTAATAGTGTAGGTGAACATTGGAGTGTCAAATAATATCATTCGTAACCAATGATTCAAATTTCGTAGTAAATCATGATATGTTCGAATAAAATGAACTCATTTAATCATTCACACGATATCATACATATATGCATCCATTTAAAATCAAGTAGATCATAGAGCTCGCCGAAAGGATCCTGGCAAAGGTCAACCATGAACAATGACTGGCGTATCGGGGGTTTTATTATGCAAAGTGTTTTAAAAGTAGCTCTCTATCCCCTTCGACATAGGTTACCGCCTGGTGCTAGATGGTGGCATCACACACGTCCTCCCCCAAATGTGTGTTCAACCGTTTGTGCCTATGAAATATATGAACAGGCTCGTCAATAGGTTACCGTCTGGTGCTAAACGATGGCGTCACACACGTCCTTTCTCGATGTGGGTTCAACCGTTCGTGTAAAAGGGCCGTTCTACGGATAGCTCCCAAACTATCGCAACCAATCCTCTACAATCCCTCGACCATATCATCATATCATCAAAATAATTCAAATCGTCATGCATTTCATCAAAATCGTTTCAATTCAACAAACCAATGCAATGGTAGAATAGAAAATATTTTATTTCTCAAATCATGGCACAATTTCATTTTATTTCAAATATGGATGCATAGTCATAGAAATCATAAGTTTACGACACTCCAATAATCACAAAACAGATTTGAAATTCAATTCCATACGTCGAGACAATGCATATCAAAAGCATGTTTTATTAAAAACATGATAAAATCAGGTTTCACTATTTTATGCAAGAGATTAGGGTACCACTCATTTTCTAGGGAGGATAATCACTCTTTATTTCTACAATCAAACCAAATTGACTCCTCGAGTCTCCAAAAGATCAACCTAGTCAAATCATCACAATTGATCATCAAATTTCCAACTATTTTCAGGGTTTATCATTTTCCTTAAATTCATACAAACCCTAAATTCTTCAATTTATAAATATATTTCAATGTCATCAATTTCGTTACATTTATAAGTAAATAACAAAATCAAAATCAAATTTAATTCAAATCTAAAACCGTTCAAAATCGAAAACAAGTCTAAAATAAATAAACTTCTTACAAGATGGAAAAATTTTTGAAAAATCATACACTTTTCAATTCACATCCGATTTCTTCAAACCATATGTCATTTTCAAGGTATTGAAGTCTATTTTCATAATATAGAAGTTATATTTTGATTTCCTATATACAGGACAATTTATAATAAAAAGACTGTATCAATCCTTAAACTCAAATTCCAAATTCCGATTATTTTTATGCATTCGTCAAATTGAACTCTGAGAAAAGTTATTCTAATCAACTTAACATGATTTTATCATCCGAAACAGCCCAATTGGCATAAATTCCTATATTTAACCTAAATAATTACACATGACAATCAGATGATGCATTCTAATTGATTCTAACATACATCCTACATATATACAATACTTCTTATCCTAATTTACCCTAAATTCATCCAAACAAATCGAGTTAGAGATAAAATTCTCACCTAGGGTCTTCGGCGGTTCACAATCCGAGCTTCTACTCCCCAATCCAGGACCTGCGGTGGAATTTGCGCCAACCTAAGGTTTTTGAGATCCGTGGTTGTTGGGCTCGGGGCTGCAAAGATTGGCGGGGACAAGGCGAGGGGAAACAGAGCACTCGAGCTAAGCCAGCAGAGAGAGAGAGAGAGAGGGAGAGAGAGAGAGAAACAGAGAGTAGTAGAGAGAGAAAGAGAGAGAGAGAGAAATCGGTAAAAGGGATGGAGATGGTGGAGGAAGGAGGCGGTGGCGATGGTGGGTGAGCGCTGTGGGTGGCGATTTACGGTGGAGGACCGTGGAAGGGAGAGATCGGGAGAGGGTGAATCACGAGAGAGAACCCCCAAGGGATAGAGAGAGAGAGAGAACCGAAGGAAGAGAGAGAGAATAGGGCGGTGGTTGACGGTCGTCTGTGGCGGAGGAGGGCAGCGGCGGCAGGGCGGAGGCGGCGGTGAATGAGGGTTTCGGTGAGGGAGAGGAGCAGAGGGAGAGTGGAAGAGGGAGAGAGAGAGATGAAATGTGAAAAGGGTTAGGGTTTCCTGACCCTAACTCTCCCCTTATTATTATTATTATTATTATTATTATTATTATTATTATTATTATTAACATATATATATTTATTTTTATAAGAATAGATTTATAAATAAATAAAAGAGGGAAATAAAAAAAATTTAATAAATGAAATTTATTTTTATACTTGATTCATATTTCGAATCGGAAATACGGACACTTTTGAATATATTAAAAATTTGAATTACAAAATCCCAAAATCAAAAATCAATATATATAAATAAATAAATAATTCTCTCTATATAAATAAACTGAGGAATATTTCATTAAATTCAGAAACGGGAGTACAAAAGTACGGCACCGCAGAGTCGGCGTTACACCTATGAAATTTTGTTCAAAATTTCTTAAATATGTAAAATTTCATTTAAATATCTTTATTTAAGTGTGTAAACCTTCTCTTAGCTATTTTTGACTTCTTTAGGTCTTGCCGGCGTTTTCCGAGAAGTTTTTTTGGTTTACTGATAAAATTTGCGGTTTTAGTGATTTTGAGGCGAAATCTCAAAATAAATAAATAGATAATTAAATAGATATCTCAAAATGATGCTTATATATTTAGAATCATGAGAAGTAGTATATGATATACAGTCATCGAAAATCCGTGTTACATTTTCTAGCCCCCTAATAAATAGTTTCATCGTCAAAACTAAACCAAAACTATACAGCAAATAATTGGGGGTATTGTCTCATCATAGTATCCTCAGACTCCCAAGTCTGCTCCTCGACTTGGTCATTCCTCCAAAGTACTCTGACCAGGGGGACCTCCTTGCTCCGTAGTTTCTTAATCTGCCTGTTTAAGATGGCTATGGGCTGGACGGGGAAGATCAAATCATCATTCAACTCTACCGGTGGAGGTTCTAATACGTGAGAATGATCAGGAAGGTACTTCCTCAGCATCAAGATATAGAATACATCGTGAATCCGTGCTAACTCAAGAGGCAAATCCAATCTATATGTCACTTTTCCAATCCTCTCAAGGACTCGGAAATGTCCAATGTATCTGGGATTAAGCTTTCCCCGTTGTCTGAATCGGATCATCCCATTCCAAGGGGATACCCTCAAAAACACCATGTCTTTCTGCCCGAACTCTAAAGGTCATCGTCGTCTGTCTGCATAGCTTTTCTGGCTATCCTGGGTAGCCTTCATCCGAGCACGGATGACCTTCACCTTCTCTCGGGTCTCCTCAATCAAATCTATAAAGTCAAGTTGTCTCTCTCCGACCTCATCCCAACACAAAGGTGTCAGGCACTTTCTCTCGTACAAGGCTTCGTATGGTGGCATCCCAATACTAACCTGGTAGCTATTGTTGTAAGTGAACTCGATCAATGGGAAGTGCTGGTCCCAACTTCCCTTGAAGTCCATGACACAAGATCTCAACATATCCTCTAGTGTCTGAATGGTCCTCTCGGACTGACCATCCGTCTGGGGGTGAAATGTAGTACTGAACTTCAATCAAGTGCCTATGGCCTCTTGTAACTTCGACCAAAATCGGGAAGTAAAACGTGGGTCTCTGTCCGATACAATGGACACTGAAACTCCATATAGCCGAACTATCTCACTAATATATAGGCGAGCCAAACCCTCAAGTGGATGGCCATTGCGGATAGGAAGGAAATATGCGGACTTAGTGAGTCTGTCTACGATCACCCAGATAGCATCGTGTCGTGCCGAAGTTCGTGGAAGACCCATTACAAAATCCATGGTGATGTGTTCCCACTTCCACTCAGGAATGGGAAGTGGCTGTAGTGTGCCGGCGGGCCGTTGATGCTCAGCCTTCATCTGCTGGCATACTAAGCATCGGACAATAAAACTGGCTATCTCACGCTTCATGCCTACCCACCAATAACTTTCTTGAATCGTCTGGTACATCTTTGTGCTACCAGGATGCATAGCGTAGGCTGAAGAGTGAGTCTCTTCCAATATGACACATCTAAGATCATCATCCTTCGGAATACAGATACGTCTCCTAAGAACTACTAAGCCATCATCCTTGACTCTAAAGTCTTCACCTTCCCCTTTGTTGATCCTCTCAACAATCCCCTGAAACTCCTCATCAGTAGACTGAAGTCTCTGAATATGGTCAAGTAGAATCGGTCTCACCTCAAATCTAGCCAAAAGTGCTCCAAAATCATCTTTCGTCTGTCTAACTCCTAGTGAGTAGAGTCTAATAAGACATGAGAGATAAGAACTCTCAGTGGGTGCTGACGATGATGACTTGCGGCTCAGTGCATCCACAACAACATTTGTTTTCCCTGGGTGATAGTCAATAATCAGATCATAGTCTTTGAGAAGCTCCGACCATCTCCTCTGCCTGAGATTGAGCTCCCTCTGACTGAGTAGGTACTTCAAACTTTTGTGATCTGTATACACCCAGCAAGTAACTCCGTATAGGTAGTATCGCCAAATCTTCAATGCGAATACAATAGTAGCAAACTCTAAGTCATGGGTAGGATAATTCAGTTCATGCCTCTTTAGCTGAAGGGAGGCATAAGCAATGACCTGACCCTTTTGCATCAGTACACAACCTAATCCTTGTCGACTGGTATCGCAATACACCTCATACTCACAATCACTAGTAGGGAGAGCGAGGATAGGTGCTGACGTCAGCCGTTGTTTGAGCTCCTGAAAGCTCGTCTCACAGCGATCATCCCAAACAAACTTGACCTCTTTTCGCGTCAAGTTGGAGAGTGGAGTGACAATCTTGGAGAATCCCTCTACAAACCTCCGATAATATCCTGCCAATCCTAGGAAACTCCACACTTCTGTAACGCTCCGTGGTTGTTCCCATTTCAGAATAGCCTCAACTTTCTTCGGGTCCACAAAGATACCGTCAGCCGAAACCACATGACCCAGAAAGTCAATTTCTCTCAGCCAAAATTCACACTTGGAGTATTTGGCATATAGTTCCTTCTCACGAAGTGTCTGTAGTACAACTCGTAGGTGCTCGGAATGCTCCTCATCACTCCTCGAATATATAAGAATATCGTCAATGAAGACGATGACAAATCTATCCAGGAAGGAGTGGAATACTCGGTTCATCAGGTCCATAAAAACTGTCGGGGCATTAGTCAGCCCAAACGGCATCACCAAGAACTCAAAGTGACTGTACCGAGTCCTGAAGGCTGTCTTGGGAACATCACCTTCCCTGATTCATAGCTGGTGATATCCAGATCTCAGGTCAATCTTAGAGAAAACCCGGACTCCCTGCAACTGATCGAACAGATCATCAATCCGAGGCAACGGGTATCGATTTTTTACAGTCACCCGATTCAATTGTCGATAATCGATGCATAGTCTGAGAGTGTCATCATTCTTTCGGACAAATAATACCGGACCTCCCCAAGGTGAAGTGCTCGGTCTAATGAAACCCTTATCCAACAATTCTTGCAATTGGACTTTTAGCTCTTTTAGCTCTGTCGGGGCCATCCTGTATGGCGGAATGGAGATAGGCGCAGTGTCTGGTACCAAATCAATGGTAAAATTGAACTCTCGGACTAGAGGTAATCCGGGTAGCTTCTCAGGGAATACATCAGGAAACTCTTGTACCACTGGGACAACATTTATTCTTGGTCCCTCCACTGTGGTGTCAACAATATGTGCCAGATATGTTATACAGCCCTTGCATATCAATCTGCGGGCCTCCAAAGCTGATATCATACAATTAGGGAGGACCCGTCTAATTCCATGAAAAACCAATACTGGACACCCTAGTCTCAGAAATTCGACTGTCTTAGCAAAACAATCCACTGAAGCTCTGTGCCGGTGTAGCCAATCCATACCCAGGATAGCATCAAAGTCTCGTATGTCTAGTGGAATTAGATCTGCTTTTAACATTGTACTCTCCACCTCGACTCCACAATCTCGGTACACCTCCTTCCTAACAATCTGCTCCCCTAAGGGAGTAATGACTAATAGCACTTTATCTCAGTGTAGTGAGCAAAGTCCGTGCTCACAAAAGAACTATTCGCCCCAGTGTCAATCAACACACGGGCGTCTCTTCTGAAGATAATCATAGTGCCTATCATCCAAATTTATAAAATCCATTAGTCCAATATCATCAAAATAAATAAAAATTACTTAAGGATAAAACTATAAAATGGATATATATATCATCTTTTAAAGTTCAGCAAAATACATCATAGTCTAAAGTTCTTGTACATCATCAGGATGAGGAGTGGGGGTAGCACCTGTTATTATGTCTGGACTGGCCTGTGCCTCCTCGTCGATCATAGCATATAGTCTAGCCTGCGTCCTGGGCTGCTGACGAGGAGGTGGAGCAGGCATGTTACTCCCACTAATAGACTTCCCTGCAGTACTATGAGGAGGTACCATAGAAGGTGCTGAGATGCCCCTGGGCCTATAAGGAAAGCTCTGATCTTGGGCATGACTGTACTCCTCAGTTCGCAGATCGGGACAACGGTCTTTGAAGTGTCCATCCTTTCCACACTGATAATATCTACGAGAGAATCGGCATGGGTCTGGATGTACCTTTTTACAAATCGGGCAGGACCTTCCCTGTGCTCGTCCAGACCATGGCACAATGCCCAAGCTACCTCCCAGTGTACTCATCGAGGCTGATGACTGCCTATACTGCTCATGAGGTGTGGTCCCGGGCCCCTGTCTAGGGCCATCACTATATGAACCTTGGCCTCTGCTCCTCTTGGAGTTCTGTCCCTGCCCAAATCCAGGTCTCTTCCTTTGGTCTTGTTGATCACAGAGTCTGTTCCGTTCTTTGATGTTCTGCTCTACTCTCAGTGCCCATTGTAGAACTCTAGCATATGTATCCTCATCGGAGATTGTCATCCGGTCTCTAATGGCGAAATTTAGTCCATGTTCAAACTTGAATCTCCTGGTCTCCTCAGTTGACACCAACTCTGGGAAAAATGTCGTCAGTCTGCGAAACTCAATCTCGTACTCTGACACAGACTTCTGCCCTTACTTCAACTCCAGGAACTCTCGCCGCTTCATGTCGCGGTCGAACATCGTGTAATACTGGGAATCAAACTCCCTCAGAAAGTCACCCCAAATTAGCGGCTCATCCATTCTATCCTTGACGTCGTCCCAACAGTCACGGGGCATCATCCTCTAGCAGTCTGACTGCTATCACCAACTTGAGTCCATCCTCAACTCTTATGTCCTCTACAGCTTCTTTGACCCGTTTGAGCTACTTCCTGGCCACAACAGGGTCATGGGTCCCAGAGAAGAACTCACCCTAGACTCCTGGCCTCTCTCAGTAAGGTGGAGACCTCTGTCATCTGCCGAGTAGTCGGCGTAGTCGTCAGCGTAGGAGAGGGCACTGGTGCCACTGCAGGTACAGGCGGAGTCTCAACCGCCGGTGCAGGTGGTGCTCTCATCTGGTATCAGTGGGTCGTCCACCATCCCATCATCTCCCTGAGTATGGAGAGGGGTGGGGGTACTTCTCTAGCAGGCAGGGCCTGAGGTGCTTGAGACGACGATGCGGCCTCGAGTGGGGTCTCTGTGGTACGCCTCGGTCGTTCATGGGGATGCGGAGTTCTACATAAAGGACCATGCTTAGTACTTAAGAGTGAAAAAGCAAAAGGTTAGGTGCTAAAGGATTAATGTTATAGGACCATAGGAGACAAATTATAAACTCTTTGAAACTATTTTACAAATACGAGATGCGAAATATAATAGATACAGAACCTAGAGCTCTAATACAACCGAAATCTGTCACGCCTCGACCCGTAGGTCGAGCACGCGAATAGACCGCCGCGACTCCTCAAGGCACGGGTATGCCCTACTCGCATATCGAGGTGACGCAAGATTAATATTATGACCTTACTCGATATCATTAACTCAAAATCATATAGCGGAAGATAAAAAAGATAGTTTTCAATAAAAATTTTCTTTAAAAGATTTGCCTCCAATTTACATATAATATTTATATGCATGGTCTAATCGTAAACAAGAATTGGTATAATCACTTACCCGATAGCGTCTCTCAGTAAAACTCGTGGGATAGTACCTCAATGTATGTCAAGTACAGTATAAGCTGAAAATATTAATATGAGGGGTGAGTATAATCCACATACTCAGTGAGTGAGGTGCAATGACTACATAATGACAATAAATGAATTTGTAAGAGTGGCAAATCAAAACATCACTTCAAATTCATATTTCATTCATTTGCAAATATATTGTGTAATTCAAAACAATATGCATCCTTATAATTAAATCATATATCAATGGGGTGTCAAAAACATATTCTACTCATAGTTTGGTCTAATTAGGGTAAAATCCACCAAGAGGTCACCACAATATTCATAAGAATAAAATACATATATTTTCCCCCTTCCCTTGGTGTTGACACGGTCCTCACGGGTGCTCGTTTATTGGATCCGTTGCCTAGAGACAGGGGACTCAAACCCCTACTCCCGTGTTATCCCACCACGTCACCCCGTCGGGTAAACGCTCAATACCGTGGTAGGGAATGTGCTATAGCCACTATGTACCATCCCATAATTATACACATTTGTCATATATCATCATTCATAAATGTTTACTCGTAATAAAAATACGACACTATCAAGTTATCATAATATTAGAATTCAATTTTCGCATAACATCATTTCAAGACATGCCACAAACACTAAAACATTTCTAAATCACATTTCAAAATTTATTTATAAAAATCATGATCAAAACTATTTTTCATTTAAAGTCAAAAATAGATTGTCTCACTCACCTCGATTGGGGAGAGTACGTCACTCCCATTAACTATCCTCGTTTCTCGAATGAGTTAACTCTCGAACGAAAACTTAACCCTACACCCAAATTAAATAATATGTATTATTTGTCAATTCGATATCATATTGTTGGTCTACAAAATACGTATGGAAATGTTTTCTTTAAAGTAAAATCTCAAATTCCATACTTAGAGAAAAATTCTTACAAAACCTATCACGCGCAGGTTTAGTAAAATCACGATATCTTCTAAAATCTTGATCAGATTCAAATGATTTAAATTTTCTTTTAAAGCTAAGACATATATCTCCAACTTTTATGTTCAGACCAACTTCAAATTCTGAACATATGAATTTATAAAAATTTATCATTTTTTCAGTCTAAGTTCCTAAAACCAATTCTGCATAGTTTTGGGAGAATTTCCATATCTCCCAATATAATTCTCTAATTTAAGTAATTCTTATCTCAAATTAAAGATAAGACATAGATCTAAAACTTTCTAGTTTTGACTATCCTTAGATTTTAATTGTATAATTTTGTAAAATTCAATTTTTATCTCGATTTCAGTTTTAGAACTACTTCTGCACAGTTTTAATAAAAATATTATAACTTTCTGCATAGAACTCCGATTCAAGTGATCTTTATCTAAATTAAAGATAAGACAGAGACCTAAAACTTTCATATTTAATATTTCTCCAAATTATGAAAAAAAAGGAGACCTCAACAATTCATAAAAGTTACTAGTCGCACACAGGATATGAAATAGAATTTGTGAAACATGCTAAACTTTCAAAAATCACCAAAAATCTATTCCTTCATGAATAACTTCACACGATATACCATTTTAAAGTTTAGGGAGTCTACTTTATAGAAAAATAAATATCTTAAATTTTTAATTTCTACAGAATGAGATATTCTAAGAAAACTATACAAAACTCAATTTAGAAATCAACATCTAGCATACTAGTATGGATATCAAAGTAACTACTCATCAAATAATTTAATCTTAGCATAAGTTAGAATATGTTACCTCATTTGTAAGATCTCTTGCTAATAATATATATCACCACTCCTTTTGAATCTTTGAATTTTATCACCTTAGAAAAATCAAATCACAATGAACATAAATTTCTTATACAATATATCTATACTTCCAATTGAAATTCAAGAATTCTCAAAAATGTTCTTACCTCTTTGGCTTCATAGTTGAACTCAAAAATGGGAATGGTCTCTATAAATTTCATGCAAGGGGTTGTTTGAATGAAGAAAATGAGTCAAACTCTTCTTAAACAAGTTCTTTTGTAAACCTAGCTAAATATTCTTAACAATTGGATCATTCCATGTATTATCTTGACCTTCCACTTGTTCTAGCACTTAAACCATGCAATTGTTGATTCAAACAACCTCTATGCACTCCACCAAGTGTCTTTGGACGTCCATGTCAAGGGAGAGAAGTGTCACAAGCTAAAACAAACTATTCTAGTTAGTTTTTATGCAAAAATTTCTATCTAATAACCTTTCATGCATAAATTTTTATCCAATGAACTTTCTTAAATGTGGGAAAATCGTATGTGGCCACTAACCAACTTTGCTTCCCTTTTGACCAATCATTTAGCTCCAATTATCCATCCATGAGTGGTTTACAATTTAGTCTCTCAACTTTCCTTAATTGCATTTAAACCCCTAGCTTTTAACAATTTACATTTTTTGTCCCTTTAAAATTTTGTTCAAAATTTCTTAAATATGTGAAATTTCATTTAAATATCTTTATTTAAGTGTACAAGCCTTCTCTTAGCTATTTTTGACTTTTTTAGACCTTGTTGGTGCTTTCCGAGAAGTTTTTTTCGGTTTACCGATAAAATTTGCGGTTTTAGTGATTTTGAGGCGAAATCTGAAAATAAATAAATAAATAATTAAATAGATATCTCAAAAGGATACTTATATATTTAGAATCATGAGGAGTAGTATATGATATACAGTCACCGAAAATCGGTGTTACAATATTGATTTTCAGTACTTGATGTTTAGTGGTGGCTATGATGCCGTTTATGTGTTTCTGCCATCCCCGCTTTGATTTCGAGATTCTAGCATTTGTGTTCTCACTTAAGAGATGTGCTAGGAGTATTATGGAAGGGTGGTTTTATCTTTAGACCAGTCTTGAATCTAATTAGAAATTCTTATACAAGGAGATATTGACAAGAGTTGGATGTACAAGTATTTCTTTGTGAAATTCTTAAGTAGGGATTTGCTGCCCATACTACCAAAGGCCGATAAAGAACCACATCTTAGATTAAGGACCCCTTAACCTTATCGTCATTTGCGATTCATCCGTTCTGTTGATAGTTTTTTAATGTCAAGAAGAGACGCATTTGGATTGAGGTCCCTTTTAGACAATCAAATACTGGCATTGGTTGGCTTATTATTGGGGAAAAGAGAAGGATCGAGAAGCCCCTCTTAGCAGAGAAGAAGAACAAGAAACTCGTGGACATTCTCACTTCCCTTGATGAAAAAGATCTCGAGGAGATAACTAATGATAAGTAGATGAGGCTTGGGTTGAAAAGGGAGGCAACAAAATCAGAAAGCATGTCTAATACAGGTGCCGATACTGTTCCCATCTCGTCTTTAGTGTGAAAGAAGAGAAGAGTTCAGCTATTGAACTTATTGAGTTAGGGTGTGAGAGAGAATAGGGGACAGGGCTCCCTGAACGCATTAAGGGTTGTTGAGGCTGATGATCATGAATCCGAGGCTCGAGGATATGCGAAAGCTTAGGTAGAGGGGTTGGAAAGTGTTGAGGTAAATGACGCGAGAGTCGAGGAGAGAGGAGGCCAGGAATGGAGGAGAGGAGTTCAACCAAAAAAGTGGAGGAGATAGACAATCTCTCAAGGACCCCAAAAGTATTCTTCTAGGGTTGACGAGGGAGCTGATGCAAGGCATTGTCTATTGTTCCTTTGACGTCGAGGAAGGGTAAGTGAAAGGTGCTCAGGGAACAACTCTTCCCATGATCATTCCTGCTCGGTCTTACGATGTTCATAAGGGACAAAGTATGACACATGGATAATCATAAAAAATGATCGAACCTAACGATCTCAAATTTATATAAGCCTTAAAGAAAAACTATGGTACATATTTGTTTGACAATTTTTTTTTTTTTTTTTCCTTTGGAGTGTTTAGACTTCCAATATATTAAAAATCAGCCCGGGTGATTTTGATCAAAACCTTGGCTTCTCAATACTAGCTCTATAGCGATGAGATTTCACAAAAAAAAGGACAACCCCTAGAATCATGCACCAAGGCATAGGGCCAATTTTCATGTTAAAAAGCTGTAATCTTTGAAAAGAGTCTCAGGATTTTCTCTTTGAAACTAATCACTTGCAAGAATCCCCAACAATTGTGCTACAAAACAAAGTCAACCGGGACTAGACAGATGTTATGCACAAATTAGACACCAATAGAGAACTAGGCCCGCATCACTTCACCCATCCATGCATGGTGCCAGTCGATCATGCAGAAATAGTTGAAAACAGAATTATCCGGAGATATGAGGAAGGGCATAAACAGATTCTGATAGAATCTGACTCCCAACATTGATTTTACATGGGGTTCCGTTAACCGTTGGCAGTCGACTTGTAGTGCCATTCATCAATAGTTGAGTATATAAGGCCTTCTGCTTCCAAAGTCTTAAAAGCTTCCCTGCCAAAGGCGGACAAGATAAAAAAAAAAAAAAAAATTTAAGTGAATAACCGGAAATGGCTTGGCACCACCATGGATGGAGAAATGTTACAAAAGAGAGATGATACATGATCTTAGCCGCAGGGAGATTCAGTTTCTGGGCTACCTCGTCTCTGTGTATTCCCTTTTCCGTACTGGCACATAAGCAAATCTCAAATGGTCAGGACAATTTATCTCAACAAAATATAAAGAAACGCGAATGCTGAAAGAGTTAAAAATAGAAAAACAAAAGTTGTAGTTAAGGACAAAATATATAGCATGTGAGCATGCAAGTACTTATTGAACAAAAATCATGTCCCTATTATATCTCTTGCTTTAGGAATTGCAAAATACTTGCTGATTAACTCGGATTACATTTTAATGAGAAAAACGCAATAAGGTTGACAATGCTGACAATGGGGGAAATACACATAAATGAACCAACCTGTAATTTAGAAGGTAAAAAGGTAAAATGACATCCAACATGATTACAATCTTAGAACTGGTTAGTTCCCGACTAGCTAATGTAAACACCCAAAAACAAAAATTCAAAACATCCTGCCTCACCCTAACTGATTGTTCAGTGTGGGCAAGGGCAGGGGATGGATTTTGGGGCCGGGAATTTAGAAAGCTTTGGCCCTACCAGGAATTCAGTCTATACATCTTAATACTGCTAAGGGGTCTGGAGGATGCTTCTTCCCAGAATCAGAAACATAAGGAATATATCAAGTAATCTATGGAAGCAATACAAGTCTTCGAAGAAAGCAATTTAGCTTTGCCAATTTGAAAGTTTTATGAATCATACAACCTGCATTGGCAGAACATATGCAAAAGGAGGCAAATGGAGAATTGGAAGCCAACAGCCTCTACCAAGTGGCCCCAAGAACAAATGACTTGACACCCTAGATAACATGTTATCAAAACAAAAGGGTATCTTCTTCAAGACAACATTTAAGAACTTTTGAAAAGAAATATACTTGATTGCAATAAAATTATCTTAAAAGGAATTTGAAAGTTAATATTTGCAAGTCTTAAGTTAGAACAACTATTTAACTTTTCCCAAATCATTTTATAATTTTAGAAGACAAAACACAGACAGACTGAGAAAATCTATTACATATTTTACGGTTCTGAATTTTGAGTGGAGGCAGTAGCCCCCACCAACTATCCATACATCCACATCAAAAGAAGACATTATCAATAGACATTATTTACTATAGAGCGCTGGGCCAGAAGAAACAAGATTTCATGGTAGAAAAATGCATATGGAAACTATAGTTCACTATGTATGCCACTCACAAGATACTATTCATGTAGTCAAGAACCCTTTGATCAATACCCTTGATCCCTTCAACACTGTATTGACCTGAGAACTGCAGAGGAAAACATGCATCAGACAAATACAATCCCAAAGGAATATAGCGCCAGGTATGAAATTTGAACTTTTTAACACGTACTTCAGTTGCTGGAGGAGCCTGGTAGCCCTTTGAAGGGGTGTTTGTAACTGGATTTGTCATTGGAGTTTGGGTTGAGATGCCACCCTGTAGCTTCAATCAGGAAAAGCATAGAGCATATATTAGGAAAATTGCCCCAAAAAAGGTGCAACTGCTTTACATTTAAATCAGAGTTAAAGCAAACAAAGAAATACCCTTGATTTAGTGTTACACAGATGCACATATATACACTCTAGGAAGTGGGTCGTGATCTCATTGAAATCAGTAATAGGCCTGAAAAGGAAAGCACAGTTTTCAGATATAGAAGAGTATAATAAGCAGAATCATAGCAGATGCTACATCTTTACAACAATTTAAAATGTGAAGCAAATCCATCTCAAGACTCAACCAAAATTATGACTTTTAAGTCACTAAGAAAACATCTTGAACATTTCCTAGAGAGTGCGAGAGAGAACATTTTTAACTTGGCACCATACTAATACTATAATTGTAAATCACTGCAGGATTTTGAAAGTTATACATCTAGATTTGACCATGATAGCAAATATGTTGGAAGCTATTAAGAAGCTAAGAGGGCAAGGAAATTCTTTAAGGTTAGGCTCCTGAACCATGCTAATGTGTCCCATGCAAGATGAAGACAATGTTGCTTAGGGGCAAGTCAAGCCACTTGAAGTATTCCCATGAATTCAATGACAATGCAACATGGTTCCTATTCTTGCTTTTATTTTTATTATGAACCAAGATTTTTTATTTATTTTTTTATTTTTTTGGTGGTGGAGAAGGTGTTAAATATTTGTCCCTGATGAAGCCAACTTCTCTATTTTCATGCAGACTAGACAAGTCGGGACCAAAATTGAGATGCTTTATTGCCAAATCTATTCCATGATTCCATTGAAACATTTCTCTTTCTTGTCCATGAGGTCCTTTCCAAATAATAAGTGGGCTTAAAGAGCCCCAGCTTCAAAAACTTAATCACTCACCAACGCATAGGGGCATTGTAATCAGCTCCCATGACAGCTGTAATGTGTACACTGACTCTACTCTGTGTACATATGTGCACATGGGTTATAGAGCACAACTTTGAAATGCTTTGGCATCTTAGCATTTGTGATGGTGTTACTTGCGCTGCATCAACTGATCCTTTTCTTCCTATATAATTATATCTTCACAGAGTCTACATCAACTTATTATTGTGACCAAAGCATTTGTTTTCTAATAAATCATAATCGCCTCAATGATAATATAAAGTTAAAGAGCATGGGGCAGTGCTGCATATCTTGTCATCATAACTAGTGCAGAGGCGCAGGTCATCCCTCCTAGAGAATCAAAAGGAATAGTGTTACAAATTTCTCCTAGTAGGTTGTGGCAACTCCATCCTGGCCTATGAATATTATTACCATACATGGACTTCTCTGACATCCACAAGGGAATTTTGAGGCCATAAGGAAAATTCATAATTTCAATCATTCATAGATATCCAAGGGATAACTCCCAAGAAAGGCACTTGAGGACAACATTCATGCACAACATAACCTAACAAACAACACAATAAATCATAAGAGTCCTGGATCAGCACTTCATCCATGGTTTGTGCACAGACACCTCTCTATCACAAATCTATGCAGCATTTTAGAAGCAATATATATATAGTGCAATTGGAGTACAATCCATAACATGTGATCATATTGAGACGTGAAAAAGTCTCGAGGCATAGCAAAGTTCCAAAGTGAAAATGATAGATAAAACATCCAATCTCTATCTAGAAAATGAGGTAAAGTCTCATGAATTCAGAAGATACTGTGATACACTTTAATTTGGGGAAAAAAAAAAGTTAAATCTAAAAAAGAAAAATTATTTTATTTAAAAAAAAAAATAGGCTAGACCACAAGTGATAATGCAAGGTTTCCCAATTACTTCTTGAAAAATAATCTTAGGCTGAACTCTACATAAGGATTGTTTATGAATGTAAATTGAAATTATTCGCTCTTCAAACATTATGACCATGATATAGGAATTTTTTATCAGTCATGAGAAGGGAATTGGTTGTAGAATTTGCCTTCTAATGCATAGCACATCCAAACATGTCTCCTACATCTCAGGGGAAATTTCACGTGCCCTATTAATTTGATTGAATTCTAAGTGGATATTGGTCCCCTTGAGATGAATTCCTCACTCTATCCTTCGCAAAATATGGTTTGAATTTCCACAAGATGACTTTTTGGAATGATATTGTGGCATGTATACAATCCAGACGGTACAAGCACATCCTAACTAACATTAGAGACCCTTTTGCAAGGTTGGCACATAACAAACTGGGGTACACCTTAAGAGAGCGTGGTGGTGCTAAGTTTTACTACAAAGGTCTGTCTCATCTCTTCAATCTCTTATTCTTGAAGTTAATTGATGCACTTCCCATTCCTGTCTCTATTGCCTTGAAAGTTAATTAGTTCACCTCTTGAAATAAACATAAGCTATTGTTTTCTTTAATTGTTGGCCTTTCTAAATTTCCAAGCATGGGTAGCACAACTTTAACATATATTGTTACTCGACAATAAACTAATCAATGCTTGTGTATATTTTTTTTTTCTTTTGCCCTTTATTTTAGATAATGATATTGTACAAGATTTAATCAATTTTTATTTTTCAAGTTTTCAGACATTATCTAATGTCCATTGACAGTCAAATGGTTCTCCATATTTTATCAATAGTTGCAACTAATTGTCATACAGAAAGAAATACATATTTTTTTCAATCTTTTAATTGATTATAATGAGAATTTTGTGTATTTAATAGCATAGTTCAGGATCTTATTTTTGGACTTTTCATGGACTATGTATTCCCCCAAACATGAATGTCTAATTCCACCACTGATAACAAACAGATTACAAGCCAGACATGTTGTTAACAAGACAATAAAATTGAGAGAAAAATTGTAAAACAAACCTTACAGCAAAGGCCACCAGCTGTTTTTTACCCTGAAAGCTTTTTAAGTGTCCATGAACTCGAACATACATACCGTCCCTAATTCAAACAACCCAGAACCAGATAAGCAAAAAGTAGTACTTGTGAAGAAAGTGTTTAACAGATAATTTGAAGTTAACAACATACTCTACTGCATCCATCTCTCTTGTTTCTGAAGCCTCACCATTTACCCTACACAGACAAAAATAAACATCGTCATTAGCACCACCACCAGCATCATCATCATCAGAGGACTTTAATCAAACAAATGGAGTGCCAACCAGGAACTTACCATCTGGTACAGTCTATACGGCCGCTGCCATCATCAAGCTTAAAACTGACGTCAGTGACCCTTGGAGTCTTGTTCAGTATCATCCCAACAAGGGTAACCTAAACAAATTGATTTCAAAATCGCAGAAATCAGAAAATCAGTGTAAAAGCAGAACGGTAAAACATTTGGTAAATCAAACGAAACCCTACGTTGTTGACATCAACACCATCGATGAGAATGTTGGATTTGTCATCGCTTGAAAGAAGAGCTTCGCTGATTTGCTTCACTGTAAGGGGAAGAAGTCCCTGTGCGTCCCGATTCTGCAATTTTACAGTAAACAAATTGATAGGTGCTCGGTTAATATCTAGAGAGAGAGAGAGAGAGAGAGAGAGAGAGTACCTTAGCAGGAGAGAAAGAAGGGTCGGCGGCGGATTGAGTGGCCTGAGAAGGCATGAAGCCTCCGCCGGAGAAGGCAGCGTTGCCATCGAACTGGGTGGTGGAGTACATTTTATGTAAAACCTTAACACGAGAGAGAGAGAGAGAGAGAGAGGATGGTGTGATCGGAGAAAATGGGTTTTATATGGAGGCTTCGGGGATGCGAGAAAAAATGTTGGTTCCCGCCCAAATGGGAGTTTCCCGCTTTGGAGAAAGGATGCCACCTGACCTTAACCATAGGAATTTCGAAACCTTTTTTTTTTTTTTTCTTCATCTATTCTTTATTCTTTTTGTGTTTATAAGAAAGAAATAAAAAACACAGTCAGCCTCTTGAGGAGGCCATGCCCCTCAAATCTCTTTTCAAGAGACGTCGAATCTCACTGGGAGGCAAATGGAATAAGTGAACCCCATAAGTGATCTTATGACCTAATTGTTCAAGAGCATCCGCACATAAATTTCCTTCTTTAAGGAACATATTGAACTTCCCACACTTTTGAATTAAAATCTGATACTCACTCAATAAGTGAGATTTAAGATGGGAACTCAAGTTATGAAATTTCAATGCCTTAACCACTATTGTTGAATCAACTGAAATAATACCTAGAACCTACAATGATTTCTAAGTTGAAAATAGAAGCACAAATCAATTGAAATTGATAGTATCCACACTAAGTGATATTAGACTCAAGACTAACCAAATCCATAGATTGTCAAACAACACTCTCTTGGTGCTCACCAATCAGATCTCTTCTCGATAGCCAACTGCTCAGTTCAATGCTGATCGACATCTTGACCTCCTCGGTGCTCGACGGTCATGACTCGATCCCGCTAACATAATATTCGTTTTTCCTAAATTACGGGGGCTATCTCACATAAATGTAAAGAAGACCTATAATCGTAGTCGATAAGAAAAATAATTTCTATAACGATATGGACTTTCCAAATCGGTAAGAATTTGAAATGTTTAAGAATCCTACACTATGATTCCCATAATCTTGAAGTACTTTTGTAAGGAAATTAGAATTTCAACACCCCGTATGTACCTAACTCTCACACGTGAGACTATATAAGCACCACTAAACCAATTGGTCAGATATATTCTCTGGACCTACATATAGCACACAAGACATATAAAGCTTTCTTTCAGTCAGTTTTTCTCTTTCAAAAATTGTTTTCTAATTTGAGCGACGGAATCTCTCTTACCAGAATATTCTCTGTCAATCTTTTGTAGGTCTCATCGATCAAGACCATTAAATAGCTAAGTCATTTCCTTCGAGTTATCAGAGTCATCATCTGTGGAGCCAAACCCACCTCTAATAGATTGGCACCATCCGTGAGAACAGACTGATTTTCTAACCAAAGCAACTGTCATCACCGTCTTCTTTCTCTCTCCATCATGGCCTCAGTTAAGAGAAAGAGACCAATCATCGATTTCGAAGATAACGACTTGACAGTAGTCGATATCAATCAAAATGATCTGCTAGTCATCACAACAAGAATCGTATCTTACCTCATCAAAAGAACTTTCATATATCAAGGAGTAGACCATGACATCCTTCTTTGGGAAGCCTCCTGGCAAATGAGTTTTATCACATCTCATCTCCAACCTTCTAACCAATCCATTAAAGGATTTGCTGACTAACGTATACATCCAAAAGGCACCATCTCACTCATTGTAACTCTAAGAATACCCCATCATCATGCTATCGCCATGACCACTTTTTACGTAGTAAAACTTATATCTCCCTATAATA
Source organism: Dillenia turbinata (assembly GCA_037126225.1). Taxonomy (NCBI): domain Eukaryota; kingdom Viridiplantae; phylum Streptophyta; class Magnoliopsida; order Dilleniales; family Dilleniaceae; genus Dillenia; species Dillenia turbinata. The sequence goes on along the minus strand of JBAMMX010000004.1, from coordinate 11,370,757 downwards.
CTATCCTAGGTCGCCCTTAATAGTCTCGAAACATTACCAAGTGGTAGACACGTGAATGTCAAATTCAAGACACCTTTGCGAGTCGTAACACTCCGCGTAATCCTGATTTGTCAATCATCCCTATAATGGAAAAAGAAGGAGAAGTCCTAGTAGTGACACTGTAGAACCTAGAGACGAGACCGAGCAACAATTAAAACCCCAATCCAGAGAGGAAGTCATTAAAATTTCTATATGGACCCAGTCAAACCGTCTAAATCGGTGCCTATCTCCCAATATCCCTTTAAAAGGTAATCATGGATTACCTATGGCGTCATTCAAAGGTTTTTGCGTAGTCCCCCGAAGACATGTCAGGTATCCACCTCTTGATTATGGTTCACAAACTGATTGTAGATACCAATCACAAGCCAATTAAGTAGAAGAAAACGGTGTTTGCACTAAAATGCCAATGCGCGATATAAGAAGTAGTCCAACAACTCCTAGCAATAGAGTTCATTCGAGAAGTGTCGTACCCGGAGTGGTTGGCCAATGTAGTCTCCTAGCAGCAGAGTTCTTTCGAGAAGTATCATACTCGGAGTGGTTGGCTAATGTAGTCATGGTAAAGAAGGTAAACGGCAAGTGAAAAATATGTGTGGATTTCACCAACCTAAACAAGGTGTGTACAAAGGACAGCTGCCTACTCCCTAATATTGACAAGTTGGTAGACAATTCATCAGGTTACCAACTCCTAAGTTTTATGAATGCCTAATTCAGTTACAATTAGATATGTATGGCACCAAAAGACAAGGAGAAAACTAGTTTCATCACAAAGTTCGGTACTTATTATTTTAGGGGCATGTTGTTTGGCCTCAAGAATATCGGGACAACTTTCCAATGCTTGGTCAACAAAGTTTTTAGTGAGCAATTCGGTAGAAATGTGGAGGCTTATGTTGATGACATACTCGTCAAAAACACCGATGCTGAAGACCACGTCACGAACCTAGAAGAGACATTCCAAATGTTAGAGCATTATAGCATGAGGTTGAATCCAACGAAGTGTACTTTTGGAATCACTTAGGGGAAGTTTTTTGGTTTCCTGAGGTGAATCCAGAGAAAATTCAAACCATACTCGACATGGTACCATCGAGGACGGTGAAAGACATGCAATGTCTCACCGATGAATCACAATTCTAAGCTAATTAATGTTGAAAGTGGGGGAGAAGTATAAGTACTTCTATGATACTCTGAATAAGTCTCAGAAATTAACATGGATGCTCAAGTGTCAGGCCGCATTCGAGCGACTCAAAGAATATCTCGCGTCGCTCCCTCTCCTTTCCCGGCCGGTCCCTGATGAGAAACTCTACCTTTATTTCTCTATTTCTGACCAAGCACTCTACTTTATTCTCGTGAGATAGGAATCCACCATATAGAGGCCGGTGTACTATGTCAGTCACATACTTCATGAGTGTGAGGTTAATTACCGAACCATCGATAAGATAATTTTCACCCTAGTCATCACCGCCTTACGTCTATGACCATACTTCCAAGCTCACACTATTATGGTACTAACCAACTAACCTCTAAAGCAGATTTTATAGAAGAGAGACACATCGGGTCAACTTATTAAGTAGAGCATCGAACTAAATGAATTCGACATTAAATACCAGTTATCAAATGCCAAGCCCTCGCAAACTTTATCCTTGAGCGCATGTTCCCAACACTCATCGAACGAGTCCCTACCGACAACCAAGAAGAATACTCGTAGCCTGAATAAAGTCAAACTCATTTTAATGAGACCATGCAATTTCAAAGCTGAATACGCCTTCCATTTCGACTTTTGGACAGCCAACAATTAGACCAATCATGAAACTCTTTTGATTAGATTGCGGATTGCAGCATCTTTAGGGGCCCAAAATATATGGGTCATCACCGACAACCAACTGGTCATTAAGCAGATCAAAGGGGTTTATGAAACTAAAGAGCCAACAATGGCAAAGTAACTATCTAAGATATGCGAAGTGATGGACAAATTTGGTAAGGTAGATATACAACAGATCCCTTAATCAGAGAACGCACGAGTTGATATACTCTCAAAGTTAGCTAACTTTGATTTGGTATTGACCAGTCAAATGGTTTACATAGAGAGCCCATCATACCCAACTATCGAAGATCCCAAACAAGTCTTGTTCACGAGTAGCTCACTGAGTTGGAAAGACCCCATAGAGGTCTACCTGAAGCATGAGCAATTATCGAACTAACCCTCCAAAGCTGCCAAGTTGAAGTGCAAAGCCGCCCACTATGTTATCAACAATAAAGATCTCTACAAGAAGTCCTACACCCATTTATATCTGAAGTGCCTGACTCTCGGAGAAGGGAACTATGTACTCCGAAAAATCTATGAAGGGATATGTAGCAACCACTTAGGCACTAGAAATTTAGCAAACAAAACTCTCCGGCAAAAGTATTTCTAGTCTACCATGAAGACTAATGTAGATAACTTCATCAAAAGATGCGACAGATGCCAATGTTTCTCATCGATACCATGCTAGCCCTCACCAAGCTCTACTTGATAGCTAGCCTATGGGCGTTCGTCCAATGGGGGATGGACATCTTAGGATCATTCCCCCCAGCCATCGAACAGTGAAAGTTTATAGTTATAGCCATCGACTATTTCACTAAATGGGTAAAAGCCGAACCACTTGCCCAGATTACCACTGGCAAGATGCTACATTTCGTGTGGATGTCCATCATCACCAGATTCATCGTACCTCATGTTCTGATTATTAACAACGACAAGCAATTTGACAATAGAAGCTTCCGAGACTTCTGCAGTAGATTGAAGATCCTAAATTACTTCACTGTTGTTGCCTATTCGTAAATCAATGGTCTCGCTAAAGTAACTAATCGAATAATTCTGTAAGGGCTAAAACCCACGCTAGATGAAGTCAAAGGTTGCTAGGTAGATGAATACTTTAGTATTCTTTAGGCCTATCGCACAATGCCCCGAAGGGCAACAAGAGAAATGTCATTCAACCTAACGTATGGTTGCGAGGCAGTGATACCAATGGAGATTAGCATTCGTTTGTTATGAGTAGATCTATATGAATAAGGGCGAAATGAGACAGTGCTATGTGAATGGCTAGATCTACTCCATAAGCTAAGGAAAACTACATCTGTCTAAATGGATGCTTATCAATAGCATACAGTAAGGTACTACAATAAATAGGTCTGAACTAGAACATTCGAGTCGGCCGAACTGGTGCTTAAAAAGGGAGAAGCCACCGGTCAACCTCAATTAGGGGGCAAGCTAGCGCCCAACTGGGAAGGGCCTTACAGAATACGCTCAGAAGTCTACCTAGGCACTTACCACCTCGTTCGCCTAGATGGCTCAACCGTGTCCTTGACTTGGAATTTTGAGAACCTGCACATCTATTATGAATGGCAATCAACATTCTCCCATGGGAACATCCTCTATTCCACGCCAAGTTAAATGATCAAGTAAGATCTCTACAGTCCTCTCCCTCTTTATACTACCCTATACGCCGACCGATCTATTTTCATACTCATGTTTTTCAAAGCATGTCATCTAGAAGGGATTTATCTTCTTATTGGGTGGACACCGGCCTCCTATTGAATAAACGTGTTGTCAAAAAAGGATTTCTCTCCTTGTTGGGTGGATATAGCCCCTCCTATCGAACAAACGTGTCATCAATAAATGATTTATTTCCTCATTGGATGGACACGGCCCCTCCTATCAAATGTCATGTCATCAGTAAGGAATCTATCTCCCTATTGGGTGGACGTGGTCCATTCACCCGATTGAGCTCCATCAAACGAACGTGTTGTCAATAAAGGATCCACCTCCTTGACAGATAGGCATGACCCATTCTATCGAACGAATAGGGATACATCTCTCTATTGAGTAGATATGGCTCCACCTATCAAATGAATATATCATCAATAAAGGGTTTATCTCATTGTCGGGTGGACATAGCCCATTCACTTGATTGAGCTCTCTTAAATGAAATTACTATCGATGTGAGAAAATCCCTGCTTAGGTAAATGCAACTTACTCTCTCGGATGCTATCAATGTTATGAGTGTGAGGGTAGCGGAACCTCGTGCCTAGTAACTAAGTATGTCTACCGACCAAGAGACATACAATCAGCCAGGTTACTCACTCGGTGGTTCAATGCTCATTATTTGCATCAGTGGAATACCAACAAACAAGGCGATTACCCTTTTAACTAAAGCAAGATCAATAGGTAAGTAAGAGAACTTTATTTCTATTTCAATATAACAGCTACATATCATAATACATAGTCAGATACAATATAAAAGAAAATTTACAAATCTCTGAGTCAGATCGAATCACATAGAAAAGAATACACTAGAGACTGAGATAACATGTGAACCCTATGATAAGGGGGATAACGAATGCAAACTGAAAATCGAGAGAAGCTTTACGACTCATTAGCATTACACAATCGGAACAAAAATGCTACAAAAGCAGCTAAAGAAGATAGGAGTTTGCCAAAAGGATAGAAAAGATGCATCAGGCCTCCGACCATCTCCCTGACTCCTCTTATCGCCAAACCTGATGGAGCACCAAAGAAATATTTTCAACAACCTCTACTACACCAATCAGTTGGACGATGACTCTGACCTTGAGAGCTTCCACTACGAACAAGAATCTCTCCTGTTCGAGCTAAGATCTCTCTGTAAACAAGACTAGAATCCTGATGAGAGCCCTAACATATTCCACCACGGCATCTGAATTCCGAATGACATGATGGGACCTTGTATCGATCTTTCGTTCATGATAGAGGCTTGTATTGGCTAAAGTCTTCTAAACTACTAGATTTTGTTGTTCAAAACCCATGACCAAGTTATCTCTCAAAAATTGTAATTGTTAATAAAAAGGACTCATAGAATCACTCTCAGAAGCACTCTATATTGCTTTGACATGGCATTGGGATCCTTCACTGCCTATTTATAACTAGGAAGACGCAACACCAATAAGAAACTTATACAGTGAATGAAGGATTCAAGTTTTCCAACTCTCCACGTAATATTTATTCTGAAATCATTTATTTGGTAATTTTTTATATTTACGCTTTCATGACCTTCCAAGGAGCGACCCTTCACTTACTCCTTATGCCTCCTCTTCGAAGCGACATAAGGAACACGGGGCAAATGATGATATCCGGCCCAAGTCATGTTGGGCTCAAGGCTAACCAGACCTACGGCTCATCAAACGATACTCTCTTGGTGCTCACCAATTAGATCTCTCCTCAGTAGCCAACTGCTCGGTCCAATGCTAATTGGCATCTTGACCTCCTTGGTGCTCGACGATCGTCACTTGATACGCTAACATAATATTCGCTCTCCTTAAATTACGAGGGCTATCTCACGTAAATGGAAAGAAGACCTTTAATCGTAGCTGATAAGGAAAATAATTTTCATGACAGCTTAAACTTTTTAAAACAATAAAATTTTGAAATCTTTGATAATTCTACACTATGATTCCCATTATATCGGGATGTTTTCCTAAGACTAGGGTTTTAACACCGTATATTGACATGACTCTCACACGTTGAGGCTATATAAACACCACTTAGTCAATTAGCCAGACATACTCTCTGGACCTACATATTGCACACAAAGCATACAGAATTCTCTTTCAATCTATTTTTCTCTTTCGAAAACCGATGTCTAACTTGAGTATCAAAGTCTGTCTCATCCAAATACCCTCCGACGGTATTTTACAGATCTCATCGATCAAGACTATCATATAATCAACTCATCCCATTCGAGTAGCACACCTCCAACAGAAATAATATTTGGTAATATCGTAGATTAATAATCACAAATTAGAATGGAATAATAGTCTGAAAATTATCACTTATTAATTCAATATTTTTTAGCTAACCAACACCCGTTTAGTGATTTTTGAATCATCATAAACAAGTCTCCTAATTTATGCTTGATCCAATTTAAATCCAAACCGATAATCAACATCTCTATAATATCCAAAATATGTTGTCTTAACTATGGGGCAACCTTTCAAATAAATATTTAAACTTTCAATTTCAATATCAAGATTCTTAAAAATTTGAAAATTTTTAGTGATCAAGCTCTAAAGGTATAATACATGATATAAACAAAAACTAAATATAATAAAAGTAAATTAAGAAAAGAAATAATTAAAATAGAGAATCTATGGGTGGTATAAAAAGATTATTAGGTATTTTTTTTCTAAATAATATTGCTCAATTTTTCATTAGAATACTTAAATCTTTATTTATTTTTTCACAAAAAAAATCAGCATTATTTTACTCTGACAATAAACAACAAAAGCTGTATCATAATAAGTTTTTCATTTTCTTTTATTAGTAGTTATGTTATGAATAACAATTCAAATTAATATTATTCTTTATTACCATAAAAGAAAAATATGTTTAGAATTGTCGCGTGTGTGGACCCGCTTGCAACATTGGTGGACGTAGGTGGTGTCTGAAGGACAGGAATGGTCTCCCTCTCTTACTGCCCCCTTTCTCCCCCATATATACAGAAAGGTAGGACTCAAATATCAGATCCCATATTGTCTTGCCATGGTAACCACATCAAAACTCCACCACAATGGTGAAGAAGGTAAAGAGATGTTAGAGCTAGAAAAGGAATAACTCAGGCTTCTTTGAATGTGTTAAAATGCAGAAGGCCAGCCCCAGGTAATGGGAGGATTTGGAATGCCAAATATTCCAAAAACATCAATTACCTCCCGTATGGGCTTGGATTGGGTTTTTATATTATTTTGTGGACTACACTCTCTTGGATTACAAAAATGGTTATAGATCAGAGGAGTTAATAATGGCTTGCAGATAAATTCTTCAGTAGTTTTTTCTTTACTTCGTTCCTAAAATTTCTTATTCTTGGAGTTTTGGTATATTCTTCGTCCAGTTAATATAACTCCTTTTCTATATATATATATAACCTATGCATGCAATTCAGATGAGACTAACAAAGCAAGCAAAACCAAACATGGGCACATACAAGTTACTACACCCAAATTTGGCATCTTAGCTCACACTTGTAGGAAAGATGTTGCAGTAATTTGAACGGTGCTCCTACTATTATTTTGATCTTCTATGATCGTGTGAGAAAGATGTTGCAGTAATTTGAATGGTGCTCCTACTATTATTTTGACTTTCGATGATGTCATCTTCAAGTTGAAAGAGTGACATGGATGAATGTAAAAGTGAACTTAGGTAGTAGGTTGATAGGTGAAATTTCTTATTTGTCATAAAAAGAAAGGCAACAAGAATTACGCTGTCTATCAAAATGTGAACAAGATTGATATGGAAAATTTAGCATAATTGTCCAGTACTATGTAACACATTCAGAAGGTGAAAGTACTAGAGGTTTTAAAATCTTTAAACAAGGTAAGAGGCAAAATGGGAGGACATTTTCCCCTTCATCACCAATACATTATTTGCAATTCAATATCAAAAAACCAGATTATCATAAAAGTTACCCAATACAATATCATTATACTTCAGCACAAAACAGTTGTTAGTTTCTCTGTAACCTGAGTAAGAAATGGAATGCAAGCAAAGGCCACTAAACACACCGCATGTCATGCAAAAACTTGAAAAAATACAACACCAATGAAATTTTTTGAGATTAGAAAAATATCCGAGTCATATTTACGTGTAAATGATAATTCTATTATGGATATACAAAATACACAAATTGTGTAAATTTGTACAAATGAATTCCCTACAGCTTCCCTCATGCCCATTTTTGTCCGCAAGAAAACCTCTTCTTACAATATTGACCATGGGCAAGATTTGTATCTTCGGGACATCTAAGAGATCAATCACTTGAACTTGTTTGTGTTTTTTCACTGTTCAAAATAAAACCAATTTTAAATTTTAGTTTTATGATTAATACATCTATAACCTAAAAATCAAGAGAGGAAATGTAAAACACATACAAACCATTATAACTCTCGTGAAACTTCCAAACAGATTTTTGGAATTTTAATTTCTTAGACATTTCATCTAATTGTCTCAGATCAATTGTTTGCTTTTGTGCCATCACGACGTCAGCTTGAACTTTCTTATGACTATTATTATTGTAGTCACTGCACACCTTATTTACACCCACAACTGCAACACATATAAAAATATAGTGTGAAGCTATTTAGTTTCATATTTACACACACACAGAGAGAGAGAGAGAGAGAGAGAGAGAGAGAGAGAGAGAGAGAGAGGAACCATGCAAGTATACAGTGACAAAGAAGTTAATTAGCCTGTATTAGTCATATTATTAACATTTTGACATCTTGATCTCTTGATTGTGTAGCCATTTTAGTTGCTTTGGCTAAAACCGAATCATCCAGAGCAAAGTGTGGTCTTTTCTTCAATTGGGTGGTTGCATTATCTTTCATGATATCAACTTTTTTAACAACTTTGTCATTTTGAAGATAAAGAGACTTAAACAAATTAAACTCAATCTATTGTACCTTTGGCCTTCTTAACACACTTTTTGGGCTTGTGGCATATTCATTGATGTCACATATGTTTGTAACAAAAGAACAAAGATAATCATTAGATTTCCTTCCCTGATATAAATCACATCATTTGCAAATAATAAATAAATAAATAAATAAATAAAAGATATGATACAAGTTTCAAAATGTCAATTCCATCGAAGAACTTCATGTCAGTCTAGATGAAGTATAAAAGAAAAGTAAAAAATTGTCTAAATCTGCTTTAAAATAGAAACATTTGTTCTTGTGATCAGATATAAAAGAAAATAAGTTTCACACCCCCATTAAGATCCATTTCAGGCTGTACACACATCAAGAAGTTTTCATCCATTGGTGGACAAAGAAGGTGCTCTACTTCATCAATATCGAGTAAAGAAGAAATCAAATTGTTTTTGAAATCTTTTGCATTATTGGAACTGACAACAGAAAAGTTCAAATATGTTAGAAGTTGGAAAATGCAAAAGGATAAAGCATAATTAGGCATGGTGAAATTTTTGAAAGTTTGGACATATTGTTTCAGGGATGTTCTGCAGAGAACTTACGTTTTCATAATTATTCTTCCCTTACTTTTTGACTAAATATCCTTCCCCTAGTTCCCAACAAATGAGATATTTGTTAAAACTGAATTTCTGAATCTCTTTTTCTAGATAAGAAGCTAAAGTTCCCTATAGATAGACCTGAATCTGAATAATTACATAAAACTTGGTAATTAAAGTCTTGAAGAAATATCTCATAGCTTATATTGATAAATGAATAATTATTAATGGGATTTGAAACCACAAATCCTTGCATTAAGGAGTGTGTGTAGCACATGCATAGTCATCTGTTAATGCATCCTCTCACAAAACAAATAGATACATTTTTAATCATCAACAGACTATTGATTTACTATCAATGAATGGTGAGAGAAATCAAATAATACAGGCCAATTTACAAAGACTTGGACATAATACATACCTTATTAAATTCGCAAAAGGGTCTTTGATCCTATCATAGTTACCATTTTGAAGATCCGAAACAGATTGCCCAATATTTCTTGTTTCACAAGATTTAATTATGGAGTTTATAGATCTCCACTTCCCCATCTTCATTTGAAGTCTACAAACAACAAATAAAAAGAATATAATTAGTATAGGAAAAAATCCATGTGCTGACTTGCGTAAAATGTGAATCACAACCACAACAATGAACAATAATAATGACAATATGATTATTGTACAATTGTGGGAAATTATCAATTTTTAATGGAAAAAATATGTTCAAAATCAAATATATAAAAATAAAATAAAATCAAAAAGAAAAAGATTTTACAACTAACTAACTGAGGATTACAGATTTTTGAACATCCTTTTTCTTCATGTGTTTTTTTTTTTTTTCCCATTTAAACATGTTGACGGGGATTTCAAATAAAAAAGAAATTCGTTTTTTGTTATTTTGCTTGCAAATGTAGGTGTCTTCAATTTCACACTCCTATAAATACACTGCTGAGCATTTTTGGCACTTAATTCACTTGTTCTGTCCCTCAATTTTACTCATAAACCCAAATCTCAATGGGTGTATGTCCCCAATTTATCACTCAATTATTCATCACCCAACAAATTACAGCTTTTTCATCAAACAAGAAGATCCTCAACTTCAATCAACTCAATTCAGCAACTTGGCCAGGAAATAGCATTAAACATGTGCAGAAATGCTGAAAGAGAGAACTGAAAATTTTTCAGTATTTTCAGTAATTTATTCTTTAAAAGTGCAAACGTAACACCAACATAACCCACTAATCCAAACCCAAACCCAAACCCAAACCCTAAGAAAGTTGCTGACCGAAAGAAATAAAATACAAAACGAAACCCTAAATCAGAGTTTCATCCACGTAAACACGATCCATGAAACATACGCAAGATGAATTCCATCCCAGACCCAAATCGAAAACCCTAATCTCAAACAAAATACTTCTTTAAAAAATCGCTTTTCCTCAATCCAAACCGTAAAATCCAACATCGAAGAATCGACAACAAAGTTCATAAACATCCCCAAAGAAACCCTAAACCCACATCACAATCAAACCATAAAATTCGGAAAAAGAACGCGTAAATTCGATTCAAGAGAAATTCCATACCTAGAATCGCAGAATCGAACAGAGACTTTGCCGATTGTCTAGAGAGGGAGTAATGACGATTGTGAAGGAGAATGCAGAGAGAGGGAGGGAGGGAGGTAGGGAGAGTTGATGAACTTTTGAGAGGGCGAATTCAAAAATTGGTATAAGAAAATTGGAAACAGGGTATGGCACATAGCCAAGAACGCCAGACAAAAATTCTTTTGACCGTTAATTTGTTTTCCCCAATTTACCCTTTAAAATAGTTGGTATGCCACCTTAGTTGTATTTGCCCATTTTAATTTCTACATCTATTTTCAAAATTCTTTTTGATTTTTGATTTTATTTTTTTGGTATCTTATGTCTTATCTTTTATCTTTTTTCATTTTTATGTTTTAGTTTAATTTTTAATTTTTATATTTTCTTATTTATATTTTTATTTCTATAACACCGTTTATTACATAGAGAAAAATTACTTATAACAAGAAAATTTACCACAAAAATAAATTATGAGAACCTTGCATAAAAAATGAACAATAAATTAAAGATGACAATGACGTCGACGATGATGATATTGAAAAAAAGTACAGAAATATTTTGCAAATGCATTTACCAATTATCAGAAAAAAACACTTGCTGACATTTAAAGCAAGTGGATTTAATTTACAACATGATTATTATCTTTTGATTCTATGGGATAATATCAAATATTGTCATAATTTTTCATTCATTTTTCTCAAACACCAGATTAAAAATTTTATCGAGATTTAACTTTTTCTAAAAATAAATTTGAAATTTCATTTTTTTTCAGAAATAAGATTTGGTGTTAGTATTCTCAAAACTTTTTTTTTTACTAGGAGGAAATATAGAATATTGACAATATATAATGTGTACAATAATTAGTGTAAATATGTAATAATGATTTAATGTTTATAATAATTGGCAGAACATATAATAGTGATTTAATGTGTGTGATAATTGCATAAAGGAGTGTGAATGACATGAGTGCCTACTTCTAATGAATAATGGTCGCACCTAGAAGTTATAAAAAAAAATGAATATCAAAATAGAAAAATATTGTTCATACAACTGATACACACATGGCACTATTACACCCTCTTTCTATACGTGAATTATTTCACGTATCAACGGTAAGTTAGTTGAGTGAACAAGGTGGTTCGATCCTTTAATTAAAGACTCGAGTTCAAGACTTAGAAATGAAGTAGATTATATTGGGAGAATCCATTCTCCAAAGAGAGACATCTAGATGGATCGATCCGGATTAATCAGATCGAAATTTTAGATACCAAATGATTAAAGAAGTATCTCATAGAGACAATATATATATATATATATATATATATATATATATATATATTTCACACACCAAATCAATATCACATATTCACACTAATTATTGTGCTAACTCACTATTACTTAATCACACCAATATCACATACATATCACTTATTGGACCACTAAATGCCCTGAGACGAGAACCATGGGAGGCCAAACATTATACACAGACAAAAAAGGATCAACGAAGACAAGGTAAACAAATATAGTGCTGTGAACCATTGCACAACATGAAACAGTAATTCATATTAAATTCGTAAACCCAAGATATAGACTAATTTAAGATTAAAACTCATAAGCAACGTATATAATAAATTTTATCTTCTCTTTGACAGAAATAGGCCCGGAAAAATGTAGAATGCAAGAGTAATTGTTTTGAATGTGATCCCAACTATTGAAACATGGGCGAAGGAAAATTCAAGTTGGAAGCTGCCAAGATTTCAACCAGGGTATAATTGGCACAAATGGATGACCGCTTGTAGAAACAACAGCGTACCGCTTTGCATGTTAGACCAAAACGAGTCCAAGCATGCAAAACTAAAGAGATAGGGACTTAAAATCAGCAAGCCTACAACATACACCCTGCCCCAGAAGGGCCAAGAAAGCACCAGTGAAACACGCATATCAAAGTTTCGGGTTGGTTTAGGTCGTAGATTAGCAAAAACATCCTGCTGGAGACCACTATACAAGATTCAGGCAACGGGAAACAATAGTTTTGGATTGTGAGAACTTAATTATGACCTCGCCCATTTATATCTCGTTGTAACAGCAGAAAACCAGTTGGAAAGAAAAAGCCATGTCGCGAAGGTGGGATCAATGGAATGTAAATAAATTAGAGCTTATGCTAACACCAACTGTAGAGCTTCTTAAGAAACAAGCCTATCTAGCGCAATATGATGGAATAAACAGCAGTAGTGGAAGAAAATAAATAAATTGTACCTCAATGATGAACAGGATGTATTCCACTCCTTTTCTTGCTTATCTTAGCGATTTTAAATCAAGGCCATCAATGGAGCCTTTTGTTGTTCTGCACAGTAAAAACACTCAAGACCAATCTTCTCTGTGTATAGACTGTTTTTCTCTCTCTCACTAATAGAGAATAACATGTGTATCTGTTGTTCCTCCCTCACGAGAGAATAACTTCTATATATTTAGCCTCTTTAAAATGTAATGTATTTTCAGCTCTCGCCAAAGAGAAATGCAATTACTGTTCTGAGAATTTCATAAACAATTTTGAGAGGACCGACTCTGATGGGACGGAACGGACTCCGTCCAACAACAGCATTAGGCTCGCAATCCAGTATATCCATATCACTTACACATAAATGAACTTATATCGTTTCATTCTACTGATGAGATTTATCTCCTTAAATGGATATCAGTCATCCCAACTATCCGAAAAAGTTAAACTCTATGGACACCTACCCACTAATCGTTTGGCCCCCGATGATATTCACACGATTTAACCTACAAGAACATTTGGTGAAACCAAATGCTCTCCTCTCTCTCTCTCTCTCTCTCTCTCTCTCTCTCTCGACTAATGGCTATTAAAGGAATCGAACACTTCTTCTCCCAATCAATAACACTCAACGAGATCTCATCTCAATAGAGCTTCCTATTTGAATAAGAAACGTATTTCCTAAGAAAGGAAGGGAATTTCGAGGATCCAATTGGAAAGGGAAAGAATCTACTCGTATAATTCAACTTTCTAAATGATAACAACATAAAATTTTTTACATTCACACATTTGGAATTCCCAGATCACTCTATAAGGAAGTTAGGATTGTAACGCCCCGTGACAGCACGATTCATAGAAGTACACTATATAAAAATTTTCGAGGCGTCAAGTCAAGTAAATCCTCTAATTCAACACAGGACACACAAAAGTCGCAGGGAAATCCGTCCTCCCTTCTTCTCACTCTATTCATCCTTTCTAAAACCACTCCTTCTGACTTGAGTATCAGAGTTTTTCCCATCGAAGTACTCTCAGGCGGTCTTTTGCAGGTTTTAAACCTCCTCACTAAGCACCCGTTCGATTCACAAGGAGTCGAATCTGTGGAGCCAAAATCCATCTCCAACAAATTGGCACCATCTGTGAGAAACAGATTTTTAGCAACGGATTTTAGTTTTTTTCGCTAAATAGGGACGAATTTTTTCCGTCGCTAAATTCTGTCGCTAAAAACGTATTTTTTTTGTAGTGTTTCTTTATTTACATTTTACACATGTTGTCTCCAATCTCTTGTTAGTGATAATCTCTGAGAATCTAACTGTTGCAATCTTTAATATGCCTTATGTCCACACTCATGAAGCTACCAAAAATATTTCATAACGGACATGATTTAGACACTTGCATAGTATACATATCTAACTTAATCTTCGTTTCGCCCACATATTAGATCGGATCAGTTGCTTTCCAAGCGTTGTTCCTAAATGTTGAATCATCATAAACTTTGGAAACAATGCTAAAGTTAGCATAAAATACACTAACCCATGACCTCGTAGTATAGTCAGAACCATCAGGGCTTGAATGAAAGGGTTTTATTCCTTTTTGGGTCTCACATTAAAATGAAGCACGGATGTATTCACTCGTTTTCTAGTTGTGGTTATAAAGCACACTTAGTCTAAAATGCATATCCACTCACCCTCGTGGCTCCTACAGGTATAATGGATGGAGGCATCCATTATTCGATCCCAAATTGTCTTTATGTCGGCTATAAAGCTAAGAAATACAAACATCTCATGTCGGCTCACTCATAAGTATTCGAGATGGCTGCTCCTATGAGAGCCAATTATATTAACTTGGACGACATACTATTTGTGTTGTGCGTACATTATCATAATATATGAAACCAATAAATAAATAGAATGACAAAGTTTATTTATTCCAAGAACTCAAAAAAAAAAATGTTAATACATCATGCCAGGAAGATATCCACAATGTGGAAATATATAACTCTACAGTCTATGCAATCCTTTTACATACTCGACAAAAATATACCTCGATAACTCACCACTCGTTAGCAGGCTTTTGTGATTACTTCACTGGAACAATCTCTCGAGTTTATAAGAAAAGGAGAAGGGTAATACAGGGAAACAACCAATTAGAGGCTCAAATCTTTGTCAGGTGGATCAATCTCACTACAAAAAAACAAGAATTCAGCGACAAATTTTAGCAACAAAAAATATTCGTTGCAAATTTGCAACAAATTTAACGACAAAAAAGGGTATCGTAACCAATTAGCCACGATTTTAGCAACAAAAAAATTTTCATCCCAAATTTAGCAAAAACAAAAACATTTTCGTTATAAATGTCGTCGCTAATTTTTGACGAAAATTTTTTGAAGCAAAATTCGTTGCAAATTTGCGACGAAAAAATAAATTCGTTGCTAAATTTGCAACGAATTTCAAAATTCGTCGCTAAATTTGCAACGAATTTATAATTCGTCCCAAAATTTACAACAAAATAAAAATTCGTCCCTAAATTTGCGATGAATAAATTATTCGTCTCTAAATTTGTGACTAATTTAGTCATTCGTCCCTAAATTTGGGACGAATTTTATTTTCGTCCCTGAATCAGGGATGAATTTTTTTTTCGTCCCTGAATCAAGGACGAATTTTTTTTTTGGTCCCTGATTCAGGGACTTAAGCTATTGTGCCGACAACGATATGTTTACCACTTGTGTAAGATGTGTCATCGACTTTAATCACTTTATCACTAAACGTGACTTTTGTCCCAAAACTGCATGTTCCGGTTATGAACTAAAACTATATAATAAATAATAAAAAAAGAAGGAAAAAACTGTTTAAACTCAATTTTTGCTTCCAAAAATTTAGCTATCTACATATCTTCATCACCTCAATGATTTAATTGTTGTCCTCTCCTCCTGTACTAGTGTCGGGTGTTCTTTTAGAACTTCAAAGTTAAAGAATCTAGAATCACTTGATTGGATATTTTCTTGTGGTCAATAGTTCACTCTATGTTAGTTTTAAACACATGTTTAGTTCTCTAAATTTTCTAGTGTCAAGTTAGAGCATTATAAGTCTAATATTATCCCATCAGCACTAAATGATTGATTTAACCATATCGTAGTCGTCGGAACAACCAAAATTTTCTTATCTAGATCGAAAAAATATTTATAATCTTTCTAACAATGCCAAATGTCAAATCTTTCTTCACCGAAAAATATTTATAGTTTTACTTATATTAGTTCGCGTGATAGATTGAGAACTTGAAATATCATATCACTTATTGCAAATTATTTTTATTTTTACTTTTAAAAATAAAAAAGCTATCAATTCAAATTGGTGATTTGAATTTTCTTTTTCGTCCCTAATTCAGGGACGAATTTAGGGACAAAAATATTTTGTCCATAATTTCTATATTTTCAACACTTAGCATTTTTTCTTCACTCTCACTCTCACTCTCTCTCTCGCTTTCTCCCTCTCGGTGGTTCTGTGAAGGGATGGCAGAAGGGATGTCGGATCTGCGATGGTGATAGGTAATCTCTCTCTCTCTCTCTCTCTCGGCCGCAGGAAGCAAGCCGCCGGGTCTGGGCTAGCAGATTCGGCGGCCAGCCCCCGAATCTGAGCTA
This sequence comes from Dillenia turbinata, assembly GCA_037126225.1. Lineage (NCBI taxonomy): Eukaryota > Viridiplantae > Streptophyta > Magnoliopsida > Dilleniales > Dilleniaceae > Dillenia > Dillenia turbinata. The sequence continues at coordinate 11,354,188 of JBAMMX010000004.1, read as the reverse complement.
TAGAAGGCAGATCCTGCGTTGCCCAGCCTCGCACTACGGCCAACGGCCCCTGCGCTGCCCAGCCTCGTATTGGGGCCAGTGGCCCCTGCCCCTTCACGTGTGGCCCATGGGGCTGGCCCCTTGCAATGCCCGTGCAGGCCCATTGGGCCCGGCCCAACCCGTTATTACCACTTTAATGAATAATTTTTTTTTAAAAAAAAAAAAATTGTTGACAAATGTTATTTAAAAAATGTTTTTATAGTATTGTTTTAATAATATATTAGTTATAAGATTTGTGATTCTCGAATATTTGGATTGGAAGCTGTTGTTGCTGTTGATATCTGAGCCCATCGGTGAATTATTATTTGGTGGTGAGAAATATTTTAATTTGTTCTGTAATGATTGGTAAATGCAATTATGTTAATTTGTATGTTTGTATTGTTTTATTTCTATATTAATTTATTTTTATTGTATTTAGTGGTTGATTTAATGATATTATTGGATTTGTTAATTTTATTTTTTTATATAAAATTGGAATCGAAAGTGTTGATAATTGATTAGGTGAAACATTATGTTAACAATAATCAACAATTTATAGTAAATCTTATTTCGATTAGTTAAATAATCAATGTTATTAAATTTTTAATATTTTATACTTTATTTGATTATATGATAATATTTAATGTTATTGTAATAATTAAGTTAATTTATTTGATATTAATTAAGTTTATAATATTATTTATTATTATATTAAATTTTTGTGAAATTAAGGTTAGTATTATTGATGATGTTGAATTTTGTGAAATTAACGTTACTTTTATAATATTTAATTTATATTGTGAAATTAACGTTAAATTTTTATGCAATTAACGTTATTATTTATTGTTATATCAACTTAGTTGGGATTAATGATGATATTATTATTGATGATTTAGTAGTTTTTTTAATAGTTTTTATTAATATTTTAAAAATTTTAAATTTGGAGACAGGAAAAATGCAGAACGAAAGAAGTTGGATGTATAAAAAAAACTTATCTGATCGTCGGGTTTAACTGATGAGTTTATTTTTAGGTTGGAACAATTTTTAGAATTTGCTTGTAGTCATGTTGATTTTATGGATGGGAATAAGCTAAGGTGTTCGTGTAGAAGATGTCGTAATGGTAAATTTTTCAGTGTAATAAAGTTAGGGAACATTTTTGTAGATTTGGTTTTACCCCGAATTACTATAATTGGACATGTCATGGTGAACCGTTCATTTCTGATGAGGAGTATGGACGAAACAGACAATTCTCAGTTAGTGGGAATCAGAGTTATTATGATCAATTGAATCCATATCAGAGGATGGTAATTGATACAGCGGATCTGAATTTTGTTCCCGAACAAAGCGCTGCAAGTTCTGGCTTTGCTCCAACATTTGAACATGGGTATACTAGTTATGCATCACTATTGGAGGAGGTAGAAGTACCAGGTATTGATGAAAATGTGAATAAAGAATTATCTCTCCAATTTTAGGAAGTGTTAAGAGTTGCAGATGAACCTTTGTGGGCTGGTTGTGATAGCCACACTAAGCTATCTCTAACCGCATGACTGTTGAATGTCAAGACAGAGTATAATGTGTCTGAGGATTGTTTTAATGATTTTGTTCAAGTTATTGGAGAAGTATTGCCGCGTGATCATATTATACTCAATGATTTCTACAGTATGAAAAAGCTGGTGAAAGAATTAGGTCTTCCAATGGAAATAATTGATGTTTTCAGAGATGCTTGTATGCTATATTGGGGAGATGATAAAGATATAGATTTTTGTAAATTCTGTAATCAATATAAATACAAGAGTACTAGGAGGTCGAGTCGTAATCAGCGACGTAAATCATACAGACAAATGTTTTATTTGCCTATAACTCCTAGATTACAAAGGCTTTATGTATCTGAGACCACTGCTGAACACATGACCTGGCATGTAAATCATGAAACAGAAGAGGGGTTAATGTGTCATCCTTCAGATGCAGAGGCGTGGAAATATTTTGATAGAACATATCCTGAGTTTGCAAGAGGGACTCGAAATATTAGGTTAGGTCTCTGTGCTGATGGGTTTGCTCCATTTGGCAAATCAAGAAGAACTTATTCTTGTTGGTCAGTTATCTTAACTCCGTATAATCTTCCACCCGATATGTGTATGAAGATACCGTATATGTTTTTAACATTGGTCGTACTTGGCCCGCAAAATCCGAAGAAGTTAATAGATGTTTACATGTAACCATTGATTGCGGAGTTGAAACAACTATAGGATGAATGTGTTCCTACATATGATGTTCATACTAATCAGATGTTTGTAATGAAGGCTGCTCTTCTTTGGACCATAAATGACTTTCCGGCTTATGGTATGTTATCGGATGGAGTACCGCTAGAATTTTAGGATGTCCAATATGTATGGAGAGATCAAAATCATTCAGATTGAAACATGGGAAAAAAGCGAGTTATTTTGATTGTCATAGACAATTTTTACCATTAACTCATAAATTCAGAAGAAATAAAGAAGAATTCACTAAGAATAGAATTGAAAGAACACCTCATCTATTGAGATTAACTGGTAAACAAATTTGGCATAGAGTCCTTAACTTTCCATCTGTTATTGAAGAGCCACATGGTACAACATATGGCTATGGTCATTCGCATAAATGGACTAAACGGAGTATATTTTGGGATTTACCATATTGGAAGAGTCATTTGGTTCATCATAATTTCGATGTAATGCATATCGAGAAGAATGTCTTTGATAATCTGATAAATACAGTGATAGATATCACTGGAAAAACGAAAGACAACTTGAATGCAAGAAAAGATATGCGACTCTTTTGTAAACGACTCACTCTTTATGTCGATGAAAGTAGTAGGGGACCAAAACCGAAGGCAGTTTATACATTAAATAAGGATCAGAGACGGATTGTTTGTGAATGGTTGAAATCATTGAGATTTCCTGATGGTTATGTCTCAAATTTTGGAAGATGTGTCGATTTGAAGAAATGTAAGTTGATTGGTTTAAAAAGTCATAACTGTCATATATTTATGGAAAGACTAATTCCTATTACTTTTAAGGAACTCTTACCAAATTTTGTTTGGGGTGCCATTACAGAGTTAAGCATTTTCCTTCATGATATTTGCTCGACAGTGTTGAGACATTCTGTAACACCGACCCTCAGTGTATTTATATGTACTCAGTCTTATATACATATATGATGCCACTTCATGAATATGATATTAAATTTTCACTAAGAAATTTTTTCGAAATAACGGTACCGAAATTTTCGCTTCGAAGTTCTGCAAAGATAAAATTTCCGAAATAACCCAAATGGGTCTTTGATGAAATTCATGGATTTAGGAGTGTGAAATTTTACATAATTACCGAATATGGGATTTTTAGATTTAAACGGCAAAATTTCGACAAATTGTCGTTCGGAATTTGAGAAGGCCCAATGAACTTATTTTACACTAAATAAATTAAATTATGCCTAATATAAGATCTTGGATTTAATGTGTAATTATGAAAATTTTTTGGGTCAAATTTGAGTATCTATAAGTCAAAAGACCTATTGGCAATTAAAGGTAAACTTAGAGTAAACATTGACAAGTGTAATTTTTAAAAAGACCTAAATTTAACAAGTATGAGGGTGAGGAGAAGTTGCTTGGCCAAATGGAGAGGGTGGAAGGGAACAAATGGAGCTTCTTGCCACATTTTGAGGACACATGTCATGGGTGAAAGGAATAAAAAAAAAAAAAAAATTGCCCAATCAAATGTCATGCAAGTTTGGGCTATTGGTGGACTTGAAACAATGTTAATAAAAGAAGAAGGCCTTAGAATGTTTGTTCATTCTTCCCAAATTCGTGAGAACAAGGAGAGAAGCAACAGAGGAAGACAAAGAAAGTGAGGTAAGAAATTTTATCCTGTCTCACTTTAAATTATTTCTGTCTGTGACTTCATCTCTGTTTTAAGGCATCTTAGCGCCAGAATTTGAAAATGTGCTAGTTATATGAATTGTAGAACTAAGTCTTATCTTTCCAACAAGATAAGAATCACCAAAATCTGATGGCTGTGCCAAAAGTTATGGGACTTTTCCTGAAACTCGACATAAAAGTGTCCTGTTTTGAACCTTGACAGTAGTGAGTAAAAACGACCCCTCTCCAGTCTTAGTTTGAAGAAACACAAAACATGAAAGTTACAGATATACCTCTTTTCTATAACATATAAAACTTTCAGCCATTTCACACAAGGAAATTGAAAGTTATACAATTTTCCTTAAAACTGTATTGACAGAAACTTTATGTTTCACTAAAATGTATCTGTCCTGTTCATGAATTTTGTTCAACCCCTTCCAGACATATTTGGATAAAACTCAAAACACGAAAGTTGTAGATCTGCATCTTAGCTATAACATGTTAAAATTTCATTAGACTTTGGTGAGTAGAATGAAAGTTATGGCTTCTGTACAAAAACTGAACAGAAAAAAAACTTAAATATGATAGTAACAAAATGAGGCTTACCGGGAATTCTGTGATTTGAATCTGAGGAAGTGTGCAAAATGAAAATTATAGCGCTATCTCTTAGCTTTAAAATGAGATAAGAATCATCTGATTTGGACTAGTATAGCCAAAGTTATAGTCTATTTTCCATGACTGCGCAGGTTAAAAATCTGCAGACTGTTTGTCTCCCTAAAAGTTATTTGAGTTGAACGGAGGGAACACTTGATTTACGCTTTGTGGAGATATTGGGGAGTGCGTTATCCTCCCCTAACAGTGAGTGGGACTTGACATCTACTTTTAATTAATATCGTGTTTTAAAAAGCTTTCAAAGTCATGATTTAAAATAGTATGATTGACCTATTTCCTTGGATTTATGAAAATGTTTTGTGATATATGGAGTGTCCCAACTTGTTTATATCGATATGCATCCATGATTTTGATACTTGATGATTGTGCCACACTTTGATAAATCCACATGATTTTATGCTTCAATTGCATATTGGCACATGCTTTTGACATGATATGGCTTGATGACTTGGCTTGACATATGTGATTTGGGCTGGATGCCCCTGGGATACTGTGATAATGATGATATGCTTCCTATGGCATTCCATACCTACGAAGGACATTTGGTAGAGGCACCTATTGTGCCCGGATACGCCTCTGCAAGGGGTATCCGCCAGATTGTCATACATATTTTACGGACAGTCGTCGGTTGAACCACTTCGGGGAGGACCTTGGTAGGTCTAGCACCAGCTGGTTTCCATACACGCTTGATCCTTGATACGTGTAATATATATATATACAGGCTAGTTAGAGTAATCTGTGGCCAACGTTAGGGTGGAGAGCCTTATTTTATTACTTGCACCGTGAAAACTCCCAACGTTGTCCATCCTTGGCCATGGTTGGCCCTTGCCTGGATATTTTCGACCGGCTCTACGTGATACGACGGACATGCATAATGGATGCATATTTGATTTGATACGTATGCCGTGAATGATTTATTGAGATGTCATAATATTTTTTGCATACTATGGATTTATTGGGACATATCTTTGACACTCCTGTTCACCCTAAAATTAATTGTAGCATGTCATCCCCCTGACTTTCTGAGTACCAACCCCCCCTTTTCTACGGTACTCACCCCTCACATTTCCCTCCTACAGGTGTAGACTCAGACTGAGAGATTTGTGCGCATTGTTGTATTAGATATTCTTTGGAGACTACTGGGCCGGGGTATGACTACCCGCTCTTCCGCTATGTATTGAGGTTATTGTATCATTTTGAGGAAGTTAGGATGACCATTGTATTTGTTTAAATTGGGATGACTGTATTTATAATTCTTCTGGTCTGTATAAGATTAACTCTCACTTGTTTTAATTTGCATTGAGGCATACATGTATTATTTTTTATCACTTGGGGATCTCTGTGATTTGAAAATCTGGATTTTGTGAATGCTGTCAGCCTTATGGTGCTTCGATGTGCTGGACGTGCTGCCCATGCATCGAGGTGCCGCGGCGGGCTGGTCGCGTGCCCGACTTGGGAGTGGGTTGGGGCGTGACACATTCACATATGGAGATGTTAGAGAGAGAGATTCCAATCATTTTGTGTAATTTAGAAAGGATATTTCCACCATCTTTTTTGATTCCATGGAATATCTTTTGGTTCACTTGCCATATGAAGCGAAAGTTGGAGGTCTTGTCCAATTTCGATTGATATATCCATTTGAAAGGTGAGTTTTTTATCTTTTATACTTCGTTATCAATGCATATAAAATTACTAATTTCATTACATATAATTTTCTAATACATTTTGTTTTATTACAATTAGATTCCTATATCATTTGAAGAAAAAAGTGAAAATTAAGGCACGTGTTGAAGCCTCTATTGTCAATGCATACATTGTGGAGGAAGTAACAACGTTTGCTTCATATTATTTTGAGTCTCACATTCAATGCAAGAGGCGGAGAGCGGGAAGAAATGATGAGGGTCCTGTTGATTCCAATTTGAAGTCATTCTCAATTTTTAACTACCTTGGTTGACCAAGTGGACCATGTAAGCGTAGATACTTAACTGGTCAAGAATAGCGGGCAGCCGACACATATATTTTACTTAACTGTCCAGAAGTGACATCATATTTCGAATTAGTATATATTTTCTATTTTATGTATTTCTTATGTCGTAAATTATTTGTGTTAAAATTTATATTCTTTGATGGTAGGATTTTCCAAAACATATATTCTGAACTTTCGACACATGAGTTTGATCGTTTCTGCGATGAAGAATTTGCACCATGGTTCAAAAAATATGTAAGTAGAGTATAAATTATTTAAATTTTTACTTTAACACATATTAACATATTTATTTGACTTTAGGTCCATGATAATCAAGCTCAAGTTGAGCAAGAATTGTTAATCCATCTGTCATGGGGTCCAAAATCAATGGTACGAACTTCACCAGCATATTTCATAAACGGGTATAATTTTCATACCGAAGAATATGGAATGAGGAAAACGACAATGAATAGTGGGGTTTGTGTTCAGTCATCCAATGATGGTGGAGGTCAAAATGATTTTTATGATTTGTTGGATGAAATTGTAGAGGTAGAGTACCCTGGTCCAAAATTACGGGTTGTTTTATTTATGTGTCGTTGGTTTGACCCTGTCAAAGGAATGAAAGTGCATCCACAGTTTAATTTGGTTGATATAAATCATAAGAAATTGTATAAGAGATATGAACCATTTGTGTTGGCACAACAAGCGATTCAAGTATTTTATACTTCATATCCTAGTTTGAAACGTGACAAAATTGATTGGTGGGCTGTTTATAAAACGAAAGCACAGAAAAAAATTGAGGAACATTGGGAAGACATAGCATATCAACAAGAGAAAGTTGTCAATACATTTCAGACCGAGAAATATAATATTCCAACGTTACGAGATCCCAGCAGAGTAGTGATAGATGTGGATACAAGTGAAATTCATGAAGAAAACGATGAATCTAATTTTGAGACAGATGATAAGGATGAGGATGAGGATGAGGATGTTGATGATAATGATATTGAAGAGTCTAATTTTGAGACACATGATGAGGATGAGAATGATAATGAGGATTTTGATTTTTGATGACGGGTAAGTTTTGTTCTCTTAATATAATAAAAATCGGATATTTATCTTGATATATGATAATTTTTTTTTTTTAGTGGGTAAGTTAGTTTAGTTTTAATTTGCAAATTTCGTTACTCAATTTGTTATCTATTTATTATCTCATTCTTAAATTTATATATTTGATTTGTTAATGTATTATCTTTTTTTCTATAGGTCGTTAGAGAAGATTTGTTGACATATTGGTATTTTGTTTCGTTGCATTTAATTTGTCAAATTAAATATGGTAAGTTTATTCATGTTTTTCATTATGCATCTGATGAACATGCAATTTTTATTTTTTATTTTTGTTAATAATATATTATGGTTGACAGTTTCGACGTGGCGGTCATCGACAAAATTATGATAGAAGATCACGCTCTTCACCATCGTAGTCCGGTTCAGTACCTTCGCAATCCTATTCCCTTGTCGGCAATGTACTTTCGCCTCCCCCTTCTGTTGCAGACCCTTCGCATTCTCAACAAATGGCTTGTAATGTACCTTCGCCAGTCCCTTCGGTGGAACACTCGTATGCAGATAGGGAAGACAATCGCGAGTTGATAGCTCCTTACGGAGATTCGTAAGTACAAAATTTTAAAATTTCAGATGTATTATTTCTTTTATTTATAAAATAAATTATTCTTTTAACTATCTTGTTTATTTAATATTATTTGTTTGAAACTTTATGATAGATTTACAAATTCTGTACATGTTATTCACGAGCTTAATAGAATAGTGAATAACCATTGGGGTGGGGTTTCGATAACTTACACAAGCATTTCAGAAAAAACAAAAGAGTTATGGTGGAGCGAATTCAAGATAAGTTATTACAATCAGTTTATATATAAAATTAAGTTAATAGTTTTATAATCAATTGGTTTTTTTTCCATTGTAGCGAGTATTCACTTGGGATGAGACTGAAGAGTTGGAAGTAAGAAGGATTTTCAAGAAAAAATGTGGCGATCACATCAGACACGTTCTAAATCATGCGAAGAGACATGGAAAAAAGTCAAACTGCATCACCGAGCAAAATTGGGGTATGATTGTGAATTTTTGGGAATCGGATGAGAGCAAACGAAGGAGTGGGCAGAATAAAAAAAAACCAAGCTTATAATTCAGGGGAATCATCTGAAACATATGCGGGAGGCTTGATCAATATCGGAGAACATAGAAATAGATTGGTAATTTTATACAAACACTAATTTTTTAATATAATTTAAACTATTTCATTATTTCTAACAGTGTTTTTTTTATTTTAGATCAAGGAAACGGAGACCGAGCCTTCATTCATAGAAACTTTCATACGCACATTTCAGAAAAAAGACAAGACTTTGAACGGGGAGAGAGCTAGAGCAATTAAGGTTTGTAATTTCAAAACTTTCAATTATTTAATAAATATTTTCAATGTTGATTTGAACATAATATGTTGAACATATCATAACAATGTAAGAAGATGAATTTATTATGTTAGTCTCTCACAAGCTTATATTTATTGCTGACTTGATTCTTTGATTTCTAATGAATTACTTGATAGAAATTCTTTTTTTTTTTCATAACTTATAACTTATTCAATGTTAATATGAATATTCATAATTTATATCTTATATAGTTTCATGATTTATGTTACTAATTTTTTTATTTTCCTTCATACATATATATCTAATCAAGATTATATGTGCTTGTATTATATTGTTATTGTAAATTTATTTTAATTTTTCTCATGACAATACAGGAGAGATATGATGAGCTATTACGCAAAAGTTCGAGTGCTAATGATAATGCTGGCGAATCTGAGCCATCTGTTGATAACATGAATACACGGCTCGAGGTGACTGGTGGACCAAAAGGGGGTAGAGTAGTTGGGCTAGGTTCTTTGAGCAGAACTTACAAATTCCTTAGTTCATCTTCTTCCACCCCACCAGCAGTCAGAGCAGAAATAAATCAATTGAATCAAGAGATAAGCCATTTGAAGGACTTACTGTTGCAAAGAGATCAGGAATTCAATGAACTTCAATCAAAGCACACGCAAGAAATGAATGAATTCTGCACGCAGCAAATGTTAATCATGCAGCATCTTCAGTTAGCGTACGCTCCAAGTTAGATTCCTCCTTCTATTTCTCCTCCTGATAATGCTCGCGATGGTGATGAAGGTGATGATTTCTTCGATGATGATGATGATAATGATGATGGTGGTGGAGGTCGTACTTGAGATTGTGTACTGTTATTTGATTGTTATATTTTGATACCCGTTACATTGATTTTTTTGGTTATGTATGTTTATTGAAATTTTAACATTTAGACTTGATGTTACTTTTATCTTTGATATTACTATTATGATTTCTTGGTAGATTTTTAATTTATTGATCTTATTGAATAGTTAGTTATATTTATAAGTATGGATGGTTGAAATTTGATATTAAAAACGATTTGAATGATTAGTTGTTGATGAAGTTGGATGAGCGGGTATAAAACAGGTTATACTGGAAAAAATGGTCCAAATATGCCAATAAAATTTATATTTGTCGCAAACATACGTATTCATCACAAATTTTGTCCCTGAAAATTGTTAAAATTTAGCAATGAATTTTGCAACAAAAAAATATTCGTTTCAAATTTGCGACAAAGTTTGCGACAAATTTAATTTTCGTCCAGATTTGCGACGAAAATGGAGTTCGTCACAGATCTGCGACGAATTTGATTTTTGTCCCAAATTTTGCGGCGATTTTCATTTCGTCGCAAATCTGCGACGAACTCCATTTTCGTCGCAAATCTACGACGAAAATTACTGTGACGAATATAATTTTCGTCGCAGATTTGCAACAAATTATATTTTGTTGGTAATTTGCGATGAATAATTTTTTCGTGGCAAATTTTGTAACAAATATTTTTTTCGTTGGAAATTTGCGACAAAATAATTTTCGTTGCAAATTTTCCAACGAAAAAATTTTCACTACAAAATTTGAGACGAAAATTTTTTTGTCGCTAATTTCCAACAAATATTTTTTTGTGATTACTTCACCGTAAGAACAATCTCTCAAGTTTATAAGAAAAGGAGAAGGGTAATATGGAGAAACAACCAACTAGAGGCACAAATCTTTGTCAGGTGGATCAATCTTAATCTAGAGGAGTCTACTTGAAAAGATCTGAACTTCATAAGAGTTTAGTTTCTGAACTTCTATCTTTGAAGACAATCATACTTTTAATGGATGAAAATATTGTAAAAGCTAATAGGTTGGATTCTATAACAGTAGTAGGTCAAAATACAAATGTAACGGTCCAACAACCCGAAAACAGCAACTAATTGTTAGTTACTTTTAGTTGTAACAGTCGTGTAGCACCCATAGCTACTTGGCGGTCTTAATAAGAGTTTAGTTTCTAAACTTTTATCGCAAGGATATTTTTAATGAGGAAAATATTATAAACGCTAATAGGTTGGATTCTATAACAATAGTAGGACAAAATACAAATGTTACTAACCACCTACCCGAAAACAACAAACTATTAGTTACTTTTAGTTGTAATAGTCGAGCAGCTCCCATAGCTACTTGGCAGTCTTAATGGAACAACATTAGTTCTATGACAATGCTATACACGTCTGATAAATGCCTAAGCCACATGGCCTCTTACACTGCAAAGAAGTATCAATATGATTTTTCATGATTGACAATGTATTGTTATACATGTCTATTTTTTGTTGCTCCAAAATTATAACCATTGTTCAGCCCCAAAAAAGGAAAAAAAAAATCACTTAGAGTAACCCATTATTGGTCACTCCCCCTGATCACACACCTTTGTAATCAGTAATGCCCCCTCCAGGCTCCAGCATCTCAAGATTCTCCTAACATCTTTCTGGTGCGTTTCACCGTGATTGGACTGATAACGACCTACTATTACCTTTCACAAAGTAAAAGTACGGCTGTGTCTTTGACTTGCATCTTTCCGTTGCGTCTCACTGTGATTGGACAGATAAGTGATAACAGCTTAGCTACTCCCTGTAGCAAAACAAAGTCCCATCGTATGTAGATTATTAAATATTTAAATAAATTCAAAAATATTTTGATTCATATAAACTTTAAATATTTATAAAAATTTTATAATTATTTATAAAACAATTTATTTTACATAATATTAATGATACTTTAATATCAATTGCTCTTTATTTTAATTTCATTTAAATATTAAAATTTATATAAATTATTTTACCACACAAGCTATTTAAGGAAAAGTTTTTGTTTTTTAAATGAGAGTGGTAAACAAATTCTCACTTAAATTTTAAAATTCTTATTTTTTATATTAAGTGATAAACAAAAAATAAGAACTTTTAATACAAAAAAAGATATGCCAAACATATGGATATTATTGTTTTTTAAAAACCAAACTCACTAAGTATAACTGATTTTAGTAAGAAATTATTGGAACAACATAAATCAAATCAGATTTGGTGAGAATTATTTAAATTATATTAATACGTGTCATTTATCATGTTCAGAACATATAAAAACTCAAAGAAATTCATACAAACATCTCCAAGTCTCAATGCAATGTTAGGCAAAGTAATTTGTATCATGATTTTACTATATATTGGGTATAAATCTCATGGTAATTTTCAAAATAAGGAAGTAAGCCCTATGCTATCAATCAGTGCTAGTTGTAAATTATTGTTGAAAATTATATGTTTAAATAATATGAATATATGTAAACTTTATTATTTTTTATAAGAAATTTTTTTTTAGAGTTTTTATTATACATGATTATACTATATCGGAAAGTCAATTCAATAATAAATTTCAAAAAGTCATTAACCGTTACAATACAATGAATGTTTGTCTACTTAAATAATGATCGCATTATTAGGGGCAAGATAAGGCCGAACGATTATAGCACATGATTGAGAGGTAGACAATTTTGATTTAAATTTATTGTTGAAATTTGTATAATAATAATAATAATAATAATAATAATAATAATAATAATAATAATAGATTTTACCCAAAAAAATGGAAATCCTCTTCGAATCCCAAGTAGGATTGATCTGGACCATTAAGTATTTTGGGTATAGGCCAAATAATATTAGGACCGTCTGATCAAAAAAACCACTATAAATAAACATGAATGGAGCACTCATTTTCCCATCAAAACCCTAGCCCCCAGATTTATCATCACTCTACATCACAAGCGACATAAAGAATTTGGGGATGATGTAAGACAAAGAAGAAGAAAAAGAAGAAGAAGAGGATGAGGAGGAGGAAGAGTCAAATTTTCATTTAGAGATCAGATCAGTAATTTACCAATTGGTGAGTTTTTTTGCAAATTCTTTTGTAATATATTGAATTTCTACATACTTTCAAATAAAACTTATATCATTATAACTTTATAAAGTTTATGCTAAATATCTCAGATTGTTTATAATTAAGTCCGAAAAGAAGCACCGAAGATTTGGGCTGGCCTAAGAAACATTAAACCTTGCTCTGGTGAAAATGACAGAGCAGAGGGGGAACAAGGTCAAACTGCTTGGTGCGGAAATCAATGGATGAACAGGCTACACCTTAGTTTCTTTCTTTAGTTTATTACTCTCTTGCTCTCCTTTTGGAGCTTATTCCCAAGCAAATGGGATGTTCGTTGTAAAAACATATTAAGATACCTTGTAATAAGACTGGAAACGGTTTTGTTTGAATTTTTATCATTTATTTCTCAAATGAACAAATGTACTTGGTTTGTTTGGATTTTATATATGAGTTGTTGATTTTTTTTTTCCCAACACAATAATATATGACTTCGCACACCCAATGTTTCACTTGGCGTATACTTATGTAAATGTTTATTTATTTATTTATTTTTCTTAAAATCATATTTCTTTTCGAAGATTAATAAACCTATGAATATGATATAGATATTGGACATTGTTTTAATAATAATTAAAAAAAAAGTTTATTTCATTTTAATTACCCTCACCTTAGAATGAACAAAATAATAATTTTGCATTCCCCCCCTAAAAGTTGTGTATTTCCTTGTTTTGAGAGAATGTTATTCTCCTTATAGTTGTGGTGCAACTCCAATGATACCTATAATACAATTTGAAATGAAGGATACAGGGCCCTTACACCTTAAAATATCTCTCTCTCAGTTTGTCTACAGTAATCATTCAATTATTTTTGCATTCCAAAATCTGAACCCATTGTCAAATTCGACAAAGCCACTTTATTTTTTCATTTTTAATGCCAACAAATTAAGAAATCATTTCCATTTTCACGGATATAGGAAAATTCAAAATTCTAATATCCTTCTCTCCAAAAACATTCAATATAGTTGTATCTATTTGACATTTTGTTAATAGGGTTTTGATTCATTGTCTTTATCATCCATCTTATGAGGGAGACAAGTATTTTTAATTTTTTGAATTTCCCCTCCTTTGTCCTCTTACCTATTGTTTTGGAGTTTTGAGTTTTGAGGGGAGGGGAGGTCTCCTGTAAAACTTAATAGTTCATCAAAATTTCTTTGAAAAAAATAAAAAGAAGCTTTCTGTAAAAAGCTCTCCCAATCATAAAATTTTCTTAATAGTCCACGTCACCCAGATTTCCAAAAAAATAAATAAAAAAATAAACTTTTTGCATAAAACAGTAAGGAATAATTAAAAAAAAGGCTTTCTGAAAAATTTAAGCAAGAAGCTTCCCATAAAAAAATACTAAAAATAAGTTGAAATTCTGCATAAAAAATGTGCAAAACAAATTTTAGAAAAAAAAAATAGAGAGAGAATAGCTTAATTCGGACACTTGTGCTACATAAGGAGAGAAAAGCTTTGCCCAGAGAATAATAATTATCTGTCTGGGGTTGAGCTCTCAATAACAGATTTGCAAAATAATTATTAAAAAAAACCTGAAGGACGGACAGGAGAGATGATTATCTTCATGAGGGGACGGAAGATTTGCAACCCCTTGATGGAAGAGGGGGGTGCGAGAGAGAGAGAGAGAGAGAGTAGTAATGAATATTCCCTATTTATATATTTGATCCAATTATTTATTAATCATATTTGTAATAAGAATGGGTATATTCCATCCTAAGCCATTAAAGAAAAGAAATGTAAGAAATGTATGGCTTTTTTTATTTTTTTAAAGTAATTTATTATTTCTAAGATAATGAACATAAACTTTTGATAATATTATATCTTTAAAGTCACTTAATTAAACGTTTCAACACTTATTTATGAATTGAAGATATTATAGTAACCATGTGATGGAGGTGGGTTAATGGCTTCACAGATACCAATTTCTTCTTGACTCGATCAGTAACTATCGATGGATGGATTCACCTGCAAAAATCATCAGAGGGTGCTCCGGCGGTGAGACTCTGACACTCAAATCAGTAAATAGCAGTTTTCAATCGAAAGAAAATAGACTGCGAGTTATGGAAAAGTCGTTCCCTGTGATCAATGAGCCCCCTATGTTAGGTTTAGCGAGCGTCCCTAATGTCGAGGGTTTTGAGATCTCTTATATCCGTGAGAGTCGTGCGCGTCTAAGGGACTTATACCCTACCTTCCTTATAGAGCTGATCCGAGAATATCAGGGGTTAATATTTTGATTTGATCACGATCCTCATTTATCGGGAAAACTTCCATCTTCGGGAGGGATATCTACCTTATCTGGAAAATCCAAGATTTGTCGTTATGAAATAGTAAACTGAACTAAAGGAAATTCTGACCTTCCTTTAGAATCGCTTAGAGTGCTGCGTACCAATCGATCGCTCGACCGATAAGGGGCCTTCGAGACTTGTCCGATTAGAGGGCTGACATTTGTTTAAATGATTGAGGTGACTATCTCTGCTTGATGAGTCACGATCGGTTAACGAGACGGCTGAGACCCTATCGTTTGGTAGACCCGGACGACTAAGGCCCTTCGGTAGATTGATCGGAACGGTTATGACCCCTCGGTCGATTGTTGTAGTGGGCATTGGATACTAATCAAAAGGCGTCTTTTGTGGGCTTTTGACAAATTGACTCTTTTGGTTTGGGTCTTGGATTACGTCTCATCATTTGCCCCTGACTTATGGTTTTCTAAGAAAGAGGCGCCATGAGTCATGATTTTAAATCAGAAGTTCGAGAGCCTTTTAATACGGCCGCTTCGCTTTGGTCTTCGTAAACCATTTCTCGCACATCCCATAAGAGCTTTTCTCATTACTGCTTTCTCTATCTTTTCCACATTTTTCTCTCTCTCCCTGTCAAAGAGTTATTACCGGTGACAAAGATGTCTATTCCTCAGGCTTTTCCGAACATTGGTGATATTACAAGTATCATGTCAGCACAAGAACTCCAAGAAGTGCAAACTGAGATGCTGTTGGGGGACAATTATTCTCTATTGTCCGTTACAGAGGTTGATAGGGTAAATAGAGCACCAGAAATTGCGTGTCAATGTATATTCAATCGATCAAGTACAATTTGAAGGTTCCATATTTGGGTCCTTTTTCTGAGATTCTGCGTCAGTGGAACATCTTTCCAACTCTTTTGATTCCCAGTGCTTGGCGGTTAGTAGTCGCGGTGGCTTCCCTATTAGGGTTTTGTCGTTTTCGTTTTGATTTTAACATCTTGTCCTCAATTTTTATTCTGATGAGATGTGAGAGTAAGGAGTCGACCAAGGGGTGGTACAAACTACAGACTCGGCCCGAGTTCTGTTGGAGATTTTTCTACAATGAGTCTATCGATAAGAGCTAGATGCAAAAGTTCTTTTTTGTTGAGTTCTTGGACAGGGATCGCATGCCCTGGCTTCCCAAGGCTGACGGGGTGCCCTCTGTGGGGCTGAAACCTCCGACCACTTTGAAGCAGTCGGTCGATTAGCGACTATTGCAAGTCCACCGATCGGAGCATATGAGTCGAGTTCTTGCTGGAC
This sequence comes from Dillenia turbinata, assembly GCA_037126225.1. NCBI lineage: Eukaryota > Viridiplantae > Streptophyta > Magnoliopsida > Dilleniales > Dilleniaceae > Dillenia > Dillenia turbinata. The sequence goes on along the minus strand of JBAMMX010000004.1, from coordinate 11,337,675 downwards.
GACCAGATGTTAACTCGGGGAAAAGAGAAAAGTTGATCGACTCCTTCTATTGGGGAAAGCAAAAATCGAACTAGTCGATTCTTCGAGTCATCTTGACGACGTCTTATTGGAGAATGTCACTATTGACAAGTTGACTCGAAATAACGCGAAAAGACCTCTTCAGGAGGATCTCGGGACGTCTGAGGCCCTGCTTAAGTCTTCTTCAAGGGTGACTGAGACCCTTTGCGGGTCGCCACCCTCTTTGGTGAAAAGGAGGGGGACTTCCTTGCTCCTTGCTCCATCGGGTGAAGCAAGTGTTAAATGAGTTAGGAGGAGTAGGGGATCTTCCTTCTATCGATGCTGGAACGAGAATGAATATTTCTCGGGCTGCAGGAGACAAAATGGCGGGACCTTCTTCCGTTGTTCCGGTCTGGCCTATGCGCAAGGGAAAATGCAAAGTTCTTGAGGGAGCATCTTCTTTATCCTCTATCCATGTTCAGTCTTTCGATGGCAAGAAATGCTCAAAAGAGCACGGAACCGTTGCCGTTTGTGCTAGGAACATGCAGTATAGCTACATAAATTTGGCATAAGCGGAGCGTATTGCTGGGCAATTTGACTTTCATCGCTGCGAGATTGATCTTCATAGAATGTCTTACGAACAGGTCGACGGAGCTCTTGAGTCTTTAGATTTGATGGTAATATTCTCATCGCGTCTTTCGAGTTCTTCTTCCTCTTTTATCATTTGTTAATTTGGTTTTCTTCGCATACCATAACCCTTGCTCGATTTCAGGGACAGCAAGGGAGGCAGGTAATAAGCCACTTAGAGGGACGGCTCTTTAAGTTGACCCGTCCGTGGGAATCAGTCCTCCTTCGGGAAGGACAGTCCTTGGCCACTGAAAACACACCTGGTACCCTACTCAATCAGAAGGAAGAGGAGTTGAGATCCCTTCGATCGGAATTGGTCTAGTGTCAAAGGCAGTGCGAAAGGCCGAAGTCAGAGGCTCTGGTGCACAAAAAGTTAGCTCAGCTTCGTGAGGAATCTCTTCGAACGACGGAATGTAAGATAGCGGAGTTTGAAAAGTCCCATGCAAGGGAAGCTATCATCCACAAGGATTCCCATCATAGACTATCTGAGAAATTAAAATGCACCAAAGAGATAGTCCATAGTATGGATCTAAATGATGCTTTGTCCTTAATCGAAGAAGAGATTGATACTCAAAATCCGACTGTATAATTTCTGTTTGAGATTATGTACTAAGTGGCCTTCGTTCATTTAATAAGAAATTCTTGTATTTTTCCGATAGAAGTCATCTTCTTTGTTTCTCACTGCATTGTCTCAGTAGAATTAAGGGGAGTTAGATCTTTTGCCTGACTCAGAACTCTTACACGGGATGATCATGCTCATTGGTTTGAAAGGTTGTACCACCCCTTAGTAAAGTACATGATCAATAGGGGCCGAGCGGCTAAAACCTTCTGTACGATATGGAATCTTCAAATAGTTGGGCCACGTCCGTCCGTCCGGAGAGTTACATTCCCTATTGACGATGAGTACGAATGATAGATCCTGGACGACTGAGACCTTCTGAGCGATAGGAAATTTTTAAATGGTCGGACCACGTCCACCAGTCCGGAGAGTTACATCATCTATTGACGATGCGTACGAGTAATAGATCATGGGCGACTGAGACCCTCCGAGCGATAGGAAATATTTAAATGGTTGGACCGCGTCCATCCGTCCGGGGAGTTACATCCCCTATTGACGAGCGTACGAGCGATAGATCCTGGGCGACTGAGACCCTTCGAGCGATAGGAAATATTTAAATGGTTGGACTGCATCCACCTGTCCGGAAAGTTACATCCCCTATTGACGACGCGTACGAGCGATAGATTCTGGGCGACTGAGACCCTCTGAGCGATGGGAAATTTTTAAATGGTTGGGCCGCATCCACCCGTCGGAAGAGTTACATCCCCTATTAACGATGCGTATGAGCGATAGATCCTGGGTGACTGAGATCCTCCGAGCGATAGGAAATTTTTAAATGGTTGGGCCGCGTTCACCCGTCCGGGGAGTTACATCACCTATTGAACACGCGTACGAGCGATAGATCCTGGGCGACTGAAGCCCTCCGAGCGACAGGATCAGGATATGAAGATGTAAAAGGTCCGTTAACAATTGACTTCAAGAACGTGGGAAATATCCTTACAGCTTAGAAAAATACCAGCAATAAAATTCGATGGCTATTTAGGAGCGGAAGTAGAAGGCTCCAGCTCACATGATAGAGTCCCAATCCTGACGATGTTCTAAACTTGATCTTCATATGCTTGGTGTTAGGCAAAACCTCCAAGGTATTTAGACCTAGTCTGCCCAAGATGACGTTGTAGAGTGAAGGGAGCTTTACCACATTAAACATGACAGAAGCCATCGCATGATTAGGAGGTGTTCCAAGGGTGATCGGGAGAGAGATAATACCCTCGGGATATATCCACTCACCCGAGAACCCTTTAACTGGGCCCGCGTGGGGCTGAAGATCGATAGGAGTGAATCTCATTCGTCCAAAAGCATCCCGATATAGGAGATTATAGCCGGCTCCTTGATCGACAAATATCCTTCGAACTTCAAATTGTCCAATTTTGGCGGTTACATAAGGGGATCATGCCAGTTCGGGTCGATCCTAATAAGATCTTCATCAGTAAAACCGATGACTGGCCTTTTTTCACCTTGTTGTTTATTGGTGCTCGCTACTAGGATTTCTTGTGGTGCAGGGGGAATTGCCTTTAGGTAATAGAAAATTTGTGTAATTAGGCGTCTGACCTTATTTTCTGTTGGTTTATTGCGGACCTGAAGAATCACCCTATCCCTTCGGTCTGTCGAAGGTCGAGCAGCTTGGCGTTCTTTCTCTTGGTTGCGTTGTGGCGGTTCACGCCGGTAATTGGCAGGAAGACCTCTTTCCCTCCCGGTGACGAACTCTCATAGTCTTCCTTCACGTATTAGGAATTCTAATTGGTCTTTTAATTTCTTGCAATCATCGGTCGTGTGACCGTAGTCTCGATGAAAGTGACAGTATTTCGTTCTGTCCTTACTGGAATCATCCTCGGTTGATCATGGGGGCCATCGAACGTATGGCTTGTCTCTGATAAGGGCTAAGACCGGGCCAGGGGTTTCACTCAGCGGGGTGTAGTTGTTGTATCTCCTTGGAGGAGGAGATTTTGTTCGATTTCTCCTGGGCGGAGACCTCCAGGGTGACTGGTTCCGTTCTTTACGGGTAGTCCGATCTCTTCTATAATCGGATGCTTCAGCGTCCTCGGCAGCAATGTACTTTTCAGCTCAAGCGTAAAATTCTTGGATGGTAGCAGGGGGTTTCTTTGTGATAGACACCTTGGTATAGCAATAACAAGGCGGTGGACTTCCTCTTAACCCCCCTGCTTATCACAAAATGTGATTCGAACTGTTTACGTAATTGAGAGAAGGTCTTTATACTCAATGGTGGGAGAGAGTTGAACCAAGTAAGTACGTTTTCTTATAGAGTAGTGGGAAAGTACTTGCACATGGCTGCGTCAGGCATGTCTCTGGAGATCTTTACAGTTATAAAATGGGCCATATGATCTCGGGGGTCTGTTGTCCTATTGTATCTCTCCATGGGAGGCAGGAGCACATTGCATGGCATAGGCTCTGAGGAGATTTTGGAGTCGAACAGTGAAGCGTAAGAATAAAAGGGGATTTGGTTTCCCTGAGGGTTGGCTCGCTTTAGTTCCTCGGCTACTAGTTGCTCGACCTACTTTCAAAAATCATCAGGGACTGGTCTGGAGTTTTTAGATGCTTCCCCACATGGGGGCTACGGTCGTCGCTGGGGACGTCTAAATCTCCCAACAGATGATTTGACTTCAGGTCTGAGGGCGCGACTAAGGTCCTCCAGTTGTCTGCTCACATCCTGAAATTTGGATTCCAGCCTTTCCATCTGGGGTGATTGACTTGCTCTGGAATAGGGTCGGCCATGGGTTGGACCAGGAGTGCGGATTGTAAGGCTTGTTCTTGATGGGGTGATCTCATGGGTGCTACCTAATTGCGAGTGGCTGGATCAGGCGCCACAAGAGGAGCGGTTTCAGAAAGTGTAGCAGTTCGCCCTTCAACAGGAGGGACGACTCTTGAGGACGCTCTGGTTCTCGGAAATATGATTGTCGAAACGACAAAAACTACTCTAATCTGATTTCCCACAGACGACGCCAATCTGATGGAGGTGGGTTAATGGCTCCACAGATACCAGCTCCTTCTTGACTCTAACAGTAACTGTCGATAGGCGGATTCACCTGCAAAAGCCGCCGAAAGGTGTTCTGGTGGGGAGACTCCGACGCTTAAGTCAATAAATAGCGGTTTTCGATTGGAAGAAAACAAATTGAGAGTTATGAAAAAGTCGTTCCCTGTGATCAATGTATCCCATGTGTTAGGCTTAGAGAGTGTCCCTGATATCGAGGGTTTTGAGATCTCTTATACCCGTGAGAGTTGTGCGCTCCTGAGGGACTTATACCCTACCTTCCTTATAGAGTTGATCCAAGAATCTCGAAGGTTAATATTCTGATTTGATCACGATCCTCATTTATCGGGAAAACTTTCATCTTCTGGAGGAATATCTACCTTATCTGGAAGATCCAAGATTTACCATTATAAAATAGGAAACTGAACTAAAGGATATTTTGACCTTCTTTTAGAATCGTTTGGAGTGTTGCGTACCAATCGATCGCTTGACTGATAAGGGGCCTTCGAAACTTGTCCGATTAGAGGGCTGACATTTATTTAATTGATCGAGGTGACTATCTATACTTGATGAGTCACGATCGATTAACGGGAAAGCTGAGACCCTATCGTTTGATAGATCCGGACGACTAAAATCCTTCGATAGATTGATTAGGACGGGTCTGGTCCCTTGATCAATTGTTATAGTGAGTGTTTGAAACTAATCAAAAGATGACTTTTGTGGACCTTTAAAAAATTAAATCTTTTACTCTAGATTTTAGACTACGTGCCATCACCATCAAAGCTCCCAAGTTTCATGTGAAAATCACATTCATAAACCATGAAAGGCGTAAACTCCATTCACGAGGAAAGTAAGTACGAAGCTACGTACATACAAAACACGCCAATTGAAAATAGGAAATTAAAAGTCTATTGCGTTGAAGCAACTATGCGGTTGATCTATACAATTTTCTTTTTTTCTTTTTTTCGTTTTTTTTTTTTTTAATGATCTATACAATACATTTCACCATTGATGTTTGGTCTATTAGTAAGACACTAGATTTTCTTATTCAATATCTCAAATTTGAATCTTAAGAGTAAAAAAATATACATCAAAAGAGTCAAATCTTAAATCGGATCCCACAACAGTTCGACCGTATTAGTCAAATTTTTGAATATCGATAGTCAAGTAAAAAAATACAATACAATATATCTCAATTTCTTGGTATGTGACTCCCTTAAATTTAGCTTTGGAAATATGAGGTGAACGAATTAAAACACTTTTACACGAGGTAAGTGCTCATTTACATAAGGTAGCCTTCCTTTGCATAATTTAGTCCTTCTTTGTCCCAACGAGATAATGTAATGGTCATAATTCCTTCCTAACTCGGTGATTTTAGTTTTAAATCTTAGTGTAACAAAAAAAAAATAATCGTTTGTACGCTATAAGTCATAAATCAAAAATTTGTATGGTTAGCATTTGTATTCACTTGATGGCAGAGCTATATAAATAAACCTAAACAAAAGTTCCTTAGTCTAGCCGAGGATAATGCCACGCTCCATCAATCTCATGGCCTTAAATTTCCATAAATAATAAACTAAAACGATACTTTTCGGTGGCAATTTGATTTTAGGAGGCAAAATATGTATATAAATTTATAAATATATGAATTCATATATATATATATATATATATATATATATTATATGTGTGTGTATTGAAAGTATAATAAATATAAAAATCAATTATCTAAAATATAAAATATTAAAATTGAAAACTTGGCAAACAGAATTTTCTATATTCCTTTAATTGAAAGATTTTTTTTTTAAATAAGAATAAGAAAAAATTTTGTGAGAGGAGGAAGTAAATAAGTGATATATGTTGTAAAATTTTAAAATTGTCTATGTTATTGTAAACATAAAAAGTATCAACTCACTCGCTGTACAAAATACTTTCCGATTTAATGTAGGGGTAGGGAGAGGGTGGACATATATATACGCAATCTTCCCCTTGCATTTTTGTAAAGAGTCTATTTTCATGCCTCAAACCATAACCTTAAGGTCATAAAAAAAAACAACTCCACCATTGCACCATGAAAACATAAAAGCTATGTTTTGATAATTTATTAGGATCTAAATTTTAAAAGGTGGGAACATTGTTTAAAAATGAGAGGAAATTTGAGAAATATTAAGTATTATTTTGTATGTAATAAATGTACATAACCAAATTTACATAGTCCAATTTGTAACCCTAACTATGGTCAATATACTATAATGTATACCATAAATATACTTTCAACATTATCTTATTACACAGTAATATTGTGTTATTATAATAGTAAATATTGTATGAATATTATGTTATTAAAATTATACTAATACAAAAGATAAAAATAACGAGAATTAAGAAATTATTTTTAGTTATTTATGAGAGTGGAGAGACAAATTAATATTATTTTTTATTCAGAGATAATACTAAGAAATTAAAATATACTTATAGATTTAAAAAAAAAAAAAAGTGAGGGTGCAATTGCCACCCTCCGCGTGGCTCGCCTCCCTCTTCCCAGTGAATTGGGGTGGTGGTGAATGTTAACGTCAAACAAGTTCATGCCCAATTTAGTTTGTTTTTGGACAAGTATGGCAGTAGGCATTTCTGTTTTGGTTGCTTACCTTAAATACATTTTATTTTTAACATATGGTATGTGGGTCATACCACATGTATATTGTTTGACCATGAAATTAATTGCATGAATGCTTTGAATGTAGCTTTGGACACATGATCATCTCACAACATATAATTGTGAATGAATTGAATTTTTGTACATACCTACGTTGTCATTATTAAAATCAAGTTTTCCATGGAGTTTACATCTATTTAAAAGAAAAAAAATACCCAACTTGTGAGCTTACAAAGTAGAGGAATTAAATTTCATATTTTCAATGGACATATAATAATTCATGATAGATTTTGCACTGTATAGATACAATTTTATATTCAAATTAAATAAACGCCCATGGCACTTAAACATATCTTTTTAGGCTTAAATTTGGTTATGCTCATCTCAACTCAATCTCATTTTGTATTTTCACTATTAAATATAGATACAATTTTATGTTCAAATCTAATAAAATTAACCACTAAGTATAAGATTTTCCTAATAAATCACAAAATCACACACTAAATTAACTTTCAATAAATTTGTATCTAGGCAATGGCCGATACCTATTGAAATTTAAGCGTAAGTCTATGGCCCCTCTCATCTCATCCCTTGAGTGTACAGGAAATCTAGTCAATTTTACTCAACCTTAAACGATGTAAAAGGGTCTGATTTCAGAAAGAGCTTTAGTCAACTCATAGTTTAAAAGCAGCAATGAGAGACTACTTAAATTTAATAGGAAGATCAAACTAAAATTCTAACAGAAGTTCGATTTCTCTCATTCTCTTTTTTTTTTTTTTTTTTTTTTTTTTTTGGTTCGGAAATCTCTGTGTTGGGGAGGTGGGTTGTCTAGGTTGGAGATGGAGAAACGTGACCACAATATTTTTTCTCAGGGACTCTAATTCTTTTATATTTATCATGTCTTTAATGAGTGACTGTTAAAGAATTAAAGTCGGGACACTTAGCCTAGAACTAAGGCCAAATCCCGACTCTAACACATGGCCGAGCTTTGCCAAGGGTTGAGCTTTTATGGTTGATCCGGCTTAAAATTTTTTTTGGGTCGGTGCACCCAATATCAAGCTAGATGGATCGTTGGTCATTGCTTATGTCTACAATTCTCAAGTAAAAAGCGAGGAGGTTGAGGATTTTTGAAGTTTATGTACCTTTAGGATCAAAGTGTTACATGAAACATTTTGGATAGACTTACCTTATTAAAAGTTAAAGCTAGCTATTTCGCAAGAGAAACTAAGGTATATGTGATTGAGATTGACATAGGGTAGATGGAATATGAAATTCAAACCAAGGGAATATGCCTGCTCAGTTTAACAGAATCATGTATTCTTTTGTATTCTTATATATTTTACAAATTAAGTAACAAAAAAATAAAGAAAAAGAGAACTTAATACAAATACAAACAGCATGGTTTATCAGACCTTTTTGGCCAAAAAAACCGTGAATCCATTAAGATTCCAAGGACTACAACTAAAAGGCCCATGAATCAAATTCCCGTGGAGAAATCTTGTCATACGAGAATGACCATTCGAGGATGATGATGACAAGGACGAATAATTTGAATCACGGGCTGCTTCTGAACCATGATCATCTTCGGGTTCGCCAATCTCAAACCACTCAAACATGTCAGACTTGGAAGAAACATTATCAACAACTTTGCTTCTCTCTTTATTTTCTTGAAGTACAACTTTCTTGTCACCACCACTAACTTTTAGTTTCTTCTTGATCTTCTTCTTCCAAACCAACAGCTTAGAGATAGTGATAGAATATCTACTTTTGTTAGGAGCAGCCACCTCATCATCGCCATCATGGGTTAATGGTTGTCTTGGCAAGGGTAGGCCTAAGCTTTGCATGGCGGGTGGCGGACTAAGCGGTGGCAAAGGATCACTTGCTTGTGGATCCTTTGGCTTCCCCGGTTGCATTTCCCATTTGAATGGAATGCCTTCCGCATTTCCTCCATAGAAAATCCGTGATGATTTTCCCACCGATGAGTCTCTTGAAAGAATTCTATTGTTGAATAGTTCATCTCCTTCAAGTATTGAGTTGGCCTTTTGCTCCTTTTCATAGTAAACGCCCTTGTACTCCATTTTTGGTGATGGTATGTTTGATAGGTTATTGAAGGTTTTGTATTTGATTTTAAGGGGTTGTGAATTTCATGAAGAAATTGAATATATAGTGAAGTTCATATGGCATTTCCCATGTTTGAAGGGTAATGAGGAGTCTTAAGGATGAACGATTCTAGTTGGGTTTTTGAATAGTTGGAAGTCGTGATTCTGATTAGATTTTCGCTTAGTTTTGTTGGGATATTTGTTTATTTTATTTTTTGTGTTACACTCTTCTATTGTGTAGCTTTGAGTGGCCTTCAATTCTCTTGGCATTGGCAGGCAAACGAAGGAAAAATTGGAAGGAAAAATGTCCTTTGTTCTCAAGATTACGTTAACCCCTTTATTTTTGGTGGTGTCGTATGACTTTATAAGAGTCTTTGCTATTGCATGTGCCATAGCCATGGCCAAGGCCCTGCTCCATGCTTCTTGAATAAGCGTAAACTATTTGGATAAGAAAATTGTTGATATATCAAAAGAAAATTATATTTTCCATCTTTTGAAACCATATGCAGAGTTAATCTATCGCGTGGTATTTCAAAATTTTTGTCTGGAAAAGTATGAAATGTTTATCCAGTGAGTGTTACTCAAACTAGCGTGTAATTGAATGATTAGGTATTGATATTTTTAAGAAAAATCTCTTATGTATAGAGAAAACAAATATTGAGAAAATTATCTTTTAAGAATTCAACTCAACTCAAAGTAGATTTAATCAGATTTAAAGTGATTATCAGATATCATGTTTTATATAAAAACAAGTGAGTATAGCTACAACTAGCTATATATGTCATAAAATGATGTACTATTTTTATTTTAGTTATATCGACATTTGAGCCCGTGATCTCTGAGTTTGAGAAATGAGATTATGATCACTAAATTCTCACCTTGAGAGTATAAAATCGTTTACTATGTCAACAAAATATTTCTTTTTCCCCTAACAATGTTAATCGAGTTAAATGACCTCAATTTATGTACAGAGAGGTGGGTTTCATAACCTTGGCGTCTTCTTTATGTGAACGCAGCTAAAATAATTAGTAGAAAAAGTCTAGAGTCTAGTGTTGGTTAATTGAATATTACTTTTCTTATAACACAAGATCCCACTATTTTATTTTATTTTTGGTCCAATAATGTATTGAGTATACTATGTTTTGTTGACCCCTAAATTTCTATCTTCCTTTCTTGTTGGCGACACTCTCTCACTAAGCAAGCAAAGTAGTCCAAACAATCCCAAGAAATTTAAACAGTTGTTCACCAAATGAATGACGACTCTTGCAACAAATCGTTGCATCAGAGAAAACGAAATAAAAGATTTCGAAATCGTCCTTCTTAATTTTTTTAATAGGCCATAAACATAAAAGTTGGCACAACTAGAAATAATATATGAGTAATATTAAATGAATTAGATGTATATCAGGTTCAATGTGCGATAATATATTTTGATCAATTTTAAATTAAATATTTTATTGATTTGAGTATAATATTATCGATAATTTGATCAAAAATTAATCATCTCATGTTGATATGGATAATTATAAAAAATTTAATCTATTTAATTTATAATTAATTTGTCATATAAGATAACAAGATATTTTACTTGCCACTTAATTACTAAGATATAATCATATGTTCTTTTTAATTCCTGTGGGAGTTGGTAAACAAGTAGGACAAGACTAGGCTTAATGAAGAAACCCCCATAGATTGAAATGTCAATATTGTTTTGTTTTATTAAAACCAAGACTCTCAAACGCCCATAGACTCCCAAACCTGTGTTTTTTTTTTTTTAATTAAAATCAAGAAAGAACAACATTGATTACCAAAACCAAAGATACCTATGCCTTAAGAATTTATCAAACTGGATAAGTTCAATGATTTTTACCTATGCCTAGAGGGACGGAGCCATGCGATGAGCACATAAGGAACCTATGCCTAAAGGGGAGGGGACATCATTCGTCCCCCACTCTTAAATTTTTCTACTAGTTCAATGTTGTAAGAGTTCAAGTATAAATGTTTCACAAACACAGCTCAGGTAGTAGAATCTTTCCATTTCAATCTTCTTTTTTCTGATTCGATTCCGTTTGATTGTATTTCCTTATATTTAAAAAAAAAAAAGGAGTTCAAGTATAATATAAAAAATTAAATACAAACAAATATAATATGATAATAAGAGTTTTTTAGTAGAATAGATTTAAATTTTAATAATAATTCAGTTTTATTTAATAATTATACGGAAATGATTATATCTTATTGTGTAAACTTAAAGTCACAAATTTTCTTATAAACTAAAAAAATAATAATAAAGAATTCGCTGCCTCCCTCATTATATTATAATTTGCTTTAAATAATTAAACAAAAGAAGAATAATATTAGGAAGCAATTTTATAAATTGAAAATGCTGATTAGCACAAATTGAAAAATATATAATTTGTATAAAAATTTCTAAAATTTATGGTAAATACATTTCCTATAGCATTTCTTCCCTTTTGTGGGTTAATGAAAAATATTTGGCTCATATCGCAACTAGCAAAATGGATATGAATTTTCTTTTTCATTTTTTTTTTTTTTTTGTTTTTACGCTCCATCCCCTTTTAAATACTTTAAAAATCAAATTTTTGTATCTAAGGGAATAATCAATATATTTTTTAGCTTTTATGCTCCTCGAAAAAAAGATTAATAAATTTTAATGATTTTTCTATTTATTATATTATTTTTAATTACTTTTAGACTTTTTAACTATTTTATTATTTTTATATTAATGTTAACAAACATATTTAAGTAATTAAAAATTATCTTATTAGTCGGATATATTTTATTTTTACTATTTTACTCTCTAATTTTTTTAAAAAAAAATAAGATTTGAATTATTATTATTATTGTTATTATGGTATTTATTTTGATTAAATTGATTATCTTTTTTAAATAGTTAAAATTTTATTTTTTAAAATCATAAATATTTTATATCTGAATAACAGTTCATATCAGTTTAACAACAGTTATCGGCCCTAAAAAAATCAAACATCAATCATAAGCTATTATTTATTATCCATAGGCAGAATTTTATAAACCAAACCAATCAAACCCTTAATTTACCTGAAGATTTTTTTCCCCCTTATGTCCCAAAACTCAATTACTTAGGAATTACTCAAGAGTCACAATTTCTCCTCCGCACCCAACACTGGGGTGACCACGGCTCGGATCAAACCATGAACCGAATTAGAATCGGTGACTCAAAAACCAAATAGAAACCACTTTTTCGGTTTCAGTTTAGAAATTGAAACCAGAATTGAAGACATATGGTTCGATTTCGGTTCTTAAATTTTAGGAATCGGAATCGAAACTGAAACCGGAATCGGAATCGGAACCGAAACCAAAATTAAGTATTTTTTTGTTGAAATTGGAACCAAATTTTTGAAAATGATTGGTTCTTACTTTTGAACAAGTATTAAACTCATTTAAAATTTAAATTTTATTATTGTGTCACAATTATAACAATAAATATGCACAAAAACCAAAATCATTTCAAATTTCAAATTTTTTATCATTATGTCATAACAATCAACATGCACAAAAATCAAAATCATTCAACTTTATGTAATTATAAGAATGATAATATATATATTCTTTCTTTTTGATTTGTTGATGTGAATTTATTGATCAAATATATTTCGATGAGAATTTTTTTACGATAAATGTTTGATTTAAAGAGTTACATAAAATAAATAAATCGGCGTAAATTAAATCCTTACATACAAAACTTGAGTTTAAATATAATTTAAATATATGACAATTTAAATTAAAATAATTCGATCGAATTAATGAATTGAAAAACAATATAATTAAGTCACATATTTTCTATTAAAAAGTTAAGAAAATTAAAATTAAATAATTTAAATTTCGGTTCTAAACGATTCGAATCGGAACCGAACTATAAGGAACTAAAACCATCGGTAAGCGGTTTGATTTCGGTTCCGATGGATAATGAATTTGAACTGCAGATTCTAGAATTGGAGCCAAACAGTGAGGAACCGAAACCAAAATCAATGATGAGCGATTCGATTCCGATTCTATTGGATGATGAATTGAAACTGACAGTTCTAAAACCGAAACCGACTGTTCCGAAACCGTGGTCACCCCTGCCGAGCCCCAAACCCCAAAATCCCTTTTAGCTCGTTGTCTTTCCATATTTTACATACCCATTTTCTTTCTTTCTTTTTGATTTTATTTTCTTCAAAACTTGAATGGCGAATCTTGACGTAATAATAAATAAAAATACTTCTTTGATGACTTCAAGATCACGGATTTGATACGTGAAAATAATCTATTTATAAAAATATAAAGAAAAAATTATGTACATATACACGCAATCTCCTCCTACTCTCACACTAAGTCGGGAAGAATTTTGTACACCAAGTGAATCTTTTTTTTTTTTTTACTACTCACAAAAATTAATATATTTTGAGCCATGTATTTGGTTAGATTGAATTGGTCATAGTTTGCTCTTTGTCGATAAAATTGCAATTTTGAGATGTGAATAAATGTTGATTAATTTTCTGAATTTGGAATTTTAGTTTGTGATTGCAAAATTTTTAGGCTTTAAAAGTACAAATATGGTTTACTTTAGATTGAGAATAACTATATGGATTCAAACAAGTTTGGAGGCAATATGTTGGTATCAAGTCATATCAGGTGATTTTACCAATTACAAACACATAGGATGGGAATAATTTTGAAGACCCTCTTTCATTTCTTGGAATGAAGAAATTATACTCATATCCATTTCCAAAAACTTGGAATGGTAATAAGTATTTTCCTTTCAATTCCCACAAGATTACTAAACGGTACTTTCTATTTAGTGCGTGTATGAAAGTGTTTAAATTACAGAAAATAATGGTTGTCCTACTATTGAATTCAAAAAAATCTTTTAACACTATTTTCAAAATTTTTACTTTTTCAATATTTTATTTAAATTCTCTTCCTTTTTTCTCGATCAAAAGATTTTTCTTATATTAAATAATTATGAAACTGGTGAAATTTCATGTCATATATACCTTTCATAGTTGTTGATATCTTTGCCATACCATGCATCTATAACAAATCACAAGTATTATGATAGTGAGAAAATTGTTAAAAAATATATATTAGATTAGTCAGTAATTAATAAAATAATTGATAATTAATAGACTGATAAATAGTTAATAGAATAAGTTAATAAAAATTAATAAAATTAGTTAGTAAAAATAATATAAATAGTAATTTTAAACACATAACGGGTATTGAACAGAATAATATTAGAATTCTTCTTTTCCCCTCTTTGAATTCTCTCTCTCTCTCCAATTTCTCTCTTTCTATCTTTTTCCTTCTCTTTAGAGTTAGATTATTACAATTTGGTATTATAGTTCATGATTCTTGGCAAGATGATTAGAAAATGGCAGAGGAAGTGTTGCTCAAAAAACAACTCAAGAAATTAGATGCAAAAGTTGACGAATTGCGACTACAAATCGATAAAAAATTTGATGAACAAAATAAAAAGATGGAAGCTTTTTTGGCTAATTTTGAAGCAAAATTTGATACCTTCTTGAAGATGATTAATAAAGACAAACATGAAAAATAAGGTATTGATACACTTTCTGAATCTTCCATTCAATCTACTCTTAGTAAAGAAATATTTAGGGTAAAAACAGGGTCACAAATGATCAAGAAAGAATCTATTAATAGTGATTTCTTGGCAAACATTCCAAAAATAAAAATCTCAGGGTTCATTGAGAAAAATTTTTTAATAGAAGTAGAATATCAATTGTCCAAAAAAAAATTGTCAATGGCAGATTCTTGTCAAATCCTCCAAAAATTGAACTTCTAGTATTCTCTGAGCAAAATCTTTCATCAAGAAGAAATTCAAAAAAAGTCACTCTTAAACTCTCTCGTCTCCACTTTTCTCCCACTACTCTCTCAGCAATTCAAGTCACATCCGTTGTTCATCTCCATCACCTTATCTCTCAACATAAATACAAACTTTGATTTAAAATTTATGAATTCAAAGTCTCAATTCTTACTTTTTCATCTTTGAGAACAATGATGTATTCAAAGAGGGAAGGTATTGTAACAAATCGGAAGTATTATAATAGTTAAAAAATTATTAAAGAATTGTTAAATTAGTTAATAGTCGATAGATTAATTAATAGTTAATTGATTGATTAGTAAATAGTAGAAAAATTAGTAGAAATTAATAGAATTAGTTAATACAAATAGTATAAATAATAATTTTGAGTATATACTGGGTATTGAATCGAACAAAATTGAAATTTCTCTTTTGTTCTCTTTGTATTCTCACTCCCCCTGTATCTCTTTCTCTCTTGTCTTTTTCTCTCTCTATGTCTCTCTATCTTTCCCTCTTTAATTTCTCTCTCTCTCTTTTTTTTTTCCTTCTCTTTATAGTTGGATTCCAATATTTCTCATACCATCTCAATTATAATGCCGAACTTAAAAATATGTGTACCAATCAATCGATCGATCATACTCATCTTGTATACAATATTGAACAAATGTATAATATATTTTTTTTTAATGAACTCTTTATTTTTGAATCATTACTTTAAAATTTTAATATGTAAATATATATATGGTAAGAAAGAAGAAAGAAACAAGGCCAGAGGCCCAAACCACCGCCTAGACTAACCGCTAAGGCTCTTACTTAGGACATTGCTTTTGTTAGTAACACGACACTTCCCCAAACCCCTCATGTCTTTCTCTAAAAGCTTTATTAGCTCTTGAGGAGGACGCTCAAGTAAAGTCACTCCTTTGGGGGCATTTCTTCCCATAAACGCTAGCTGATCAACACAGTGGTTAATCTCTCTAAACACATGCATAACTCTTGAGCCCCCCAGCACTTCCAGTAGGTCTCTGCATTCTTTGATAACAAGAAGCAGAGGGTGGTTCTCCTAGACTTGATTTGCCAGAAAATGGACTAAAGGGAGGTAGTCCACCTCCATTTGGAGATTGCTCAACTATAAGTCCTTAGCAAGCTTCAAGCCTTCTATTAAACCCCATAACTCAGCTGACATGACATCAACTCTTCCTATGTTGATCATATAACCCTTGATCCAGTTGTCATCCTCTTTTCTTAACAACCCACCAGCACTAGCATTATTGGAAAGGTGGTCAACAAAACCATCTGAATTGCATTTAACCCTCCCTTCCTCTAGAGGCTTCCACTTAAGTCAGACTCCCCAAGCCTCTTTATTGGTATGCTTATCCTCAAAAGCCTATAACCAGTACTTACAGGTATAGTTAATCTTCCTTAGTAGAGAATGGTTGTTCTCCATCTTGTTTGCCATGACCAACCAGCACCTCCTCTTCCACAGATTCCAAATAGCTACAATAAAAAGGACCACATCCTTCCACTACATTGGACCAGTCTTGTCACCCACTCCCTTCCTTAACCAATTCACTATATTTTCCTCCCAAAACTTCCCTCTTCCCTCGTGAATAGCCCCTATAAACTGCCACACCTTTGATTCCCTGTAGTCTCTAAGGACATGGATCAAAGTCTCCTCTCCCTCTCCACACAGCTAACAAGAGTAATCATTAGTCAAACCCTCCTCTTCCTTTTTGCATTGGTTCGATATCTACCCCAAGCCGTTGTCCAAAGTAACAACTTCACTCTGTCAAGACTCCTGGACCTCCAAACCTAGCACCAGTCCTCCTCACTATGAGAGTTGTCAGGGTGATTGCATATAACAAGAACATAGGCACTGGCAACCAAAAAATCCCCATTGTTGGTTTCGCTTCACACCATGACGTCCTTCTCTATTTCACCTCTAGCGATCATGATTCCACAAATTTCCTGTCTTTAGTAATCCATCTCCTAAACTTCCAGACTCTCCACCTACCCTCACTATCAATGAACTCTTCAACTTTAAAAGGTGGCAGCTCTCTCTCCTGAGGGCGCACAACATACTCCAGAAAACTTCCCTCCCCAACCCACCTATCTCTAAAAAATCAATGTCCTGCCCATTTCCCACTCTCCACTTGATTCCAGCTCTTAAGCATTCTCTGCAATTCAAGATGCCACTCCAAACACTAGACCCTCCAGCTCCTTTCCTATAATCGAACAGACTAACCTTGTTAAGATACTTGGCTCTAATCACCTGACACCAAAGAGCATCTTTCTCCTTTATCACCATCCAACCGAGCATAGCAAGCATGGCCAAATTGCTCTGACGCATCTTACGGATACCAAGCCCACCTCGCTTCTTATCCTTGCACATGGTATTCCAATTAACTAAGTGAATTTTCCTATCCCCTTCCTTACTATCCCAAAAGAAATTTCTATTGATTTTATCCAACTTGGCACAGGTATTGCTTGAGATCCAAGCCGTTTGCACTATATACATAGGAATGGCCATAGTAATGGCTTGAATAAGAGTCCTTCCTACAATGCTCAAGGCCTTCGCTTTCCAGTTACTCAGCTTGTTTCTAACTTTTTCAACTAAGTGATTATAAAAATCCTTCTTAACCCTCCTATAAACAGTAAGAACCCCAAGATATGTCCCCAAATCATCCATAGGAGAGAAAATTGCTCATTGAGAGAGAGAGGTTTTAGTTGTTCAAGGCGTTTTAGGAGAACCAAATCCTAGATTTGGAGGAGTTTACTTCCAGCCCACTTTCAGCTAAAAACTCTCTAAGGCAATACATGATAGCACTCAAGTTTAGTTGTTCTGCCTCAGCAAAAAGTAAGAAATCGTCAGCAAAGAACAGATGAGAAATCAGGGGACCATTCCTTGACCCTTTAATGGGATTTCACCTCCCCTTACTGATCTTTTTATTGAATCATATAAGAGAACCTCTCCATCACTAAAATAAAAAGATAAGGAGAAAGCGGATCTCCCTGTCTAAGACCCTGACCCATCTTCATTTGGGGGAGCACCTCCCTGTTCCAGATAAGAGAAGTTCCCCCACAGGTGACAGCATGTATAATCAATCTAACCATCACACACAGTGGGAAGATTAATATCTAACAAGACTCTCCCCAAAAAGCTCCAAGAGACGTTATAATAAGTTTTTCTAAGATCAATCTTAAGGATCATACTATACTTCCTACCCCTGGATTTGCACAGAGAGTGGATAATCTCCTGAGCCACAACAATGTTACTTGTCGTTCCCTTCCCCGGGAGAAAACTACTCTGGTGATGGCTAATCGACTCTTTTAACATGGGTCTAAGTTTTTGAACTAACACTTTGGCTAACACCTTATAGGAAGTGTTGAAGAGATTTATTGATCTAAAATCATTAATTGTGCTTTGACTCTCATTTGTAGGGATCAATATCATATGAGCATCCACATGAGCATTACAAAAAAATCCATCTCTCATGGCTTCATTCGCGAACCTGCAAAGGGACTCCTTCATCCTTTTGTCCCATCTTTGTCATACTACTCACCTCCTTTCCCACAGATTTTTCATCTTTTTTTGATTTCTTCACACCGTCAAAGAATTGGCCAATTTGTATGTTGCTTGTGCCTCCTCTTCCTTCTCTCTTTCCTTTCCCATGACTGACAACTGTAGATTGTCCCATTTCTACATCCGCGACTGTCCCCTCGAACGACCTGTTGTGTTGATACTGCGCATCCTCCGAGGCATGGTTGACCTTCCAAAAACTAGCAAACCTATTGTTCTAGTGAGTGCCTCTCTTGCCTTTCTCATTTTGATTTCTATATCTATGAAATCTCTGTTTTCGAGCTACTATCATCTACGGCCCCAATCTCATCTCTCCCTTCCTTGTTGTTCATCGGAAAACCACTTTCTTTGGCCACTTTTGACTGGGTCTCTTGCATCTCCATGACTTCCTTAGTCTTGATCTCCTCACAGTTCTCGCTATTATGACCCACTCGTCCACATAAGAAATAAATGGTATGGAGGCCCTCATATTTAACCTATTCCTGATGCAGACTCTTGAGATCAGAGGCCTATCTAGATCCACCTCGATGCAAATTCTCGCAAATTTACCTCTAAGGGCATTAGTTGTGTTCCCAATCTATTTTTAGAGGCTTACCAATAGCTCTTCAGATTTCAAATAGGATTTCCTCCTCAAAGAACTCAATTGACAACTGGGGAAGACGAACCCAAACCGCTGTTGAGGTGACTTTGGCCGATTGAGCTTGAAACCAAGAGTGCCACCTCCTCACTGTTAAATAGTGATCATCATCTAGGGCTTCCTGTTAAAGCATGATAATAGTAGTTTTTTGCTGAGAATTTTGCTAAGAAAAATCCTTCACCGAAGTCAATCAACTCCACTGCACCTTCGTTTCTCCACAGAGTATTAATCTTCATATTCATGAGATTGTAACCGATGTCCTTCCCTGGTAATCTTATTTATACTATATATTGATTTTGGTACTCTATGACAAGATATTCTGTTATTAAAAAAAAAAAAAAATTATGTGTTAGCAAAACCAGTATGATCAACTCGACTGCGATGGTACCACTTGCTAAAGCCCTGGGCTCCATCATAGCAACCTAACCTTATGCTTGTGATTTGTGCGTTCCATAATTAATCAACTTTTGAAAGAGTGCCGAATACTTGCAGAAAAATAGGCCTATATTTGTAACACGCCAGGCTAGCTTCTCCAGCCTTTGAAATTTTAACAACTCTCTCTGATTTCTAGACGCATACAAAACCAATTTTAATAGACTGAGATATGCCCTTTAGATTGTTAGATAAGAACAACCTTTATCATTTGCACTTCTAATTATTAATCTACTTTTTGTTAAATTGCTGACAGATATATTTGTCTAATAGATATTTGTTCTCCAAAAACATTTTCCTTAATTGTTATTGGTTTATAACTTTTGTTAAATAGTCTATTTCCCCAGCAATGAATGACAAGCAAAAATAACTTCTCATTCTTCATAAATTTTAACTTGGTTTGTTTGTTGGCTGACCAGAAAATTTTCAACCAAAAAAAAAATACAGAATAAACTGAAAAATATATTTATTCCGTAAAACAAATGGAGCCAAGCAGTTTTCTTAGCAGACTGTTTTCCCTTCCATAAAGCATTTAGCTTGGCTAGACCTGTCTAAAGTGGAATTTCACTCCCCCTAAACCCAACTAGCCTAAAAAAATAGGCGTACTCCTTTTTCTTGAAAATGAGTGTTTATTAGAGTTCAGCCCTGCCTTTGAAATCCCCCCAAAAAAATAAATAAATAAATAAAAGAGAGCTAAGTGACAGACTAACCAGATTATGGATAATAATATCTCAAAAAGTTTGAAATTTAAACCAACTCCTAAATTGTAGCAACAATCCTACAAACGGCTATTTTCAGTTTCACTTCCCTATAAGATATTATCCCACTTCAAAAATTTTCAAAAAAAGAATGGCAAGCAAAAACAAGAAGAACAAGCAGCATTTACCTTCTCCACTAGTGGTATCAACAGATTGCACAGGATTCAATCTCAAATCACTATATCGATCTTGTCAAAGCCTTTGCTTATGTTCCAAGCAATCGCATGATCACGAGAATGAGCGTTTACCCCTAACCCCAACAGAAGAGAACTGGCCAAAAGCTTCCCCTTCCCGTTCTTCTACTTGGACTCCTACGATTCAACGAAAGTGCAACAGTGATGACAGCCGATCAGTTGCGGAGGCATACTTGGCAAGAGCGCGTAAATTGGAGCTTGAACTTATTGAGCTCAAAGAGTGGCTGAATTCAGAGATTGAAATGAAGAAAGGAAAGGGTTCTCAGAACGGGAAAAAGGACCAATTTTTTGAGGATAAAAAGCAAAATTTCACAAGAGCTCGACTCATAAGACTGGCAGATGGAAGTTATCTGCATAGCTTCTTCGGTGTTGGTGCATTTGGAGGACACTTTCAAAATCTAGCCTTGCAAGTTTCTGCACCTGCCATTGTTTCTCCAGAAACTGGTTCAAATGTATCTCAGGTAATCTCAAAATTTGCTTTGTTGTTTGTTCCTAATCAGCCTTGCTCAAATGTCTTTAGTGCTATTGTTTTAGCCCTAAAAAAGGTATGTTGTATGGGTATTATTATAAATGTCCCTAATGCCTTTATCAAGACATATGATGCAAATACTTTGTAATAGTGTAAAATTTTTACAACTTTGCTATGGTGTCCTGGTCCATGCTTTATAGCTATTTTGATTTTGGATAGATCTTGAATCGGATGGCATTGATGGGGAGATCAAGTCTGATCAACTGGCTACTTAAATCAATGCCAATGGGTAGCATGTCTGGCAAAAACGTTCACGGCAATCATGCCACACTGCTCTCAGAAGAGAGCTTTTTGGAGGCCGTTTTGTTGAAGGCAATAGACAAGTTAGAGATACTAGCGCTGGAAGGGCTACACATTCAGATCTGTGGACAAGACAAGGCCAAGAAAGAATACATATTGCAGGGCCATGATGATGATGACACAGCCGGAGAGTTTTTTACTCAAGTGATGCTAGTTCAGGTGAGAGACCGAGATAAAAACCACGAAGTAGTAGGTGATTTGATGATTGGGCTTGTTGAGGTCAAAGAAAGAGAAGAGGTTGGGCTGGACATCACAAGGGTTCATGTTGCAGGATTTTCACCCGGCAAAGAGGATGGTAAAGCAAACCCTTTATGGTGCATTTCTATGTAAAGCTGTGAATAAAGATGTCGCAGTTTTGGTTTTGAATAGACACCAGAGAATGAGAACAAGTACATGAACGCAATTCCTTGTGTTGTCTTTCTGTTCTTTGGAGTTAATATGAGACATGATTTGCCTGACATGTTTATCAGCTCAACTAAGTTTGTCATTCTTCTTTTCTTCGTTTGATTTTTTTTTTTTTTTTTATCTATCTTAATATAGATAAGTTGACGATAGTTTTGGAAAGGTTTTCACAATGAACTTACTTACTACTATTGCGGCGCAACTTGGAGGGGTAAGAGCTATACTTACCCAAGTTTGCTAGGGTTTGGACTTACAAAGAGAGGTTGACCTAAACCCACGTATTAAGCCTATAGTTTTACATGGTACTCTAGTATTAGGGTTTGGATTAGTGCATTAATGTTTGGAAAGATTTTACCTTAATATGCTTTTTATTGAAAAGGGAAAAACTCAGTTTTTTTTGCCTATGGTCAGATTGACCAGAAATCGCTTTACCCTGATGGCTCAAAACTTGTCAAAATGGTACCCTATGGTCACTTTGTTATCATTTTGCTCTCTTTTGTCTAGTTTAGGGAATTATAAAAATGATAAAATTAAAGAAAAATAAAAACATAGAAAACAAATACAATTTTTAATATTTGGGTTTTCAGCCTCCGTGTTAACCATCTCCATCACCCCCACAATTCCTAATGTTAAAATATTACAAACACAAATGGATAAGCAATTTTTTTTTTTTAATAACCAACCAGTATCTGAAATCATATTTTAACTAATTCAATTCAAGTGTTATCGAATCTAATTAGAAAAAAAACTCTCTCAATATTGTTTTTTCTATTCTCGGGTTTCAAACCTGAGACCATAAAAAATGGTGATGGAGAAAATGTAATTTTTATTTTTTTATAAAAAAATAATTTCTATTTTGTTATATTATCTTTTTGTGACAATTAATCTCTTAAATTAAAGAGGGAAGAATTAAGTGATAAGAAAGTAAACCACGAGCAACATTGAGAACATATAGACACGGAAGACAAAGTGATTTCCAACTAAATAAGGCAAAGTAATTTTTCCCTTATTTAAAAAATGATCTAAATCGAATTAACCAATCCACTCGAACCAACTTCAAATTTAGAGTAACCAAACTAAACAAATGGGAATCAAATAAGGCACTACATCAATGTAAGGCAGTGTCCCTGTTGTCGTAGGTTTAGTATGGGTCTAGCTCAAACCTAACCCCACCCCACCTCTCTACTAGCACTTAATTCTCCAGTCCATTGAGCCCCTTTATCACGTTAAAAGTTTAATTTCCTCCTATAATCCTTAAAATTTGTTCTCTACCAGGAGGAACACTAGCACTTTAATGGGGCATTTACAAGAGATGAGAACCTTATAATAGGAATCACTCTGCTATTCGATAAAACATTATAATAGGAATACCCATGGAAGATACCTGTATTGGTACGTTCCCTCCATCTTTTGCATGGCACAAGACTATTTAAAAACAAAAGAGACATTACTTGAAATTACCTTTATAATTTCGAATTTTTACCTGAAAAAAAAAAAAAAACCCAGAGCCTGTTTAGAATTTTAAATAGTTTAATTTTGAAGGAGGTGTAATCACTTTTCATGCAAATTTTGGTGTTAATTCACTTTATACTACAACCAAACAGGCTCTCATTCACCACTTTAGTCCCATATCTGTACTTTACTCACCAAATACATATGAAATAAGTTGATGGTTGAACCATTCTCATTTTGATATTAAGCATAAAGAAAACCCTAAAGAGAGCGAAGTGAAAGCATGATGAATTTAGCAAAGAGCAGCTAGAAACTGATCATTCTATTATCTATATAGCAGTTGTAAGAGCAAATATGTTACGCATTTAAATAATACAAACTGATCAATATGATGATCTGATTATAGGGATGATCATACATGTTCAGAATGCAGGTTGAATCTATCAAGATCTCTACATACCAGACTTTTGGATCTACATTCATCCACAATGCAAAGGTCATTGTAGCAAAAAGCAGTTTCCCTTCAATTACACCCCCTGCACACAAAGAATGTATGTTAGAAAATTGGTAAAAGCATTGTCTTACAACCGGCGGAAATCATTAAAGAAAGACTTTTAACTCAATCCAGATTCTAGAGAATAGCTCATTAAACATAAAGTACGATCAGTTAATTGATTAGTGACAATGACATTAGAACTCTTTTCCTGACCAATAGACCTCGAACTGAAGTAGTTTCCAATTTCTCTTCCAGCAAAGAGGTTGGTAACCAAGTTATTGATGATTTATGAAGCATGGACACATCAAAATAGAAGTCTTGTCTATATTCAACACCATGTCAACTGCATTTAACTTTTTTCTCTAGGAACTTTGACTTCTTAAGAGACACCTTGAATACTTGTGGAACAGGTGAACACTCCAAAGACACTTTATGACTGCTTATGCAATTAAAAGGCATATAGAGTTTAATATTTTTCATATAGATCTCCTTCATCAGAAAATTATAGTATTAATCCCATACGAATATAAATTATGTATTGGCTAACTTAGCAATACTTATAGGTAAAACTTAATACTATTAATACGTATTTTATAAATATACACGTAAACTCAATCTATAGTAGGGTGCATTTCAACCTATTCTTTTTCCAATTTTTGACAAGCTCATTTAGCTCGCCCACTCGAAGGTTATCATAACATCTCAACTTTATCCTTTTATTTTATTTTTTTATGTTACACAATGATTTATAATGTATATACACTTTGCATTTCGACTCAAGTGAATCACAAAACTGATGGAACTCTGATTGGTACCATTATTTTCTACGTTTTCAATTTTGTTTTATTATAAACTCAACATTGTTCAAGTATAATATAAAGACTCCTATAAAATAGTTGGTTCTCAGGTTTTAACTAAGCAGATTGTAAGCTAATATTAAACTAATTTATAGCTTTATTCAAATATCCATTAGCATGTTTATAATGAAATATTTTATCTCACTGCAGTTAACCCAACCCCCCCCCCCAAAAAAAAAAGGAAACCTGTCAAATATGGACATATATCATAAATTTTTACAAAATCTCTGTTGTTACAAATGGACAAAGCACATGCATACGACCAAGTATTATTCAAGTTGCATGTCTAATTTTGTGAAATATGTTGTGCCGTGTCTCATGTATATCTCCATGCTTATTATTGATAACCCCAAACAACCAAGTATGTAAACATGGCAGATAGACAGCTTTCATAGCACAGTTTATGTGATGCGCATTATGGTGGTCAGATCAATGCAAGAACCAAAAGCTTCCACAAGAACAGATCAAATCTTGGACTAAGCAATCTAGCATATGATTTAACAATAGATGTTAAAAAAGAAAGAAAAGAAACAAGCCTGATGGATCACAATCTCATAAGATTCCTAATACACACCTCAGTTGGAGATGAAATGATAGATTCCCTGACAGAATTTAAAAGCTTGTTAAGTCTCCTAGTTGATGCCATAAAGTTTAAAATAACGCAGAATACAGATACCAGAGAACGGGGCATATATACCTTGTTGGCCTTTCAGACTTGGCAAGATGCTTGGACATTATAGAGGCCTGCATTGTAGTCACAAGAAAGGGTCCATAATTACAAGAGACAAGAATGAAGAGAAAAAACAAGCTCATGCAACTAAACGTAAACGTGCAAATCATTTGCAAAAGAAGCAAGATAATTAAACTATCTGGAACTTTTTATTTCCACTATCTCATATGAGGCAGATTTGTCATCCAATTAGTAATTGGAGGGGAATATGATCCATCATTATTGGGCTACGGAATGTCTAATGAGATGCAGATGCATTTTGAACTTTTATTGCCTTTCAGGATGGCATTGAGGGCATCAATTCTAAGTTCTTTAATGTTATCCAAACCCAATGTTAGTCAGGGATGATGAACCTGGAACTGAATTGAAATCTTAGCTTCCCAGATTTTAACTGTCCCCTCTTCACCTCACCCATTACTCTTTCTTTTGACTGCGCTTTCCATCTGTTCTCTCTCTCTCTCTCTCTCTCTCTCTCTCTCCTCAATTCTCCTGCACCAGAATCAGATTTCATTGACCAACAAACAGTCTCCCAAAGATCAGTTGGCAGTAGAGCCAAGGAAGAAAAGAAAGAGCACTAAAATTGAGTGTTTCTTCAAGGGTGGCATCTGGGCATTGTCCCGATAGATGAGCACACAGACCAACTGGAACCGTTTGTTTCCTCTCCGATGGGTAGGACAATGACACCAAATATTCTGAAGAGTAACTATTTCTTCATGTCATAGTCCCAGAACACAGTAAAGGTGGCTTTGTGTTAAGCACGTGGATGGTATGGACACAGACAAACAACGCGACATGAAAAAAAATTGAAAATACAGGACAAAAACAGCATGGACTCACTTATTAAAATGTAAACAAACATATAGGAAATAATAATGTAAGTATAAATTCAAGATTGATATGGGAAAAAAAAATGTTAACAAGATATTTATAAAAATGAAATATGAATCAAAATTCTATAATTAACTTTAATAATTATTAAGTTAAGATTTAGTATAATCATTTATTTTTGAAATTTTCAAATACAAATTTTTCAAAAAATTTACAAAACACATATAAGGCACACAAACACATGCAGAAGTGAAGCCATGTTTGGCATTCTTTTTGCACAAGGTTCATACAAGCCTTCATCCACCACCCAAAAGGATTAAGGCCTTACAAACTCCCTGAGATTGCTCAAGTAGTTGCCGAATCCAATTATAAGTCATCTAGACAAATTTTGATATACCAGACCAAGACCGTGTTGACACCAAGCAAAATTCAAGACCAGAACAAGCATCTGAGGCACTATATGAATCTAATCTGTCCCTTCAATTGAGTCATAACCAATGCAGCTACATTATGGTCAATAAACATCGAGGTGACGCAAAGGAAAGGAATAATGGGACAACCCATGAAGAAAAAAGCAGCAAGCTACCTATAAGAGTTTCTTTAGCATTCATTTGATCGAATTAAGTAAAAAATAAGTAAACTAAAATCCTAGTATGGATTTTTCTCCAAGAATCTTGAACATAGTTTCATCCACTAGAGCAATGCTATGCAGTAACAAGTTTAAGTTGAACAATATATGAAGAAAGGAAGTAAACACAAATAAGAGTGTCTCTGGCCACTTTCTCAGATAAGAACATTTATACAAGGATTGAAGAAAGCAGATTTGGGGGTTCACCCTTTTGATTCATCTGATTGAATTAACTAGAAACAAGTTAGAAAATTTGCTGTGCAGATTTTTCTCCAATAACCTTGAACATAGTTTCATTCTGTTATCCACCAGTGTGATAAACTAGCTATTCGTGCCATTTCTAAAAATACATAAATGACATTAAGAATGTGTTGGAATTAACATTGCTTCCGCTATTATCACCACTGCAGCTATCACAGCCAACAAGATCATTTTATATCTATCCTTATGATTACTATGTCCACACCCACACTAGTGCCACAATCAATGCCACAATTTCCACCAGCCATCACTAGCATCACCACAACTACGTAACAGGGCACTGAACTACCATAAGTAACTTGCTCATCAATTGTCTCCAAAATTGAAGGTCAAGAAAAGTATTATAGCAAATGACCTATCAAAAGATTTGTGGAATGTGAGACTAGCAAAGATCCTTTACTGAAATTTCACTAGGAACTAGATATCTTCAAATGCGCGGCATATGAAGTTCCTATTTATAGGAGACTTCAAACCCAGAATTTAGATATTCCAAGCCATTGAGGTGGACTATTTGGGGAGGCTTCTGCACATTAAAAGTTCATGATACAGTCATAATGATTCTAGAAACTAAATAGTTACTCACAACTGAAAAGCCACCAAAACGTCTCATGGCACAATGTTGCTTGGAGTTTGTAAGTGCTATGATGCCATTCAGGATACATGGAGCGTTGGAACAAATGTGCATCCATCATATCCTTGTTGAATTTGAAAGTCAAGGATATCTAACCATGCTCAAGGTTCAGCCATAAAAAGGTCCAGTCTTATTCCATAAGTATATCAATCACGTTTAAATAAAAACATATTCAAAGAAAAATATGTTTATTAGTTTGACTCTAGAAGTTCTACCAAAAAAGTAAGTGATGAATCATAAAGTTCTCATGCCATGCAACTATAAATCGAACATGAAAAACCTTTGCTAGGAAACTGCAACCGCTGTGGAAACAAACTGTCAAAGTCCATAGTTTGATTCATTAAGGACTAGAAGCCTTGAAAATCAACGAAGGGTGACACACAATGGAACTGAAGGAAACAAAAAAGCAGGACTGCTTCCAAGGGTAGCTCAACTAAATGTCTCAGTAGTAGATGAAATAACACAGTACATCTGATGAGACAGTTCACTTAACGGGAGAAAAATTTTGTACCTGCTCCTGGATTATGCTCCTTGCTTCAACAAGTTGAGCTTCAAGCTCAAGCTCCCTCTCTGTTGCCTCAGAAGTAACTTCCGCTCCCTTCTGAGCATCTTGCAATTGACCCATACGTTCCTTTGGATTTTAAAGCAATAGAAAATAGGAAACAGAAATCATCATCAATTTATTATTGATGATTCGAACCAAAAAAGATGCAAAGTGACAATGGAATTACCTTTATGGAAGCCATCTTAGTTCGAAGATTTTCTTCAATCTGATCTCTCGCCAAGTGAAAAGGCAGGTCAAAAACATCCTGCAGTAAAAACAACTCTTGGATGCTTTGGATGGAAAATAACAAACAATAAAACAGACAGCAGCATACCAACAACAAATTTCCATACCGTCTTTCCAACCAATGGAGATTGTGACATGTCATTGTCAAGTCTTTCATTCACTGTCAATGATTGTTTGGACAATCCATTTGGCGCATTACAAAAATCACGCATGTCAGCCTGTAAATAGTAATTGCTTGCAGAACTTAGAAACTAGTGCCACACTGATATTACTAGCCACAACCACCCCCTCCCACTTAGATTTCACATTGCCTCACATCATAATGTAATAACATGATTGGCAGCACTTTACAGTGAGAAGCCACAGCACACTCTATAACATGCATTTAGCCCTTCATGAAAGAGATACCAGGCTGTGATACTACAAAAATGCAATATAAATTTGTAATGACAATATTGGTTATACAATTATCATCAGACACAACTACAAGGGTAGCAGCACCGTAGCAAGATAGGGATAATGGACTCCACCCAATGGAGAATATATCAAGAATGAGAGACTTGATCCAAATGACCATCTAGAACTGCAGTTGATCTATGCAAGGGGTTGACATGGATCCACCACACCATTAAATAGAAGTATGTGAGAAAATTTATATGCTCATTTTTTTTATTATTTACTATGTATCCATGATATCACTGCGTGTGAGAGAGAGAGAGAGAGAGGGTACCAGGACATGAGAAATACTCTTCCTTACAATAGCTTATTATTATGAATATTTGGAAAATTGAAAATAGACTTTGTCACCAAACAATATTAGGAAATCTAAAAAGTGTTAAGAGGCATTTCACATCAGAAATGAGAGGTCTAATGCAATAACATTTCACCCAATTTCTCAATTTTAAGGTGAGAAAAATAAGCCTAAAACATTTCCTTTGTATGTATAAAGATAAAATTAAAAACAGGATAAATTTTACCTTGTCACAGCCAAAATTATGTGTAACTCGTATATGCAAAGAAACTTCACGTACAAAACAATACCTGGGTACTTATATTAGCATATGTTTTAAAATCTTTTAACACTGTTATAACAAAATAAAAATAACAATAAAAACCTAAAATGTAAAAAACCAAAGGTAGCTGGATGAAGTGACCAGGTTGAGCTTTTAGTCGATTAGAATTTGGTCTATCAATCGCAAGCTATAAGAAAAACACATTAATGTGAACTTGTACCAAATTAAGCATGCCCATTCTGCATCTGAACAACAATATTGCATGCAAGAGCACACACTCACAAAAACAGATCAACAAAGTTTACTACCCTATATATGCTACAAGTACTCGCAGTCAAGTAAGCAAAACAGCAGTAACTAATAGAACATTGTTAAGGCTGTCGAACTCTACCTGCATAGATCTCAATGATGCCCTCAAATCAGCATTTTCTTGTATCAATTCTTGATTTTTCACTTCATAGGCATCAACCTACCAATAAAAAGAGTTTCAAGTAAGCTTAGGAAATGTGACCATCTTTACAATAAGTCATCAAACTTCATACAATCTTTTTAAAGAAGTCATTGTCAGCCTTCTTCCCATTCCATGTCCCACGCTGGCGCCCTTCTTTCTGCTTACAGATAGAATGATAAGAATCAGAGTAGACAATAAAACTTCAAAATGCTGGACAACTAAAGATTGGATGAGTACTACCTGAAGCAGATTCATGATCTCCATGCCTGATTTGGATTCCTTCTTTTTCTCCATCAAAACTTGATTTAGCTTTTCCTAAAAGTTTATATAAACAGCATAAACACATTGTATCATCAAAATTGCAATCACTCTGAAAAGATTAAGCAATATCTTCCCACGAAAGAAAACAAATGTAAATGGTGAAGATCCAACCTGCAACTTGATGTACTCCTTTTCCTTCTTCTTCATCTCATGTATTTGTTGAGTCCTAACTTGCTAGTTAGGAAAAATTGAAAAAGAAAAGAAAAAATCAGTTTTCAGAGAATTATATACAAAATGCAAGATTAATGGAAATACAATATTCAACTTCGTTTTCAGACCTGATTACCAATAACCATCCTTTGAAATTCATCTCGCTCCTGCTGTAACTTTTCGATCTGAGCCTTAAATGCTGCGGCACTTTTGGCTTCCTGTTTACAAAGAAAATATAATTAAATAAAACAACAAGGTAATCAATCTCAAACAACAGAGCCATGGCATAGAATGAATCTCATTCTCTCTCACTGTTCGAGTGATCGTTGCTAATTCCCTATCTTTAGCAGCTAATTGTGCTTCAAGTCTCTCAACTTTGGCCTCCAATCTTGATATATCAGATAGAAATCTAAACAAGAAAAACCCACAATATCAAAAGTTAACAAATACAGCATGACTGCATTCTCAAAGAAATTAATCACCACAATGCTACTTTCCAGATGAGTCATATTGAAAAGGAAGAAGATATCTTAAATATAACAATAGAATCAAAGAAAAAAAGAAAGAAAGAAAGAAAAGAGTGAATAAGAGAGGGAGGGAGGGGGAGAGAGAGAGAGAGAGAGAGAGAGATACCAAGTATGATGCGCATTTCAACAGACCGACAACAGATTTCAGAAAATCCTCCCACAAAAATTTTCACCACAGAGCACACTTGAAAGAATCCTTAAAATAAACTTGCCCCCATTAAAAAAAGAAAATATGCAGGTGACAAAAGTTCTGATTTCAATTATACATCGCCCATGGACCCATGATACCAAAATGCCTTTTGAGGTAGAGCAAAAGAACCAAAAAAAAAAAAGATATTTTAATAACTAAAACTCCGAACTTTAAGAGCCGACAACTACTTGCCCCGTGTATGGTAAGACATTATAAATTCGAGCCAAATCCACACTAAATCACCATCCAGGCTTGTCAAGTGTCAATTTTGCCATTCAAAAGCACTTTATTAAACCACAATGCCCATAAAAACAAATCTAAATCTTTGCACAAATCTAGAACTCAATGTTACCGTTGTCGTTGGTCATTGGCAGACTCTCTAAACTCAATGTCCCTCTGTCTCTGCTGAAGCAATGAATAAATACAATTGCAAGTCCGTGCAATCGAAATCTTTGCATAATCACAAAAACACACAAATCAGAACAGGAATCAGAATTTTTGAACTCCAAAACCGTAAAAAAAAAAAACAAAAACAAAAACAAAAAAACCTAAATTTTACTCGAAAAATTCACAACATTTAGATCAAATGATAATGTAGGAAGTACCGGATCACCAGCGAAGAGATCAAGAGAGGCAGGAAATCCAAAAGTAACGAGAGTCTGATTCAGATATTTGGCGCAATGCTCCAAATTTCCTGCATCGGCAAATGTGTATTCTCTGCGCTTTCACCAACACATCCAAAAAAAAAAAAAAAAAACCCTATAATTAGGATAACGAAACACAAAAATTTCAGAGTTTACACAGTACAACACCGAAAGATTGCAAACTTTACCCGATCCCGAACGTAGACCGAGTGGTCGTACAAGT
This sequence comes from Dillenia turbinata, assembly GCA_037126225.1. Classification (NCBI taxonomy): domain Eukaryota; kingdom Viridiplantae; phylum Streptophyta; class Magnoliopsida; order Dilleniales; family Dilleniaceae; genus Dillenia; species Dillenia turbinata. The sequence goes on along the minus strand of JBAMMX010000004.1, from coordinate 11,305,804 downwards.
AGTGGTGGCCTGCAAAGAGAATGACACAGAATGAAGAAAAATTAGGGCAGAAACTAAATGTTCGTTTGAGAAAATGTTAGGGTTTGGAGAGAGAATATACTCTGAGATCGAAATCTGAGTCTGTTATAGGCATTGCTGGAGAGAGAAAGAGAGAAACTGTTGAAGCTCAGTGAGTCACCGCTGAGTCTTCGTTGACTATTGTGACCGTGAGAGAGCGAGATTGAGAGAGAGAGAGAGAGAGAGAGTGAGGGAGACAGATTTGAACTGTGAAAAAGTGAAAAATTTGGGGGAAATTCGAAACTCGAAAGATGGTGAAGCGAAAAGTTGGGCCATGTTTGGCCGCGAGACTTCAAAACATATCTTCTTTTTGGAATTTTCTTTTCTCATGTTTTTTTCCCCAAATTTATGTATTCCACTCCCTAATCTAACCTACCGTGAAAATTTGAAAAATACTTTACCGAAACACCAATTTTCTTGTTTTTTACGTGAATCTACCGTTGGATAATTCTTCGAATAAAATTATAAAATAAATTAAAATTATTAAAATAAAAATCTAATTTTTAAAAAAATAACAAATATATATATATATATCTCAATTCAAGCCATAGAAAACGCATCAAAAGAAGTTTAAAATTCAATTTTATTTACTCGTTGGGTATAAGTTATATATTGTTGTGTTTATTATATGATTTGAAGTGTATATTTGGATAACCAAAATTTCCTAATTATGGTTGTTACTTTAATAATGAGAATACTATGCACATAATGCACGTAAAAAATTAAAATTAATTTCACTAGAAAAGAAATAAACTTAGAGAAAAAGGAGAACTATAAAAAGAAAAATGAATTATGAAAATTACAAGTGGCTTTGGAAGAGCCATTGAGTGGCATTTTTCGAAAGGAACAGCCATAATGTATACACACATAAATTTTTCATCTTGCCCTTTACAATTTTTTTTTTAATTTTATTTTAACTGAAAAAAATATTAAACGTAGAGAGAAACATTATAGAGGTATGTTTTGAGGTGGGAATTGCGTAGTATTTTGTTTTTGAAATCAATATTTCTATTTTCTGAAAACAAATCATTGGGTATTAAGATAGATTTCTTTAAAGTCAAGTTTGGAGGAAGAAGTATAAACATGCAACAAAAACGTTATTCAACTTCCAATTGATTGCTCTTTGCCAAATCCAAACGTTGGGGGGATCAATCTCCCTACGCCACGTGGCATTATCCCTTCAATACCAAGCTTTTATCATGCTTAGGACTTTCAATATTCTTATATTACTTTACTCCTCCCGCGATGTAGTCAGAATTTGACTTTAGACAAATAAAATATATATTTATAAATTCAAAGTAGAGTAAATATAAAAAAAAAATATATCCAAAATATAAAATATTAAAATTAAAATTTTAATAAATAGAATTTTTCATTTTTCTACTACCGAAAACGTGATAATGGTTTTAAATTTTAAAATTATGTGTGTTTTTGAAAACATAAAAGATATTTTTCAATAATTAGATATTTTATTAAAATTTAATTTTAAAAGTGAGATTATTGTTTAAAGACAAAGAGAAAATAGGAGAATTAGTCGAGTTTCTAACCCTAATGATGATCAATATTCTATGGTCATTATGTTATAGTATATATAACAAATATACACTTAATATTGTTTTAATATATAGTAAAAATTTTGCTAACATGATAGTGAATATTGTATTACCAAAATTATATTAATAAAAAGATAAAAATAATAAGAATTAAAATTTATTTATATTATTTAAGAGAGGAAAGTGATAAAATTAATATTATTTTTTTTTTAGAAGCAATATTTAAAATTCAATGGGGTTTATAAATTTTTTTTTTTTTTTTGGCTTACCGTGAACCAACCAATAAAAAGCATGTAAAAGGAAGGTAATGTATTGATTTTGATTTTATGAAATTTACAACTTAATACTCGAGGGTTCAAGTAACCCCAACTATATGTAGACTTTGTTAATTTTTTCTTTATTCTTTTTTAACCATTGGTATATAATTTTAATTTTACTTATTGAAAAAACAAATTGATTACTGTGTGATGGGACATAGTCTTAGACCTAATTCAAAAGGGTCAGTATCAATAAGGCCTACATGCGAGACCCACAAAGGGACAGCTATCGACCAATGTTTGATATTCTCTATAACTATTTACCGAAAGATCTCAATCGTCCAGATCTCCCGAACGACATGGTTTTGGTCGCCCGGTCCTCCCGAGCGATAGGGGCTTAGTTGCCCCACCAACCGAACAAGATTCATTAAACAAAGGTAATCACCCCTGATCGGGTATTCAGTCGTTGTTCCATCAAACGAACGAATTCTGAAGACCCTTAATCGTTCGAACGACCAATCAATAGCCAACAGTTTTAACGATTCCAAGGGAAGGTAAAAATGTCCTAACAGCCCCGATTTCCTATTTGAAAACAGCATCTTTAGGATCTTTCAGTTGAGAAAAAAATCTCACCAGGATGAGAATCACAAACAATTCAGAATATTGAACTCCCGAGATTTTTAGATCTGTTCAATAAGAAAAGTAGGGTTGAAGCACCCCGATGGTGCACGACTCTCACAGGTATAAGATATCATAAAATCTTTCAAACCATGTACGCTCTCTTGGCCTCACATATTGGACATTCTAATCACATGGAACTGCTCCCTTAAGCTCTCTGTATGTTTCTCTTTCATTTGAAAACCGTTCTTTCTGACTTGAGCGTCGGAATCTCCCCGCCGAAATACCCTCCGACAGTTTTTGTAAGTATTACATCTCTTCTAACGATAACCATTCAAGTCTACAAGGAGCCGATATCTGTGGAGCCATAACCCACTTTCAACAGATTGACACCGTTCGTAGAAAACAAACTAGAGCAACCTCTGTTATTCTTACAACTATGCCTCCGAAAACCAAAACATCTTCGAAAGCCGTCCCTGTTGTAGAAGAGCGCACTGTAACACCTTCTGAAGCTGCCCTTCCTATAGCACCCGATCACTCTATTCGTGATCATATGGCCTCCCCTAGCCTGCCTCATTAGGATCAGTCCCTACAACCAGCAATCCTCGACCAGCCGATTGTGGCCCCTGCTCTAGAGCGAATCAGCCGCCCCCAGATGGAGAGGCTGGAGTCAAAGATTCAAGATATGAGCAAACAAATGGAGGGCCTTAGTCATGCCCTTAGGCCTGAGGGCCAGTTTTCTGTTGGGGGTTTAAACGTCCCAGCGGTAATTGTCACCCCCACGCCATGAAGTATCCGAAAACTCTAAATTAGATCCATGCAATCTTCGAAAACAAGTCGAACAACTCGTTGCCTAAGAATTTAGGCAGGCTAATGCTCAGGGAAATCAACTTTTCCCCTATACTCACGCTTCACCTTTTGATCCGAAGGTTTCTTCGGAACCTATACCTCGCGACGTACTCCTACCCCCTATGGAAAGGTACAATGGGACAACAGACCCCTGAGATTATGAGGCTCATTTCGTGACCGTGATGATTTTCAGAGACATGTCTGATGCGGCCATATGTAAACATTTTCCCACCATTCTTTCGGGAAACGTATTAACTTGGTTCGATTCTTTTCCACCATTGAGCATAAGGAGTTTCTCCCAACTACGAGAACAATTCGGATCACATTTCATGATAAGCAAAGGGGTCAAGAGAAAGTCCATCTCACTGTTGTCATTGCATCAGAAGGAGAAAGAGTCCCTAAGGGACTTCCTGGAAAGATTCAAAGTAGAAATGATGAGGGTTCTATCTTTGAATCATTCAATCGCGCTGGCTGCACTATTAATAGGACTACGACCTTCCGGCATAAAAATATCTTTCACGAAGAACCCTCCTACTACTATTCAGGAATTTTATGCCCGAACTGAGAAATATATCGTTGTTGAGGATGTTGAGGCATTCGACCACAAGAGGGATCAATCCGTTCGAAAGGAACATAACCGGTCACCCAGAAGGTCTCCACCAAGAAAGAGCCAAATAAATCCCCCTCCTTCGCGGAGGTATAACAACTACACCCCACTGAATGAGACCTTTAGCCGGGTCTTAATTTTAATCAGAGACAAGCCGTACATCCGATGGCCCCATGGCCGACCGAGAATGACTCCCACAAAAACAGAACAAAATACTGCCACTTCCACCATGATTATGACCATACGACAGATGATTGCAAAAAGTTAAAAGATGAGTTAGAATTCCTGGTGCGCGATGGGAGATTACAAGAGTTCATCATCAGGAGGGAAGAAGATCCCCATGCCGATCACTAGTATGAACCGCTGCGACGTGATGGAGCGGAGGACCGGTAAGCCACTCGGCCCCCAGCTGACAGGAGAGATGGAGTAATACTCCAAATCCAGAATGGACCAGTCCTTCAGAAGCTTCCTCGCTCTTTTGATAATCCATCAGAAAATGAAACAAGACGCCTGATCACGCTGATCTTCTACTTCCCGAAAACACTTCCTTCTGCACCACAAGAAATTCTAGTGACAGACACTGATAAACGACATGGGGGGAAGAGGCCCGTCATTGGTTTTATGGACGAAAATCTAGTCATAATAGACCCAAGCCGACACGATCCCCTCGTGATGATCGCCAAGATTGGGCAATATGAAGTTAAAACAATCTTTGTCGATCAGAGAACAGGTTGTAACCTCCTATACCAGAATGCCCCTGCCCATCTCTAACCCCACGTAGGCCTAGTCAAAGGGCTTTCAGGTGAATGGATATATCCTGAAAGTATTATCTCACTTCTGGTTACTCTCAGGACGCCCTATAACCATGTGACGACTTCTGTCATATTCAACGTGGTGGATCTTCCTTCGCTCTATAATGTCATTCTGGGCAGACCAAGCTTAAATGCCCTGGAAGCTCTGCCCAGTACTAAACACATAAAGATCAAGTTTAGAACACCGCTAGGAATCGGGATACTATCATGCGATCCGGAACCCTCGACTTCTGCTCCTAAGTGATTATCGGGCTCTATTGTCAATGGCTTCCCCTTCGGACTATGAGGGTATTTTTCAAATTATTGAAACACCTACTTAATGGATTTTCTACAAACATACTACCTGTTCCAATTGCTCGGAGGGCCTAAGTCGCCCAGTTCCTATCATTCGAACGCGTCGTCAATAAAGGATGGAACTCCCTGAACGGGTGGACGCGGCCCCTCTATCTAAAGATTTCCTATCGCCCGGATGGCCTAAATCGCCCAACTCCTATCGTTCGAACGCATCGTCAATAAGCGATGTAACTCCTTGAACGGGTGGAGACGGCCCATCTATCTAAAGATTTCCTATTGTTTGGAGGGTCTAAGTCGTCCAACTCCTATCGTTTGAACACGTCGTCAATAAGGGATGAAACTCTCCGAACGGGTGGATGTGACCCTTCTATCTAAAGATTTCATATTGCTTGGAGAGTCTACATCGTCCAACTCCTATCGTTCGAGAGCGTCGTCAACAAGGGATGGAACTTCCCGAATGGATGGACGCGATCCCTCTATTCTAAAGATTTCCTATTGTCCGGAGGGTTTAAATCGTCCAGCTTCTAGCGCGTTGTCAACAAGGGATGGAACTCCCGAACGGGTGGACGCAGCCCCTCTATCTAAAGATTTCCTATTGTTTGGAGGGTCTAAATTGTCCAACTCCTATCGTTTGAACACGTCGTCAATAAGGGATTGAACTCTCCGAACGAGTGGATGCGACCCATCTATCTAAAGATTTCCTATTGCTTGGAGGGACTAAGTCGTCCAACTCATATCGTTCGAATGTGTCATCAATAAGGGATGGAATTCCCCGAACGGGTGGATGTGACTTATCTATCTAAAGATTTCCTATTGCTTGAAGGGTCTAAATCGCTCAACTCCTATCATTCGTACGCGTTGCCAATAATGGATAAAACTCCCCGAATGGGTGGACACGGTCCCTTTTATCTAAAAGCTTCTGTCGCGCTAACGCGACAAGAATTACAACTGAAATAGCAAGATGACTTCTATTGATGAAAAAGCAAATGTTTCTTATTGAACAAACAAAAGTCGTCATATACAAAAAATTCGAGCGAAGGTTATACATGATCAATGAGAGGAGACAACCGGACTCTGAGTCTTTGTCGCTTCCTTAATTGGGGGCAGAGCGTCGCTTAGAACTATATAACAAATTATCTCTTTCGCACACTTTAATCTCTCAGAAAATTTGCGTTGAGAGTCTTTATAGACATGACATCCTTCGTGCGAGATTCCTCAAACTCAGCTATTCTGCATTTCGCCTTTCGAAGAGACTCTTCACGAAGTTGGGTCAACTTCACGATTGATTAAAAACATGCCTCACGTATCGTAGCCTCTGATTTCAACCTTTTGCATTGCTCTTGATATTGGACCAACTCCAATCGAAGGTTGTTCAGCTCTTCCTCCTTCTTATTGAGCAACGCACTGGATGCACTCTCGCTCTTTACAGCCTCTTCCTCCTGAATAGGGATCTCTTCCTGCGTTCGAGTTGGACGGGTTTACTCAGAGAGAAGCCCCTCTAAGTGACGTGTTACCTGCTTCCCCTATCGTTCTTGAAATTCAGTAAGAACCATTATCTAAAAGGAAAATTGAGTCAACGAAGGCAAAAATGAGAAAGAACCTAATAAGTGTAGAGAGAGCAATATCATCAAGCCTAAGGACTTAAGAGCCCCACCGACTTGCTCGTAAGACATCCTGTAGATGTCGAGCTCGTACTGATGAAAATCTAACCGGTTAGCGATACAATCCGCCTCAGCCAGGTCTATGTAGTTATATTGCATATCCTAACACAAATGGCGACGGTTCCCCATTCTATCGAACCCTTCTTCCCATCAAAGGACCGAACGGGGATGACAGGCGAAGAAACCGCCCAATCGAAAACCTTGCGTTTTCCCTTACGCAAAGGCCAAACCGGAACAGTAGAAGAGGGCCCTGCCATCTTGTCAATTGCGGCCTTAGAAACGTTCACTCTCGTCGCGGTGTCAGATAAAGGATCGTCTCCCGATCCTCCTAATTCACCCATACCAACCCTCACTTCACTTGACGAACTACCTCTGTCCAAAACGGTAGTTTCCCTTGGTGTAACTGCTGTCGGGGCCGAACATTCAGGTAAAATCACCAATGCGCATCCGGATGAAGGAGAAAGAGAAAAAATCACCCTTCTCTTCAATAAAGGGGATGGCGACTCTCGAAGGGTCTCAGATGCCCCAGTAGAATATCCAAGAAGGGCTTTAGATGCCCCGATGTCCTCCTGAAGAGATCTCTTCACACCTAGTCGAACCAACTTATAACAATAACATTCTCTAGCACGGTGTCGTCAGGAGAATCCAAGAAATCAACCAGCTCGATTTTCCCTGTCACGCCCCGACCCGCAGATCCGAGCACGCGACAACCGCCACGCTACCTTGAACATGTGTGAATCTCACCCCATGCTCCAAGGTATTGCAAAGCATTCAAAATACCAAATAAAGCCATAGGTCATCCCAGCCAACAAATACTATCAACCAATCAGAACATAATTCCCTCTCTAGGGATAGAAAACAAAATCAGCAATAATTTCCAAGAAAATTTCATAAAAAAGAAATTAAAGGTTCCCGATAAAAGTTTATACATAGTCAAATCCGATCGAAAATCGAAATACAGAGTTTTAAAAATATTCAAATAGATTCTTATACAAATACCCTCTATGGGTAAACTATCGATACCTTAAAGACAATAGTAAAATCTATACCAAAAGAAGTCTTTGATAGAGGTCTTCCCAAAAATTCGGGCTCTAACGACTTCGCGGAATAACTAACCTTCCTCTGTAAAAATAGAGAGAGAGGTGAGTATGAGAATACCCAGTGAGTGATATACACGTTGAACAGAAATAAGATTTTGTGTGGTGGACATATCAAATATATATATTTCAAATCATCATATCAATCATAAGATTATTCAACAATAAATCAATTTTCCAATCATCATAAATCAATTTCATATGCATCCAATCATTTCACATTTCCAAACATAAGGCAGTCAAAATCATTATTTCCAACAAAAGGTCAACCACGACCCATGGTGGAACCGCCAAGCATTTTGGAAATTTTAAGTTTACAAATACCTCACTCCTTAGCGTTGGCCATAACATTTCGTTGGCAGTGCAACCAACTATCCTACGCCCTTCAAACGGCGCGTTATTCAACCATGAATGTGCTATCGCAACTGGTCACATACTATGTCTATCAAGATTAACCCCACCACGTCACCCCGTCGAGTCGCACCATGGCGGGAAATTACTAGACATATTTAGGGGTTCAGGCTCCCCCACAGTAACCACACCGTGCACCATTTCATAAAAGTTTAACAATCTATTCCGTGTGCTATGAATTAAATCAATAACCAGTATCATAATATGCTCAACATCAATAAATCAATATGGCACATTTATTCAATCAAAACATTAGGATGCATAGGAATTTCAACATCATTTTTTGGGATATTTCACACACACTAAAATATATAAAATCAAGTTTTAAAATCATTTAGAAAATTCATTGAAAATCATTTAGAAAATCTATTGAAAACATTTATCTTATTTAAATGCAAGCATGTAACCACTCACAGTACTAGAGACGATAGTCACTTCCATACGTCTCTGCAGCGAACGTCTTTGCTTCTTTCAGTTTTCGCAAACTCCTAGATTTCAGTCTTCGATTTCACTTCAAGCCAAGTCACGATCAAACCCTAAGTTTTTTCTCTCTAGAAAACTTTAAATCTCTCACAAGATCTAACCTTCTAGAGTTTAGATTATGAGTTTTTGAGTCTTTAGAGAGTGTGGGTTTTGTGTTATTTTGATTAATCTTGGATAGAAACAATAAGAGAGAAAGAGGTAGTGTACGAGCAGAGAAAGAAAAGAGTAAAAGAAAAGTTGAACTGTGACATTCGTAGATTCTAGAGTTCCAACTTCACTTTTATTTACAACTCACATTCCCAATTTACTTAATTGTCCTTATTCTCTTTCAACTTACACAATTACTCAACATGCCCTTTTTGAAAATTTGGAAACTCAACTCAATGGGTTTAAGTACTTGAAATATTATTTATAGAGAGAGAAGTGTTCAGTGATAAGAGATACCGAATAGTGATTAAGTCTTCTTGATACTACAAAACTTAAATTTACAAGAAAAATAAAAGGTACACAAGGAGAATGTATTGACCGATGGGCTCTCAGCATTGACCGATAGGCTCTCAGTAATGAGGAATGATAAATTGGCAACTTGGGATCGGTGGGAGCAAATTGAATGTCCAGCAATAATTACCCAAAGGGGGAAGACAGTGCCAATAAGAGATAGTAGTGTTTGGGTTCAATTCCCATTGGTTATCGGATATGGGAAAGCAAATGTTTCAACACAATTTAAAAGAAGGTACTATTCACCAATGGATTACATTTGCTTTACCGAAGGAGTCTCACATTTAATGGAAATAAATTGGAAGAAATAATAAATATGACATGTAATAAATATTGCATGTAATAAGACTAAGATGTTTGGGTAGCTTAGTGGTTAACTTCTTTTTGGGCAAGTGAAAAGTTAGAGGTTCAAGACTCCAATAATTGACGACAAGGAATTTGAAGGGATTTTGTAATTCAAGCATGGATAGGTGCTCTCAACAAATGACTGATCGATGAGAGGCCAAACCGATGAGAGATGATAGATGGTGTCAATGAAATTGTAATAAATATGTGTGTGTACCGAAGAGTGAAAATGAAAATAAAAAGTCAAATACACATGTTTGACCATGTTTGACTGAGGAGGAAAATGGTAAGGTAAAGTCACTCATGGGAAATGGGTGTTCGGTAATCAACATTGACCGATGGCAAAATTGTTGGAGGATTGCTAATTGTTCGGTTGTTCGGTCAACCGAAGGAAAAAGATGACAATTATGTGTTGACCGATGGGTATGCATGGAACAACAAGTGACCGATGGTGGCAAAGTGACCAAACGACCGATGGCAAAAATACACTGTCCACTGAGGTGAATTGGGAATGTTAAGCATTCGGTCAAGGTCAATATACTGAGTCAATCACCAACAAACAATGATAAGTTTAAAATTAAATACACAATGGCCGAAATGAAAATAGAAAACGAGCACTGAATAGATAATTGGAAATACATTGTACCGAACGGTCAAGAACATTACCGATCGGTGATTGTACCGAATGGCCAAAAACACTACCGATGGATGATTATACTGAACAGTTAAGAACATTACCGATCGGTGGCAAAATAGCCAGTTAGGAATTTCATAGGCATCTCATAATAAAAATGGGGATTCAAAGTTGGATATCACCGAACGTATAGAAAAGTGAGGTAATAGGAAAAATGTATCAACCGGATGGGATAGTACCGTCAGATAATATGAGTAGAATCTACTACACCGAATGATATATGAAAATGTGTCCAACGATATGCCAATGGGTTCTCACAATACCGACGGGAGTCTCAACATCAATAGATGACCACAGGAATTTGGAAACCTAATACTGACAGACCATCACTTAAACAATACACTGATCACCCAATACTCAAGTAACCGATGGTTCTAGTGATTCGGACTCTAATGATCGATAAATTTAAAAATTTAAAGTCTGTCTACCCAATATCTAGAGGATCTCCCGAACAACCCAAGGAACAAAAATTTAGACTTATATTTAAAATTAATTACTCCAAAATTTTACAAAATGTAGGAATTTTCAAATAATGACATTTAGAGTATATTTTTACAAATTCGGACTTGTCCGATGTTACAATTTCTACCCGCTAAAAAAAATTTTGTCATCAAAATTTCAGTATAAAATCATCCCAGAAACAGTTGAGAGTTGTGCCTACTCATGCTATTTTAGACTTCTCAAGTCCTTTCCCCCTAAATAATCATCATTACCTCTACTATCATGCAATGATTTAATACCATTAGCAATCTCAAATATCATGTAACACCAATAGCATGCTCTCAAATTAATATATTTATATTTAACTAAATTTTACTTATAACAACATTAGGGTTGTCTTGTGCCTCTTCATTGATCATTGCAAAGATCCTAGTTTGAATTCGAGGTTGAGATCGTTGGGGATTAGTAGCCACAGTGTTGCTGCTGGTCCCTGTCCTTAGAGTTGTGTTGGAAGGAGGTGCGACAGGGTCAACTGGTTCACTCCTAGAACCACTAGGAAAGTCTTGATTTTGTTGACCCCTTGCCTGCTCAAACCTAGTTCGGGGCAACTATTTCGGAGATAACCCTTCTCTCCACATTGATAACACCTCCTGGGTGCATGACAAATTCCAGGATGGTACTTCCCACAATTCCTACATTGTTCCTTCTTGTTTCCTACCGATCTACTTCCACAACAGCACTAGACATGGGAACCTCGAACTTGGATGATCGCTGGCCTTGCGGACTGCCAACGGACTCAGTAACAGAGACTTCACCATAGGAGCCCATGCTCTTATTTTGCTTTGAACTCTGACCCGATGCAAGTTCGGACCTTCTTTTCTTTTCCCGTCCTTCTCTAGTTCTTTCCCTTTCCTCTACCATTTTCTCGGCTCTAAAAGATAACTCTAGGTCATCGGAGTGGGTTGAGGTTACAGACATCTTTTCTCGGATAGACAAGTTTAAACCTTCTTCAAATTTGAAACTCAAATACTCCTTGGAAGTTACCAATTCCAGAACAAATGAGGACAAATGCCTCAACTCTGTCTCATATTCCGCCACAGACTTCTTGCCTTGGCGGTGATGAAGGAACTCCTTTCTCTTCAAATCTTGGTAGAATCGAGTATAATATTTTTCATTGAATTCCCTAAGGAATTCTTTCCAAGAAATGGGTGTTGTAGCCCTATCTTTTAAGTTGTCCCACCATACTCGAGCATCCTCATCCAACAACTTCACGGCTACCAATAACTTTAACTCATCATCGAGTCTCATATCAGCCACTGTCTCCTGAACCTTATTTATCCAATTCTTTGCCACTATTGCATAATTAGTCCCCGAAAAAGTTACACATCCAAGTTGTCGGGTTTCTTTGATCAACTTAGATAGTTCAAGGGTAGGACGACCTATAGGTGTAGCCATTGAAGTAGGAGGAGCATTCGGTACTATTGACAGGGTCGGAGGGATGACTGGATTTGGTGGAGGAGGTATTAGTGCTTCAGATGGAACTTGGAGATGAGCACCATAGACATTCCACCACTCAGCCCATTGCCGAAGGGCATCGAATGGTGGTGGAGGAATCCCGATTGGAAGAGCCGGGTGAGTAGCAGCTGGAGAAGGTAAAGCATGCGAGGACGACTCATCCTCGTGCTCTTGAGGAGGAATCTCGTTTATATTCCTCATTCTTCTACGAGGAGGCATGATAGTCTACAAAAGATAAATTATTTTAGCCCACAATACTAGCACAGCTCTAGGCACCTATAGCTAGAGGTATATCAGGTTCCTAGGACCCATTAGAGGCATTCAAATTTTCTCAAAAACATTTTCGAACACAAAAATCTTTAAAATCATTTTCAAATATTTGAAAATTTTCTATAACTTCAAAACCTTTGCTCTAATATCAATAAAATTGTCATGCCCCGACCCGCAGATCCGAGCACGCGACAACCGCCGCACTACGTTGAATACGTGTGAATCTCACCCGGTGCTCCAAGGTATCGCAAGGCATTCAGAATACTAAATAAAGCCATAGACCATCTCGGCCCATAAATACTATCAACCAATCAGAACACAATTCCCTCTCTAGGGATAAAAAACAAAATCAGTAATAATTTCTAAGAAAATTTCATAAAAAGGAAATTAAAGATTCTCGATAAAAGTTTATACAGAGTCAAATCCAATCGAAAATCGAAATACAGAGTTTTAAAAATATTTAAATAGATTCTTATACAAAATACCTTCCATGGGTCAATCTATCGATACCTCAAAGACAATAGTAAGATCTATACCAAAAGAAATCTTTCACAGAAGTCTTCCCAAAAATTCTGGCTCTAACGACTTCGCGGAATAACTAACATTCCTCTGTAAAAATGGAGAGAGAGGAATGAGTATGGGAATACCCAGTGAGTGATATATACGTTGAACAGAAATAAGATTTTGTGTGGTGGACATATCAAACATATACATTTCAAATCATCATATCAGTCATAAGATTATTCAACAATAAATAAATTTTCCAATTATCATAAATCAATCTCATATGCATCCAATCATTTCATATTTCCAAACATAGGATAGCCAAAATCATTATTTCCAATAAAAGTCTATCACGATCCATGGTGGAACCGCCAAGTGTTTTGGAAATTTTCAGTTTACAAATACCTCACTCCTTGGCGTTGGCCATAACATTTCGTTGGCGGTGCAACCAACTATCTCACGCCCTTCAAACGGCGCGTTATTCAACCATGAATGTACCGTCGCGACCGGCCACATACCATGTCTATCAAGATTAACCCCACCACGTCACCCCGTCGAGTCATACCATGGCGGGAAATGACTAGCCATTTTTCGGGATTCAGGTTCTTCCCTCAGTAACCACACCGTGCACCATTTCATAAAAGTTTAACAATCTATTCCGTGTGCCATCAATTAAATCAATAACCAGTATCATAATATACTCAACATCAATAAATCAACATGGCACATTTATTCAATCAAAATATCAGGATGCATAGGAATTTCAAAATCATTTTTTGGGATATTTCACACACACTAAAACATATAAAATTATTTAGAAAATCCATTGAAAATATTATCTTATTTAAGTGCAAGCATGTAACCACTCACAGTACTAGAGACGATAGTCACTCCCAGACGTCTCTATAGCGAACGTCTTTGCTTCGTTCAGTTTTCACAAACTCCTAGATTTCAATCTTCGATTTCACTTCAAGCCAAATCACGATTAAACCCTAGGTTTTCTCTCTAAAAAACTTTAAATCTCTCACAAGATCTAACCTTCTAGAGTTTAGATTATGAGCTTTGGAGTCTTTAGAGAGTATGGATTTTGTGGTGTTTTGATTGATCTTGGATAGAAACAATAAAAGAGAAAGAGGTAGTGTACGAGTAGAGAAAGAGAAGAGTAAAAGAAAAGTCGAAATGTGACATTCGTAGATTTTAAAGTCCCAACTTTACTTTTATTTACAACCCACCTTCCCAATTTACTTACTTGTCCTCATTCTCTTTCAACTTACACAATTACCCAGCATGCACTTTTTGGGAATTTGGAAGCTCAACCCAATGGGTTTAAGTACTTGAAATATTATTTATAGAGAGAGAAGTGTTCAGTGATGAGAGATACCAAATGGTGATTAAGTCTTCTTGATACTACAAGACTTAAATTTACAAGAAAAATAAAAGGTACACAAGGAGAATGTATTGATCGATGGGCTCTCAGCATTGACTGATAGGCTCTCAGTAATGAGGAATAACAAATTGACAACTTGGGACCGGTTAGAGCAAATTGAATGTCCAGCAATAATTACCCAAATGGGGAAGACAAAGTGCCAATAAGAGATAGTAGTGTTTGGGTTCAATTCTCATTGGTTACCAAATAGGGGAAAGCAAATGTTTCAACACAATTTAAAAGAAGGTACTATTCACCAATGAGTTATATTTGCTTTACCGAAGGAGTCTCACATTTGATGGAAATAAATTGGAAGAAATAATAAATATGACATATAATAAATATTGCATGTAATAGGATTAAGATGTTTGGGTAGCTTAGTAGTTAACTTGGGCAAGTGAAAAGTTAGAGGTTCAAGTCTCATTGCCAACAATTGACGACAAGGAATTTGAAGGGATTTTGTAATTCAAGCATGGATGGGTGCTCTCAGCAAATGACCGATCCATGAGAGGCCAAACCGATGAGAGATGATTGATGGTGTCAATGAAATTGTAATAAATATGTGTGTGTACCGAATAGTGAAAATGAAAATAAAAAGTCAAATACACATGTTTGACCATGTTTGACTGAGGAGGAAAATGGTAAGGTAAAGTCACTCATGGGAAATTGGTGTTCGGTAATCAACATTGACCGATGGCAAAATTGTTGGAGGATTATTGATTGTTCAGTTGTTCGGTCAATCGAAGGAAGAAGATGACAATTATGTGTTGACCGATGGGTATTCATGGAACAACAAGTGACCGATGGTGACAAAGTGACTGAACGACCGATGGCAAAAAATGCACTGTTCACTGAGGTGAATTGGGAATGTTAAGTGTTCTGTCAAGGTCAATATACTGAGACAATCATCAACAAACAATGATAAGTCTAAAATTGAATACACAATGGCCGAAATGAAAATAAGAAACAAGCATTGAATAGATAATTGGAAACACATTGTACTGAACGGTCAAGAACATTACCGATCGGTAATTGTACCAAATGGCCAAAAACACTACCGATGGATGATTATACTGAACAGTTATAAACATTACCGATCGGTGAAAAAATAGCCAATTAGGAATTTCATAGACATCTCATAATAAAAATGAGAATTCAAAATTAGATATCACCGAACGTATAGAAAAGTGAGGTAATAGGAAAAATGTATCGACCGGGTGGGATAGTACCGTCAGATAATATGAGTAGAAACCACTACACCGAATGATATATGAAAATGAGTCTAACGATATGCCGATGAGTTCTCACAATACTGACGGGAGTCTCAACATCAATGGATGACCACAGGAATTTGGAAACTTAATACCGATAGACCATCACTTAAACAATTCACTGATCACCCAATATTCAAGTAACCAATGGTTCTATTGATTCGGACTCTAATGATCGATAAATTTAAAAATTTAAAGTCTATCCAGCCAACATCTAGAGGATTTCCCAAACAACCCAATGAACAAAAATTTAGACTTATATTTAAAATTAATTACTCCAAAATTTTACAAAATGTAGGAATTTTCAAATAATGACATTTATAGTATATTTTTACAAATTCGGATTTGTCTGGTGTTACATTCCCTCTCTCTAACAAAATGGGCCTATCAATTTTTCTCTTCTCCCCAATCAGTAGGCCAGCTGATGAGGTGTCTTCTTTGGGCTGAAGCCCCCAGCCACATCAAAGTATGGTCGTTTCTTTCGGTCAATCGGTAGTTATTGCAAATCCATTAGTCGAAATATATAGATTAAGTCTCTACTGGATAACCAAATGTTGTGGGAAGTATGGACATGCGATCTTTATTCAAGAACTCAACATAAAAGAATTTCTGCATCTAGCCCTTGTCAACGGACTCCTTATAGCAAAACCTCCAGCTGGACTCAGATCAAGTCTACAACTTGTACCAGCTCTTGGTCGAACCACTGTTTCCACATCTCATCAAAACGAAGATGGACAATAGGATATCGAAATCAAAGTGAAGACGACAAAACCCTAATAAGGAAACTACAACAACTACCAGACGTCAGGAACTCGGGATTAGAAGAGTCAAAAATATGTTCCAACGGCGTAGTACTTCCGCGAAAGGACCCATGTATTGAACTTTTAATCCATACCTAACTGATTGCAAGTACATCGGTACGCAACCCTCTGACATCATATTAACCCTATCGGCTTCTGTGGCAGATATCAGGGTATAATCATTTCCCATTAGCATATGAGTCTGCACCTCTTGGAGTTCCCTCAGGGACATAATACTCGTAATGTCACCAATGACCGGTAAAGCCTGAGAAGCGAATGTTTTTGCTATTGTTTTTGGAGATGACTTCTCTGACAGATCTCAAAGGAGGATTAAAAGAGCAATGAGTAAGAAAGTTGGGGTACAAGGTCCTCTGACGAACGTGAATCCTTATGAAACGTGCAGAAGACGATTTTCAAAAACTGAAAAGATAAAAGTCATACTAAAAAATTTCGCGCCTTTTAAATTATTATTACTAATGGCGTCTCCTTATCAAGAAGGCTATGAGTCGGGAGTAAATGATGAGATATAACCCTATGCCCAATTCGGAAGGGTCAGCATCAATAAAGTCTACACGCGAGGCCCACAAAGGGACAGCTATTGACCAATGTTTAATATTCTCTATGACTATCTACCGAAGGGTCTCAGTCATCCAAATCTCCCGAGCAATAGGGCCTTGGTTGCTAAGTCCTCCTAAGCGATAGGGTCTTAGTCGCCCCGCCAACCGAATGAGATTCATCAAGCAAAGATAACCATCCAGATCGAGTATTCAGTCGTCGGTCTATCAAGCGAACGAACTCTGAAGACCCTTCATCGTTCGAATGACTGATCGATAGCCAACAGCTCTAATGATTCCAAGGGAAGGTAAAAATGTCCTAACAGCTCTGATTTCCTATTTGAAAGCAATATCTTTAGGATCTTTCAGTTGAGAAAAGGATCCCACCAGAAAACGAAAGTTTTCCAAAAGATGAGAACCACGATCAATTCAAAATATTGAACTCTCAAGATTTTCGGATCTGTTCGATAAGGAAAGTAGGGTTGAAGTACCCCGACGATGCACGACTCTTATAAATATAAGACATCTTAAAATTCTCCAAATCAGGTACACTCTCTTGACCTCACACATTGGACACTCTAATCACAGGAACCACTTTCTTAAACTCTCAATCTGTTTCTTTTTTATTCAAAAACCTCTCTTTTTTATTTGAGTGTTAGAGTTTCCCCATCGGAGTACCATCCGGTGATTTTTGCAGGTATTACATCATTTTTTACGGTAACCGTTCAAGTCTACAAAAAACTGATATCTGTGGAGTCGTAACCCATCTCCAACATTGTGATTTGAAATTCGACTCGTTAAATCCTGTTATATTATTGCTAGTAACATTTTTTTTTTAAATTATGTCAATCTCAACCTTTTTGGCAATGCTCGATAATATATGTAATGTGTTAGAACACCTTAATGTGAGGACACAATGAAAGTATGCAAATTACAAATTTAGTCTTGTGTGATAAATGTGATACATAATATTTTGTATCCTAAGCTTGTAGAATCTTTTATTCATCATTGTCATTAAATAAAAGAGATAGAAAAAGGAAGACGGACTATTAAAAATGAGAAATTTCATGTAATGTTAATCAACAAACAAATGTAGCAGTGAAAAGTACACATTATTATTATTATTATTAGTCAGCATGCTAATTTCTCCAACATGATGTAACTTGTTTAAGTATGTTAACATGTTGTATGAGAGCAAACATGTTACTTCGTTATCACAATATAATGAAATTCTAATGACTAAAAATATTTTGAAAATAAATTATTACGAAAGTTATATGATATTGGTATGTTTGCCAAACTCTTTTTGATCACAAATAATTTAGAAATGATTTCAAAATAAAAATTATTTATATTTTTAAATTTCATTAATGAGATTTTCTCAAGGATTGCTCCCCTTGATTCCCAATTTGTGTTAAAAGTTATTAATAAATTATAGTTTAATTGGTACTATCTTTTTTTTTTCTTTTATAATGGTTTCAATTTTGAGATTTCCTCCAAATAGTGTTAAAAATTGCGTCCCCAATTTTTCAAACCATTTTTGCAAGTTGGGTTAGATTTGTCGGGCCTTTGAGCAAAAGATCAAGCTGGATTTCTAAATGAACCATACAATAAATTCTAACCCCAAAACATTACATTCTTAATTTGGCCCAAGTGCCTAAGAGGTGGTGGGCAGCCTGTAGCCTGCCAATCTTGTTTAATTGGTCTGTCATATCGCTTATAGCCTTCTTCCTAATTCTTATGTTTTCCTAATTTATTTTGCCTTTCTAAAAACAATCATTATTATATATTTTTTATAGGATTCATCTGGATTTGGACCTGCCAATAAATATTCTTGCAATTTAAGGAAACCTTCGAGTGTGGGACTGAGAAGCCCACACCAGGAAGTAAATAGGGACGGTATAACCTAACATGACCAGACGAGGCAACCCATACAAAAACTCTTCATAATGAGGCCCTCGCCCCCATTTATTTTTTATATATATAATAGATCGATACGTAGAATTGTATCTTAATTAATACAATCTGAATATTGTCAGATTTAATTTAAAAAAAAATTTTAATTTAATATTTTTTATTTTTAAATTTTAAATTCAAAATTTGATTAAAGAAATTAATACTTTTATCTACTAACTCGACTATCTATTGATACATTCATGTTGTATGATATCAACCACAACAAAGACTAAAAATAGTTTATCAATTCTAATTCAAATTCCTCCATTATCACAGAAATTTTCTATATGAACATGCAGTGCTTTTGAGAAAATTTATATTTTTTATAAAATATTAAATAATTGTTATATCAATAAATTTACAGAAAAATACATTTACAAATAATTTACACAGAAATTTCCAAATAACAGCAACACTTGAATAAAAGTAAAAATTTTATTTACTAGTATTCATCGTGTAGATAATGGACTATATGAACTATCAATCTCTAGTTGATTCAATGGTTAAACTCTTCTACCCATTAAATAAGATTTTAGTTTTGAATCTTATATATGAAAAAAATATAGGAACAAAATTGGTGTTTGGAGAGTTATGCTTTTTAAGAGTCAAATCTATTTCAAAACAAATTTAATCGAATTCAATATGATTATTAAATATCGAAAATGTATAAAAAAATATGGAATAAAGAATACAAATACAATAGGAAAAGCCTATGTATATGACCAAACTTCATTAGCTCCATTATTGATTAAATTTTATATCTTAAATATTATTTTAGAAAAATGCTCCTCCTACCAAATTTTCTGCAAATCGAAGATGACCAACTCATAAACCCATCTTACACTGCAAACCGATAAACTATGCATACCTAGAAAAAGATAAAGCAAACATTCGCAAAAATTGAAATCTTTTATAGTACAGTTTGTAAGAATGAATATTGAATTTTATTTAAAATAGATACATTTTCAATTGGCTAAACAATAATTTGGATGAGATTTTTTTCTTCCCTTTGATCATAGTCACCAATAACGGCACACACAACGACTATCCTCCTTGCTCTATGATCAAATAAGCTATGAAGATTCTGTACGGAGACTTGAAATTGGACTACACTGAACAAAAGCCCACCGTTATGTGAAATAAGTCGTATTTCTCACAACTTAAAAATTATAAAAAATCATCCGTTAATTTTTATGTTTATTTTTTTTATTATATCAAAATTTGAATATAAAATTATTAAATTAAAAGAAAAATGATAATTATTAAACCATTCTTTTAAAAAATTTATTTTTCAAATTTGTAATTACCTTAATTTTCGTATCGTACACACACTAAACACAATAGATGTGAAATCCATCGATTGGCAATTTTGGTATTTGACGCTTTGAGCATTTATTGGGCTCCTTATCACCATCGTGGCCACTATGTAAAACAATAATAGAATATTTTATTTATTTATTTATTATTTTTTTAAAAGGTCGAATCTTGAGTTTTCACTTTTTAATATGGTTGGTTTGACAAGGCATTGCCTAAAGTCACATCGATGGCGAGATGTGCTGATGACAGAAACTAAAAGCTGGTGTTGATTGGCCTACTTATTATTATTTTTTTTTTCTTTTGTATTTTCTAAACATATTCCCACCAAAATGATTATTTTACTTTACAGATGTGAGGGGTGATGACTGAGTGATTCTGTTGAAAGAATTATTTTGTCGTCGCATAAATTTTAAATTCCTGGCTTCGAGATGGATTTCCTTTACCTGGTATCGGTTTTCAAGCCCGAAACAGAAAAAATAAAGGAAATTTGAATTTTGCTTCCAATTTTAATCAAAGAGTCAATTCTCTTTTTGAACCCAATTTTGTTGATTTAGAGCTGTTATGTGTAGTTGATGTTCAAATTGTTAATTTTGGGTTAATCTTTTTTTTATTGTTTCATTAAATTGATTCTTAGTTCAGATATATATATATACAAATTAGCAAATTGTCTACCTATTATTATTAGTATAAGTAATCACTTATTGGGTCAAATTTTAATAATAAAGTTAAGTAAATCCCTTTTTTATCCGCCAATTAAGTTGAGTAGGGAATTTGGCCATCCAACTATGGGTTCCCAAGACGCGTTCTTCTTTCCCAAATTCAACAAAATGAAATTTCTCCAAATTGTGGATGGATATTTTCCTTCTTCTATTGATTGTGTGTGTATCAATCCCTTCGTTATTTGTTATTGACAACTTCATTTCTGGAGAAAATATTCTAAATGCTAACTACATGCTTAACACTTTGAAAAACCACGTCATCTGCTATGGATCCACATGCATTTTTTTAATTTTTTTTCGCCATCAGATCGTTTTAATCTTAGTTATTGGACTACTCTCGACTGTTAGATTTGCTTTGATCTTAGCCATCCATTTCACGAAAGCCCACAAGATTTTAGTCATTCATTTACTACTACCTGATCTTGGGTGTCCATCTTAAACCATTCAATCCTCATCATTGGATCAAATATATGTGTGTTCTCTTCTATCTATGTTAATTTTCTTTCAATCTCTACCTTTATTCCTCTTTTATCCTTGCTTACTGCAAGATCTAAACTTTCTCTGTCAGTTGCAACCATCTCACGACCATTGCAACCACTTCTACTTGTTGGTGAGCTTGGTTGTCATGGATCATCAATGTTTCTCAAATCATTTCATGTTCTCTTCATGTTCTCTAGTGTTCACCTCCGACCACCAAGGCTTCCCAACCCTACTCAACAATTATGACCTTTTCCGACTACCAAGCCCTATCATTGTCAGGTCATCGCTATCGAAACTTAAAAAAGCCGTTTTTGTTCTGTTGGCCTTGTTTTCCTCACTTGTGTTTCCTCTTTCATCTCCTTGCAGCACAACTCTCTAGTATTCTAGTCTGTAATCCCCACAATAAAAATAAATAATAAATTACTATTTTTTGATCGGCGTTGCCTTTTTTAGTTTTCTTGAAAAATCTAAACTCTCTAATTATTCTATGATTTCTCTTGATGTAAATAATCCGAAATCTTGTATAGAATTCCTACATAAATTTTCTATTCTATCTTCAACTCAATTTCAAAGCATGGTCAATTCGTGATAGCAAATTGAGTAAGAATTTGAAAATTATTGTGTGTGATTCAATAACTAAATCCCCATGAACTATATTAAAATAATATTAAAGTTAGAAAATATG
Source organism: Dillenia turbinata (assembly GCA_037126225.1). Classification (NCBI taxonomy): domain Eukaryota; kingdom Viridiplantae; phylum Streptophyta; class Magnoliopsida; order Dilleniales; family Dilleniaceae; genus Dillenia; species Dillenia turbinata. Next base: position 11,283,630 of record JBAMMX010000004.1, on the reverse strand, counting down.
AGAAAGGTTAGAGAGACCTTTGGAGGCTGCAATTTTCATGCATTACTTTGAAAGAGAAGCGAAGGTTCCATCCTTTCTATTTTGCTTTAACAAATTCTGTGAATCTACAATTTTATGCCATAACGTTTTTCTATTACAAAGAGACCATTCCTCCGTAACTTTGAAATGTTATGATGGGCTATTGTAGTCATGGTGATCCTTTAAGATCCTAATTTATAATCTTTTTTTCTAACTCAGTTCGGTTTGCTTAACCCTAGTAGGCCTATAGGTCTCGCTTTAACTATCTCTTATATATCTTGGTTGGTTTGCATGATGATAATTGAGCATACCACGTGATCGTGGTATATGACTGTTTTGTTGTGGATTGTGGTGGTTACCTCTTCTCTTTTAAGGTAAGAGATGGGCATGCTTGTCGCATATGATTTGATTTTACAATTTGTTTTTCATTATGATATTTTGATATTAAATTATAATTATCTTATTTGTTTGGGGTTAGGACATGTGGCATGACATGTTTAGCATATAATGTGTGCCTTATATCAATTGTGTTGGTTTATATCTTACTTAGGGAGCTTTTGACTAGAGCTAAGGTGATGTGCAGTTGGATACTGTTACATGATGTTCCATATAGGGGAATGATTGATGAGTATTTAGGTTGATTTTGATAAGTATCCTAACTTTATATTATGATTTGTATAGTTGTATTAAAATGATTTTCAATCTATTATTTTATATTATATATTATAGTTTGTCTTTTATCATTTGTATAGCTTTCATCAGATATCTTTTTCCTTTTCCTTTTCTAAATTCGATGAGGCATGAGACAAGGAGTATGGGTAGAACCTACATCTCTAGAGACAACTTCAAAATCAAGAGAACATATAGTCGAGCATTAAACTTGTGGATCTATTCATGTTTATATTGATTTATCATATTTTTCATATCTTATATTGTTAGATATTTTTGAATATAAGTATACAAATATAACAATTGACGTATGAAATTAATTTGATTAAAGTTCAAGTTGTACCTCAGATCAAGAGATTGTGCCAAATGTTATCATGTACAACACCACATAGGTGCCTAGTCACCATGACACATGGACTACCACATGGGCACACACATGATTGAAACGTATTAGCACTTTAAAATATATAAAAATATTAAAAAGTATTGATAGTAGGATTTGAACTCAAAGAGGAATCTTATGTTGGAGTATTAAACCAATTTTACTAATTTAATGGTTGTGTAGTGAGATGAATTGCTTTTTAAGAGAAAACATAATTAGACCCATTTAAATTTGATTTTGAATTTGAATTTGAATTTAAATTAGGACAATTATGATGAGCATAATGGTGCTTGTAACCACTATTACAATAAGTATAATAGTCATTATGATGAACATAATTGTGTTTGTAATTGCTATTGCAATAAGTGCAATAGCAATTATGATAGGCATATTGGAGTCTATAAATAGAGATCTCAAATCTCATTCTCTATACACCACCATCACAACAAGTGATAGCATAGTAGAGAATAAGCATTCTAAAGAGAATAGTGCAATAGGTTGTGGAAAAAATCTCAAAAATTGCTTCAAAAAGAAGTTGATTTTAGGGTGATCAGGGCAAAGTGTTTAAAACTTGTTCTTATAAATTCAAGCAAGGAGATTTAAGGTCCATTTCGGTGATTCAACTCCCCTCACATTTTTTTTTCTAACATTGGTTTTAGAGTTGAGGTAATTTTGTGCTTACTCTCTCTTATAATTCGAAGTCAATTCTGGTTAATTTATTTTTGAATATTGTAATGACCATGGTTATTCTAAGTATGTTTTGTGGTTGTGACTTAATCTGATCTTCCACACTAAAAAGGATTTCCATGGATTAAAAATTTATCTACTTATCTTTAAGGTTATATTTACATTATCTTTAAATGTTAAAATGGCTTTGGAAATTTGAGTATACTCTATGGTTGCGGTTTAATCTGATCTTCTACACCAGAAGAGATTTTCATGAAAATGGATGATTTCAGAATTTATGTTTGAATTCGAATTTACCAAGAAATGCATTTTGCATAAAAGAATCATTTTTTAATTCAAATATGTTTGAATGCTGATTTTTGGAAACCTTAATTAAATTTGACTATGGTGATTCAAAAAAAAATGTGATTATAAGTAATCATAGAATCATTACAATCAATTAGAAGATGATACTCAATATGTTGGGTTGTAAAGAATATGATGAGAAAAAGTTCTAAAAGTTTAAAAAAATGTTGTTTCTTTAGTATGAAAGACATAACATGTCTACACTGGCTTTGTAAAAAAGATGAGAGTAAGTTTAAGACTGGTTGATGACTTAAGAGGTCTAAAGGGTAGTTTAGTTGGGGTAAAAAGTAGAATAAAAATGGGACGGAAGTAAAAATGGAAGAAAATGACACATTTTACTTATTTGGTAAGGAATGAAATGTAGAAAGGAAGTAAAAATGAGGTGTAATTCCTTTTTCTTCTTCTTAAATCAGTTTCATCTTAAAATGGATGGAAATGGAAGAAAATGAGATTTTTTGACAAATTTGTTCTTACCCTTCTTTAATATTTACAAAATTATATATTTTTTTATTTCAATTTTATTTAATGTAAATTAATAAAATATAATTTTTTTCATCAATTTTATTGAAAAAATTATTTTTTCTAATTTTACTTTTTTTAACCTTTTTTTTACATTAATATTCTAATTTTATTTAATATAAAATAATAATAAAAATAATTTATAAAATTAAAAAAAAATATATTAAATAATTATTTTTTAGAAAAATATTATATTTTTAGAAAAATATTTTAAATTAAAAAATAAAAATTAATGTGGTGAGAAATATTAAAAATATTATTTCATAAGAGTATAATAGTAAAATTTGTGGTATTTTTTTCCACTTTTTATTCCAACCAAACAAAAAAAAGTATCACTTATTTCTTTCTCTCCCATCTCTACCAAACAAAAATAAAGAAAATCGATTTACTTCCATGTGAAGTAAATCTCTCCCTTTCCCTCCCCTTCCTCGTCATCTTCGTGAACCAAACTTATCCTAAATGATCCACCACCTATTTGAGAACCTACCTATTGCACTCTGCTATGGAACTTGAAACAATTAACCTAAAGACTTTGTTCATCAATGTATGATAGAAAGTGATTAATTAAAATGAAAGACATTTTTTTTTGAAATATTCAATGTTATACATAAATGGATTTGATTAGATGCAATTTGTATGTTTTTTGTTTGTTTTTGCATTAATAAATTGTTTCATTAATTTAAAAAATCTCTAGTTATGATTGAATATGCTAATAATGGATACATAATTATATGGTGTTGATGGCAACAAACACAAAGGGTATTGTAGCCAAATTGAATAAAGACCTTAAACTTGATGGCTATAACCATGCCATATGGCAATAGAAGGTTCAATTTATCTTGATTAAGAATCAATCGATACTATATCTCGAGTGGTTAATGAATTAACTCAAGATTCCACAACGGAATAGAAAAGGGCATATGAGACTTTTAAAAGGAAGGATACCTTAGCTCATGTAACATTATTAAGTATAATGGTTGATAAGCTAATTGTAGCTTTTGCCATACTTCAATCTGCCAAAGCCAAATAGGATGTGGTGAAAAAGAAGTTTGGTGATATTTCTTAGGAGAAACAGAGGGGGATAATTCTCAGATTTGAGAATTATACCAAGAAGAATGATCGTAATATGAGTCATCATTTATGTGAAATGTCATACATGATCTCAAATTTGAAATCATTCAGACAAGCTATTACAGATGAATAACAAGTACAAGCTGTTATTCGATTTCTACTGGATGATGGGTGGTAATTGGTGAAGGTCAATATATACCACAATGTGGAAATCAAGACCTTTGATGATATTGCATGACATTTACTTTTGGAAGCAGAAGTCATGGGTATCAAGAATTCATTTAAAGCATATGTTGTTGAGAAATCTTTTTCTATTGGGAAAGAGAAAAAGGAATTCAAGAAAAAAGGGTTTCAAGAATAAGTCAAAGAAGTTCATGAAAATTGGGAAAAATCAACCCAAGAATTTGAATGAAATCAAATGTTTCAAATGTAATAAAAAAGGGCATTTTGTAAAAGATTGCAAAGAGCCAAAGAAGGTACATACGTTTTTTTACTTTATTTGTACATGTTTTGTCATGTTCTTTTATGATAGAGTCTAACTTTTCATGGGTTATTGATTCAGATGCAACTGACCATATCATAAGGGATTGTGATTTGTTCATGCAATTTCAAAAGATTCCAGCAAGCACTAAATGGGTCTAAGTTAGAGACAATTCGAAAATGAAGTAAAAGGGCTTGGGATTTGTAGGATTCCCACAGATAATGGACATATGATGTCATTCATTGATGTGTTATATGTTCCTTAGATTAGAAGAAATTTAATCTCTATTGCATGCTTGTTGAGATTTGATCATCATTTGAATTTCTATGACAATGTGTTAGATATTTATCAAATGATAATAACGTTTGCCCTTATTTCTTAAATGATGGTTTATTTATATTAAACAACAATGTAAATAATGATAGCACACATGGTTATCACATGATTAAGTCAAATAATGAGAACATTTGGCATGCGAGGCTGGGATACATTAGAGTAGAAAAAAAGAAAAAACTAGCCAAATGGGACTTGATTGATTCTCTATCAAATGTGAATAACTCAATATGTGAGTATTGTCTCACTAAAAAGATAACTAAAAAACCATTAAAAAAGGGAACAAAAAGTCAATATCCATTATATTTAATTCATTCTGATATCTGTGGTTCTATGACTGTAACATCTAGACAATGATTTAGATATTTCATTACATTCATAGATGACCATAGTCGATTCACCTATATGTGATTGTTAAAACATAAAAGTGAAGCTTAACGTTGCTTCATAACATATACACAATTGGTTAAGGACCGATTAAAGAAAAGTCATTACGGATTGATAAAAGTGGATAGTATTTGTCAAATGAATTCAAGAAATGAAGTGATGAAAATGGAATAGCAAGATAATTGACTATTCCTTATACATCACAATAGAATGGTGTGACAGAGAGGAAAAATAGGACTCTCTTAGATATGGTGAGATCCATGATGGTACAAGCCAACTTAGACATTTCCTTTTGGGAAGATGCATTACTCACAACTATTTACATTTTGAATAGAGTGCCATCCAAATTTGTTGCATCTACATTTTATGAATTGTGAATGGAAAAACACCAAATTTAAGTTATCTTAAGCCATGGGGTTGTGCGGCTTATATCCATAATCTAAATTATGAATTTGGCAAGTTAGAGCCAAGAGGAAAGAGATATGTCTTTGTTCAATATTCATAACTCTATAAGGGTTATGTATTCATTGATTTGAAAAATAAGGGTAAAAATGTTGAATTCGAGTCCAAGAACGGAACTTTCTTAGAAAATGAGTTTCCTGAAAAGAGAAATAAGGACAAGTCCCATTTAATATTAGAAGTTATTGAATCTGAGCCAAATAACACTACTGAAATGATGGAGCCTCATGTGATTGTTGTTGGTTCAAGTGGGAGCTATGTGTGCTATCGAAAGTCAAAAATAATAATGATAGAAATTATGAAAATCATCTCAACAATTAACAAATGAATCAACAAGTTGAGGATCTTCTACACGAACTTGATGAAAATGCAAATGTACAAAGTCAGGAAGAAGAGCAAGTTCACATTCATACACTGAGACGTTCTTCAACGGAGTCTAGACCACCAAAATAGTGGAACATGCATCATAGTGAGACCCTCATTGCTAATTTAGAAGATGAACCATGAAATATAAAAAAAGTAATTAATAAACCAGACTATGACAAATGGATGATTGTAATAGAAGATAAATCGAAATTAATGCATGACAATCAAGTATGGGACTTGGTTGATTTTATTCAAGGTCGGAAGGCAATTGGGAATAATTGGGTTCTCAAAATCAAAAGTAATGTAGAGGGTACCATTGAAAGATACAAAGTACGATTGGTTGTTAAGGGATATACACAAGAGGAAGGTATTGACTATAAATATACCTTCTCACCTATTATGAGGATTGCCTGCATCAGATTGCTACTAGCAAGAGTTACAAAATTGGACTTGAAATTACATCAAATGGATGTGAAAACAGTTTTTCTCAATGGTAATTTGAATGAAGAGATATACATGCAACAATCAGAGGGTTTTACTAAAAAAGGACAAGAACATAAAGTATGTAGACTCAAGAAGTCTATATATGGTTTGGAACAAGTTTCAAAACAATGGTATTTGAAATTTTATAAATTTGCATTAAATTTTGGATTTAAGATACGAGACAAAGACCACTGTATGTATGTCTTAAAATCCAAGCACAAGTTTGTAATCATGTCATTATAAATTGATGACATACTATTAGCTAGTAATAATTTGAGTTTTGTAAATAAGATCAGAACATGGATTTTATATAAATTTGAAATGAAAGATTTAGGTGAAGTAACCTATATTCTTGGAATTAAGATTTTGAGAAATAGTTCGATTATTAGCATTATCTCAAGAGTTTTATATTGATAAGACTTTTAAACGTTATAATATGCAACACTTTAAACCGATAAATACTCCTATTGCTCACAATAGTAATATTAGTGCAGCAATGTATCCATGCACTCATGAAGGGAAGAAAGAAATAGAAAATGTTTCATATCTGCATGCCATTGGAAGCCTCATGTATGATATGTTGTGTACAACGTCGAATATTAGTCAATCTGTGAGTCTATCAGTCCGTTACTCATTTAATCCTAGAATTGAACATTGGAAGTGTATCATGAGAATCTTTCGATATCTTATGGGAATGCAAGATTATTGGTTCTATTACTAAAATGGTAATTTAGAGTTACAAGGATACACTAATGCGGATTGAGGAGGGGATAGAGATGGTTATAAGTGTACATTAGGCTATATTTTTCTGCTTAATAATGAAGTTATCTCTTGAAATAGTAAGAAGCAGACTTGTATAACATTGTTAATCATGGAGCTTGGATTAGTAGCAGGAGTTGCTGCTGTGCAAGAAACGTTGTGGCTTGATCACTTTCTTAACCACTTAAGTGTAGTGACATCTAATAATATGCCGGTTACTATTTATTATGATAGTATGACATTCTTGGCATATATTAAGAATCCAAAATATCATAGAAAGGCCAAACACATAGGGATAAGATATAACTTTATTGGAACTGCAATTAATGAAAAAAAAAGTTAGAATGGAATGCATATCTATTGGACAAATGGTGGCAGATCCCTTAACAAAAACAATATCACTTGATGTATTTGTCAAATATGTATTGGCAATGGGTTTTCATAGATTGTAATATAAACTTCCGTTTGTTACAAAGTTGTATCCATACATTGTATTGATCTGTTTAATATAATTATTTTTTTCAAAACATATTCTACATCACAACGAATTATTGAGATGTGCATGATTAGAGGATTGTATATCTCACACGTACAATCCGTCTCTATTTTTTTGTTAAGATAGATATAAAACTACTCAAATGAATAAGTAAATATATTATTTATTCTAATGACAATATTGAAAACAATTTCAATATATGAATATGATAGTTGCCTTGATAAAAATCAACATGAGGAATGAACGATTTACTATACATGTATGTGCCACTCATACATGATTAAGATCATGTAACAAGGGGTAAATTGAAAGTGTTCAATTTTGACTTGCATAATATTTTTTCAAGTGAGAGAAGTCCACTTGAATAGAATTTGGAGAAATGTACAGTAAATGTTTTAATTGGGAGCGACAACTTACTTAGTGGTTGTAAATCATTTTAAGTGGAATGTAATGCTGTGGCGTATGTGCATATCATGTGTGTATAAGTTGACCAAGAAAGAAAAAAAAGAAGTGATCCTTGTCTTCTTATGTGTGAGATTCTTTGATCATTTAATGTTATTGGTGATGACTAATATTTGATAAGTGAAGGTTATTGTATTCCCTAAATGACAATGTGAGATACAGTATGATAGAAATCCAGTTGGGTGAAAACATAGCCTTAATTCATCAAATAGTTAGTGTAAAAGGAAAAATTGTGTTAGATGCATGGTAATTTATACTTCAAAGACATGTGCATATTGCTTTGAGTAATAAACTTTTTAGTATAAAGTGACTTAAACAAGCAAGTGCACTTGGTGTTTGGTACAATTCATGAGATTAAAATAAGTTTCAACTCATATAAAGGGATTGAATGTAGCCAAACTGTGCATCAACACATTTTAGGGCATGAGGCATGAGTAATGATTGGTGGATCATTAACATGGTAACCTAGAGTTACTATTTTGAATCAACATCTATTAGAAGTTATAGATGGTTTCGAATAAATATTTTAGGTTGACATTTATAATAAATCATAAATGGGCTTAAAAAGGAAATCTCTTGTGTTTTACTTAACAGTAGCATGAAGAGATGAGTTTGATTACATGCCTAAGGTCACATGGCCTATGTACATATGCAATTCCTTAAGTATGAATACTTTACTTTATAAAAATGTGTTACATTGAGTGGTATCAAGTTGATCAAATGTGAGTGACAATTTGTTGGATATATTTGAATATGAGTATATAAATATAACAATTGACGTTTAAGATTAACTTGATTAAATTTCAAATTGTATCTCAGATCACATCCAATGTGATTGCGCCAAATATCATCATGTTATAACCCCACATGGGTGCCTAGTCACCATGACATGTGGACTACCGCATGAGCACACACATGGCCGAACCATATGAGCACTTTAAAACATATAAAAATATTAAAAAATGCTGATAGTAGGATTTGAACTCAAAGAGGAATATTATGTTAGAGTATTAAACCAACTTGATTAACTTAATGGTTATTTTGTGAGTTGAATTATTTTCTTAAGAGAAAACATAATTAGAATTATTTGAATTCAAATTTAAATTCGAATTTAAATTCAAATTTAAATTGGAGCAATTGTGATGAGTATAATAATGTTTATAACCACTATTACAATAAGAGCAATAATCATTATGATGAGCATAATGGCGCTTGTAACGGGTATTTCAATAAGTGCAATAGCAATTATGATGGACATATTTGGACCAATAAATAGAGATCTCAAATTTCATTCTCTACACACCACAATCACAAAAAGTGATAACATAATGGAGAGAATAAGCTTTCTAGAAAAAGTAGTGCGATAGGTTGTAGAGAAATTTTCAAAATTGTTTCAAGAAGAAATTGATTTTGGAGTAATATGGTCAAAGTGCTTAAAACTTGTTCCTATAAATTCAAGCAAAGAGCTTGAAGGTTCATTCCGGCGATTCAACTCTCCTCTTTATTTATTTATTTTTTTAAAACACATATGTTATTAATTTTGGAACATTGTATCTGTGGTTTTTGGAGTGGCTCGTGACAATTTCACCAACTAACAAGTTGTAAATACTTTTATTAGTTAACAAAGTTTACTCTTACCTTCAAGCATATATTGCTCATTTATTCGTTATGCATACAGTTGCGTCGCTTAATACCTTTATTCTCAAAATACTACAAAGCAAAAATACTTCCACATTGCATGAGTTGGCTACGTTTTTGAATTGCCCTTTACAAGTGTGCAACACATGCATCTAGTTTGAGAAAAAAGTTAAACCGGTGACTCATTGACATTGCATCAAAGATTTGAAAACTGAAAATTGGAGTTTAGTAGAGTTATATGTATCAAGTGTCGAAACTCTCACATTGTGGGGTTTTAAGAAAGGAATACCTAGATAGTCTCTTCCTTACATTTTTTGTAAGGAGGTTGATTCGAAACCTAAACTTTCAGAATATAATAGAGAGATTCTACCATTACACCAGTCTCGCCCTTCTTAATAGAGTTATGTGTAGATTAAAATAATTATTAAGGGAACAAATTTGAATTTTAGTGGTAATTTTTGTTTAGTTAATATATGACAAATTACTTTTTATTGTGTGACTCCAATTTTACGGTACTCCTATAAATTAAACAAAAGAATAAATTATAAATACGCGAATTAATATATAATGCAAAAGCACGTCTATTGCAATTTGGCTAATAGTCGAATTGAAACTTTAATTTTATAATTATATTAAAAAAACTTTAAATTTTTTCATTTTTTAATAAGAAAGTTTTTTATTAGAAAATTTTAAACTCTTCCATAAAATTAAATTTTATATTAACATAAACGATATTACATATATTCAATAAATTTGTGCGGGTGGGTGCATAACGAGTGAGATGTTTGGGAAAGTAGGGAGTGAATTGTAATTTTGAAATTTAAAAAGGGAAATGTGAGGATAAAGAAACAAATTTGGACATCTAAGTGCCTACCTTTGAGAGAATTCTACTGCATCAACGTCCCACTAGCCTCTTCTTCGAGATACCCGAAATGCCTTGTTTTAAATTAGATACCTTAGATCCAACAGGTTGGAGGTTTCTTTTTATTATGCAAATGCAAATTCTGTGGGCTTTACTTTTCCTCATTGGATTTTTGTTCTTTCCCCATGTGTCCATTTATTTTTTGACTTACTCTGCTCCGGTGCCCACCTCATGTTGACGTCCTGATGTACTAATTAACATCTGCCCCGCCAAGAAATACTGACCACTTTCTTCTTCTTCTTCATTTTTTGTGGACAAGATGTTTCGAAAATCGAATGTCGGTGAAGGTTATTAATTACAAAGTTTAGATTTATTTACAATAATAATTTATAAATTAGATAACAAACTATAAGTGAATTGATATAGAGATATCAAATTCAAAAATTTCTTATTTATTAAAAAATTTATAAATTATATGATTTTTTTGTAATTTATGAATAGAGTATTTTGCGTTTACGTGTAAAAATTAAAATATGTGAATTATACGCAGGCTAGACCTTACTTGAAGGACACCCCCCCCCCCGCCAAAAAAAAAAAACTCAAAATAAATTATCTATAGTATCTGAAAGAAAAGGTCAGAGAGCCATACGCTAGCAGCCAAAACAGCATATATTAATTAGGCTGGCCAATACGGAACAACAGAGAATCGAGATTCCCCCACGGTCAGCCGGAAGTCGAGAGCCAGAAGAGGGACTCCAACAATTTTGGCTAAATTTATAAATTTAAAATTTTAATTTAAATCTTAAAATTTGATTTAAAAAATTAAAATCACCGGACAATTTAAAAATATTAATTAAATTAATTTCACCGTACCTTGCTACCCAGATACCTTTAGATTCTATAAGTAATTTATTTGATCAATCGTATACGATGGGATATATCTAAAAACTTAAATTAAAAGAGTCAATTCTCAATAAGTTAATAAAGAACGTCTGTCGACCAGTATCTAACGGTCATTACGACAATCTATCGAAAGGCCGTAGCCGCCCAGATCAGTCTACCAAGAGACCTTAGTCATCTGGGTCTACCGAATAATATGATCTTAGTCACTCTGCCAATCGAACGTAACTCACCAACAAAAGGTAATTGTCCTGATCAAGCAAATAAACACCGGCCTATCAATCGGATGAGTCCTGATTGACTCCTTATCGGTCGGACGATCGAACGACAGACAGCATCCTTAACGATTCTAAAGGAAATTTAAGTTTCCTTAATTTCGATTTCCTATTTCATAACAGTAACTCCAAAGTCTTTCAAATAAAGAAAACACCCCTTTTGAAGATAGAAGTTTTCCCGATAAATGAGAATCGTGATCAATTCAAATATTAATCTCCGAAATTTCTGAATTAATTCAATAAAGAAGGTGGGGTGGAAGTCCCCAGCGGTGTACGACTCTCACAGGTATAAGGGATTTCAAAACCCTCACAATAAGGTACACTCTTTTGGCCTAACACTCGGGGTACACTATTCATAGAGAACAATGTTTTCTATTCATACAAAAACCGCTCTTTCTGACTTGAGTATCAAAGTTTCCCATCAGAACATCCTCCCGGGATTTTTGTAGGTGTTTTTACCTATCAACGCCTACTATTCGAGTGAAGAAGAAATCAATATCTGTGGAGTCATAACTCACCTCTAACAATATATATCAAATGATAAAATAACAACATTTAGAATCAGATGAATGCTACATATAATATCCAAAGGAACAACTAGAGTAGCATGAATTACTCCTCGTCCCCCATAAAAAAACATATTAAGAAAACAATGCACAGAATGAGAGAGAGAGAAGGAGCTTGGCGTTAGGAAAGATTCAAAAGGATTTAAGCCTAGTAAATAAAATTAAGATATATATTATCTATAACGAAAAAATTAAGATATATTATATTTAAAATATTACCTGATATAAATATATATGTTTTTTTACCGATGTTTCCATTTTTCAGTTTGCCGTTAAGTTAAGAAAGCGTCCTCCTAAAAAGAAAAAAAGAACTCTAAATTAATAAAAGATTTGAAAAGTTGTATCATAAGACGTAGGAACACAATAAAAAGTAAAATAGTTATCATGTATATAAACCATGCATTGTACCATCATCTCAATGATTAAGTCTAAGTAAAATTGTTATCATATATATAAAAATATTCAAGTAAAAATAATTTATGTTTTATATTTATAAAACTATTCTGAAATTTGAAAACGTTTTAACATACTATACTAGAAACAAGATATAACTAATTTGAAGAGAGAAATTATGAAATATTTAGAATCGTCCTTTTTTTAATTCTAAAAGAACAAAAATTAAAGACTTCAATTTAAAAAATTAGGCATTTTCCAGTGTTATTATTATACCGACATTTACAGAAAATCTACTCTGCTGCATTACAGAAGGCTACAGTAGAACCAGTAATGAAAAAGAGCCCCCCCCCGGGGGGGGGGGGGGGTTGAATTAACCAGAGTTAAAGGGGTTTGGTGGTTTTGACAAGTCTGGTTTGGTAGGCGTTGGCTCTGCCTCTCAGCTTCTACCCTCCATAAAGGCCTCTTCTCCTCCTACTCACCCTCTCCACAAAATTAAACTGAATAGAGAAAGAAGAACAAAGAAGAAACGGGAAAGAACTAGAGAGAGAGAGAGAGAGAGAGAGAGAGAGAGAGAGAGAGAGAGAGAAAGTCTCTCCAGTCGAACCAAACGAACTCAAATTTGCACACTCCTGAAGATTGTGTTCGACTGGGAGAAGACTCTCTGTAATCCAAATCAGCCCACCACACCACAACCTTCAAATTTGTTCTCTTTGTTATTCAAAAGCTATGCAATCGAGCTCTGTGAAGGTTTCACCTCTCGATTTGATGGCTTCGATTCTCAAAGGTAGCGTGGATCAATCAAATGTCTCCTCTGATTCCTCGGGAACTGCTTTCGTCATCGAGAATCGCGAGTTTCTTATGATCTTAACCACTTCCATCGCCGTTTTCATCGGATGCGTCGTCGTTTTCTTGTGGCGGAGAAATTCTACTTCTAAATCAGCCAAATCCTTGGAACCTCCGAAGCCGATTATTGTCAAGCCTGAACCTGAAGAAATCGATGATGGGAAGAAAAAGGTTACTCTCTTCTTCGGCACTCAAACAGGAACAGCCGAGGGTTTTGCTAAGGTTTGATCTGAATTTCTTTCAATTTTCTTTTTTTCTTTCTTTAGCTGTTTTCACGGGTAATTTGATGCTGAATTTCGTTACTTTTGAAAATTTAGGCTCTGGCTGAAGAAGCAAAAGCGAGATACGATAAAGCTGTATTTAAAGTAGTTGATTTGGTACGATTTTTATTTCGCTTGATTCGTATAATTTGGAAAATTTTGATGTTTTACTTTTGTTTATTGATCGATTTTTGACATCTGTGAGTTGTTTGTTGACTTTTTCATTTTTAGGATGATTATGCGGGTGATGATGATGAATATGAGGAAAACTTGAAGAAGGAATATTTGGCTCTCTTCTTTTTGGCCACGTGAGTAAATCAGAATCAAAATCCCCGATCCCATCTTTCTGTTTTCTGGTTTTGTTTTATTTTATTTTTTAAAAGCTCTAGTTGTGAGGGGAAAAAAAGAATTAAAGTTATAGTCATGTGTACTTTTATGAAATCCAAGGTGGGATAAGTTGTTTTTGACGTAATTGAATCGATGGTTGCGTAGATATGGTGATGGTGAGCCAACTGATAATGCTGCTAGATTCTACAAATGGTTTACTGAGGTATTTTAATTTTTCAAAATATGGTTTTCTTCTGTACTTTATTATTTATTTATTTATTTATTTTGGGTATTAAGGGTGGTAAATATCTGATTTGTTTCGGGTGTGGGTGGACAGGGAAAGGAGAAAGGGGTGTGGCTTCAAAATCTTCAATTTGGTGTTTTTGGACTTGGAAACAGGCAGTATGAGCATTTCAACAAGGTTGGTTTTTCGATTCGCTGGATATCCTGAATGACTATTCCTGCTAAAAAAGAGAGAAAATTTGTTCGTTAGTTGATACTTTTGCATTTTCCAACGGGATAAAACAGGTTGCCAAGGTGGTGGATGACATCCTTGTGGAACAGGGTATGGTCCTTGCGCTTCTCACCTTCTTTGTATTAACTGGTTTTGAACATGATGCTCATGTTAGCTCAACTGCAGTATTTGTGTCAATGGCTTAAGATTGTATTTTGTTTACCGGATCTTATAATTTTAAAACAACATAGGATTCTTATGCACCTCTCATCAATTGAAATTGTAGTTTTTGAACTTTGTTGGTGATAATTGAGAAATTAATTGATCCATAGTATTTCATATTCTGACTTTGTAAATATAGCACTGATGTAGCATCTTTTTTAGTATAGCCTTGTTGGTTCCTTTTTGCTTTTTATCAGCTGTGATATATGTTCTTTCTTTGTGTCTTTTGCTGCAACATTGGTTGTTTTGCTCTTCAAATGGAAGGTTCTGCCATGCAGAGTTTGTTCAACCGGTGATGGATTTAGAGCCATGCCACTTTTCAGTTGTTTATTTAAATCCCTTTTCTTGTTAGTCAACTTGCCAACTTTCTCAGTTTGCTGAGTGCTGTGAAAATGTTATTGATTTGCAGGTGCCAAGCGCCTTGTGTCTGTTGGTCTGGGAGATGATGATCAATGTATTGAAGATGACTTCACTGCATGGTAAATGAGCTTCAAACTTATTCTGCAATACGGTTGATCTGTGCACTTGCTGTTCCTTAAAAGATATTTTAACTGATTTTTCCATTTGGCAGTTTATATATCCCTTTTTTTCTTAAAAGAAAAATCATTTGTAATTGGTTGCTTATTCCTTTTTGTTCACTTTATTATCACAGGAAAGAACAGCTCTGGCCTGAGTTGGATCAACTGCTTCGTGATGGGGATGATGCAGCAGCAAGTACTCCTTACACTGCTGCCATACCAGAATACAGGGTTGTATTCAATGATGCTGCAAGTGCACTGTCTCTGGACCGTAAAATGAGCATAGCCAACGGTCATACTGTTCATGATGCTCAACATCCATGCAGGTATTTTAAAAGTTAAAGAGTTTATGTATTTTATTAGGCATGCAACGTTGTAATATTGCTCTTTTATCACTTGTTTTCACATATAATAGACTGAATGTGCTTGATTTTCTGAATAAAGAGCTAATGTTGCTGTGAAAAAGGAGCTTCATACCCCTGCATCTGATCGTTCTTGCACGCACCTCGAATTTGATATCTCTGGCACTGGACTATTGTAAGTTGTTTTTTCCATTAACTTGAAACTTCTTGGTTTTCTGCTGACTACATCTGTTCATTTGACAAGAATGCAAGTCAAATAAAATAATTCCAGAGAGTAAATGTTTGGCTATCCTTGTTTTCATTCTCTTTCCAGTTATGAGACTGGGGACCATGTTGGTGTATATTGTGAAAACCTAATTGAAGTCGTGGAGGAGGCAGAAAGGCTGTTGGGTTTGTCACCGGATACTTTCTTTTCGATTCATGCTGATGATGAGGATGGCACACCTCTTAGTGGAAGCTCATTACCTCCACCATTCCCCCCATGCACTCTAAGAACTGCACTGGCACAATACGCAGATCTTCTAAGTTATCCCAAAAAGGTTAGCCTGTTGTTTTGGCCACTACTTTCTAGCTTTCTCCTGACATTTCTAAACGCTGATCGAATGGTTGTTGATTTGAATATTCATTGGACAGGCTGCTTTGATGGCTTTAGCAGCTCATGCTTCTGATCCAAGTGAAGCTGATCGATTGAGATATCTTGCATCTCCAGCTGGAAAGGTTGTTATGCCCATAATGCTGCTAGTTTTTGTATTTCTTTTCTTGTTCACTTTTCATGACAATTTACCTTTTGTCTTTCACAGGATGAATATGCACAATGGGCAGTTGCTGGTATGAGAAGCCTTCTTGAAGTCATGGCTGAATTCCCATCCGCCAAGCCCCCACTTGGAGTGTTCTTTGCAGCAGTTGCCCCTCGCCTGCAGCCCAGATTCTACTCAATCTCATCCTCACCAAAGTGAATATCTTTAATTCCCCCCCCCTCCTCTTATCAGTTTTGTTTCTTAGAAATATTGGGGACAGCATCTTTACTACCAGCATTGTCGCTTTCTTGTGGTTTCTCCCTCTTGACTATTTGCAATTATGTGCTGCAGGATGGCACCATCTAGAATCCATGTCACGTGTGCATTAGTTTATGAAAAGACTCCTACCGGACGCATTCATAAAGGAGTTTGTTCAACATGGATGAAGGTACTTATTTTCTTGCTAAAATCTATTGCTAAGAAATTCTGTCATGATTATGTCTATTATAAGTACAGATTGGGATATTCCTTAGCTGCTAATAACTATATTTGGCCAAATGACAAGCTTACCAGTTTAATTGTGCATGTATACATGTTTTGTACTCTCTTATGCACATATCCCAATTTTTAAGTCCTTTCTTGTTTGCTTTATTTGTTTCTGCAGAATGCTGTGTCCTTGGAGGAAAGCCTTTATCCTAGTTGGGCTCCCATTTTTGTTCGACAGTCTAACTTCAAACTTCCTTCTGACACTAAAGTGCCTATAATTATGATTGGTCCTGGCACTGGATTAGCTCCTTTCAGGGGATTTCTTCAGGTTCTATTTGTTTCCTTTATCTCCAAATTTTAGCCTTGAAGCTTTTTATGTGATCAATAACTCTAACATAAACTATTATTGTGATGTTCCAGGAGCGGCATGCTTTGAAAGAAGCTGGAGCAGATTTAGGACCTGCTGTGTTATTCTTTGGATGCAGAAACCGCAAAATGGTAATTCCTTATTTCTTTCAAGGCCTTTTTTTCTCCCTTCAAAAGAAAATTTTCTTGATTCTCCTGTAAATATCCATGTTCCATTAGTAGAAATTAAAACAAACTTCTGGCTTTCAGGACTATATTTATGAGGATGAGCTGAACAACTTTGTTGAATCTGGTGCACTATCGGAGTTACTTGTTGCTTTCTCACGTGAGGGACCGACAAAGCAATACGTGCAGCATAGGATGATGGAGAAAGTAAGATCCCACCAGACGACCATCAGTTGTCTTAACATTAAACTCTCTCTCTCTCTCTCATGCTTTATTACCTATGATATATGGAAAACCAACATTATTTACTTCTTGTCCAGGCTTCGGAAATTTGGGAGTTGATATCTAAGGGAGCTTATTTATACGTTTGTGGAGATGCAAAAGGCATGGCTAGAGATGTCCATAGAACTCTCCACACCATTGCACAAGAACAGGTATGTGCACTTATACGAAACTAAGGTATTTGAAAGCGACTCATGTTGTTTGTCTACCTGTATATTATAAAAGCAACGTGGTCTGATTGTTGCAACGACCCATCAACATTTCTTAGTGGTAGAAAAGAAGAGGGAAGGAGAGAGAGCCACATAAGCTGTTAGGTTTTCCCAAAAGTGGTACCCCACATATCCGGTTGGTGCTTGCACATCCACAAATGAATACTATATTATTTGGGGTCTTCCCAACTAATATTCTAAGTGAGTGCCTTATAATGTTGGCTTCTGCGGGCCCATTCAAAACCAAAAGCACATGTTTCTTTTCCCACTTATGTATGATGCACAATTATCACCATGGTGGTTTGCCCAGATGGGGATTCCAAACATTGTGACCTTGAGGTCTTGAATTTGTACCCTTATTAAAGGAAACACAAAGATTTTCTAAGGTTTCAAAAGGGTCTGTGACCTACTTGGCGCTGTGGTGAAGCTGTGGGAATGGGCGCCTTAGCACTAATGATTTGTACTAGACATTTCATAGCTGGTGGGAACTGTCACGGTAAGACAAGCACAGTAAATCTAGTAGCTCCACCAACCTTTTTTGTCGAGCCCTCCCCCTCCCCCCACATAAAAGAAGAAAAAGAAAAAACCGAATGATGCAAAATTCATAGTTTGTTTTGTATTTTCACAAGGAAAATTTTGTTTTATGTTTTTTCTTTATGAATTTGAAGGAAAAAGAAAAAGACATCATACCGTTCAAAATTGTATTGTTTTAGGGATTCATGGATAGTTCCAAGGCGGAGAGCATGGTGAAGAGTCTGCAAATGAGCGGCAGATATCTGCGTGACGTCTGGTGACCCACATCTTGCCACATCTTGTCCTCAAAGGATGGGGAAAAAATGAGAAAACAAAAAGGAGGAACATATTTGTATGGGACTTGCGAACTTCTCTGGTATCATTTATAAGGGGGGAAGAGAGACTCCTTTTGTTGTCAGCATAATAGTTTGTGATTCTTCCCCCCTTTTTTCCTTTAATATGATATTTTTCTTGAGGATTTTTTTGTTCATGTAATTTTTAAAAAGTACATAATATAACAATGAGTATTTAAAAAAGTGTCGGGCAAAATTGCTCTATGCTTTGTTACTCCACTCTGGACGAGTATACAAGTGACTTGAATTCATCTCATACTGCTTATTATATGTATTTGGAATTGCAGTGGCAATTAAATTCTAGTTCAATAAAAAATAACTGCACTTCTGTTAGCTATTAACAGAGATTTTCTTTTAGCCTACATATTGAGGACATAATGCAGTCAAGACACATGCCCTTCTACGTACGCAAATCAACTCGGGCCCAATCTAAAGGAAAAGAAAACTGGGTATTTTAATTCATATCCAATGGTCTGGTATGGTTTCTGAGGTCATATGGGAATTGCTACCTATAAGTTATAGGGTATAACGACCATATTGAAAAGCAGCTACTACGGCTATGAATTGATTCCTATAACCCAAGTTGTATAAAAACGGAGAAATGAAAACAGGTACAAGATATAACAAACTAGGGATGACAATTTATACTCAACCCACTGGATATCCATCTCTACCCTTCAACCCACTGGATATCCATCTCTGTCCTACCCTACCCAGTGGAGGTGGGTAAGGTGTGGGCGTCAGGTGGGTGAGGGTATGAAATTTCAAACCCATGGAGGGTCAAGTAAGGTGTGGGTATGAGTTTTATATTTATCATATATCTTACCCGACCATATATATATATACACACACAAGTTGACTCAACTTAGAACTGTAAAGTCAACTATAGTACATATATATATAGGAATATTTGTAACTTCTATTATTTTTGGAGTCTGCTTTTAGCATGAGAGGTAAGATTTTGAGTCCGCGTCACAATTGGTTACATCCAAATACACCGAAAGTTTTGGCTTCTTGTCAAAATTGGTTATGATTTGAAAAAGGTAAAAATAATTATTTTGTCTTCATTAGTTTTCTTTTTTCTTTTTGATAAATTAAAACATTATATAACTTTAATTGATTATAATTTTTCATTAATTTTTTGTTGGCAACTTCAATGATATTTTCACCATCAACTATACCTCCTTTGATTACATTTATGGATGATGCAAATGATAAAAATGCGCCAGATGAAGTGTCAGCAGATTAGAAAGAATATTCATTGATAATTTGGACTGTGACTATACTTTTGACATCTTCTTTTAGTTCTAGCATTTGTTTGAAATTCAATAATTTGAAAATAGTTATTATCTTTGTTTTGATTTAATTGAAATTGATTTTGAAATTTTATTATTTATATTTTGAATAAAAAATATTATTAAATTGAAATGTTAATAAAGATAAAGATCTACTGAGTGAAAAACAAAACTTACAAATGTAACAAATCGACTTTCAAAGCCAATAAGTCGATTTACTATGTGGGTGGATAAACCCGCGGGTAGGAACGGGTAGGGGAGGGTGGGAGGTAGGGTATAAAACGTCTTACTCGTAGCGGGTGGACGGTTGGGGTGGTATAGAGTTTTAAGATAGAGGGGCGGGTAGGATTTGATAGAAACCCGCCCCTACCTGCCCTATTGCCATCCCTACAGCAAACAATATTTTATAATTGATATGTTAGATCTGTATTAAGTGTTGAGGTCCTTGTATCTCAAAAGGAAAAGGCAAGGAATTTAGGTCCTCACTGGCAGCCTATTGGGATAATGGAAGCACATGTAGCCAACAAACTCTCCCAAGAACAAGATCACCAGTAGAGAAGCAACAAAAAAGTGAAAGCAATTGGTATTCCTCTTGCTGAATTCCTAAAAGTCTCCTTCAAAGACATGCTCCTAAGTAACTCAATTATCATGGGAACCATTGACAAGAAATACGAGGATGAGGTTAGCTCAAAGGGAGACCTTCCAGAAAAGAAACTCATAGAGTTTGATGAATTAAACAAAAAAATGCCAGCAATCCAAATCTCAGATGACACACTAAAGGAGCTTTAGAGAACATGGAAGCTATCCTTGATTATTAAACTTCTAGGCAAAGACATTGGTTATCACTTGATGCTCACTAAAGTTTCCTTCATGTGGAAACTAGAAGGAAGCTTTGAGCTTCTCGACTTGGGAGAGGGATACTTCCTTGCCAAATTTTCCTTACGACAAAATTACTTACTTGCATTAATGGGAGGGCCTTGACTCATCCATGACCACTACCTTACCTCTCCCAAAACTGCAAGAATCGAGAGCATAATAGTGTGGGTGAGGGTCCCCCAGTTTCCCATAGAGTTCTTCAATGAAGATATCCTCTTTGAAATTGGCAAAGCCATCGGCAAATCCATCAAATTGACACCAATACCTCCAATGCACTGAGGGGCAAATTTGCATGAATATGCATAGTGATCAACCTTGGTTTCCAGAGTAAAAATTAAGTAAAGAATTCAAGAAATAGAATATGAAGGGTTACATACCATCTGCTTCAAGTACGAAAAAGTAGGCCATAACTCAGAGATCTGTAGTGACCACACAACTCCAACCACTCACAATGAATTAGCATCTAGCGATTTTCCTAATTGATTTTCCATTGTTGGTAAAGCAGTCAAACTTCATCTAAAAGTACCACTAGAGGTTCACGATGGTCCGTGGATGCCAGTCCCTAGGAGACCAAGAATTTCCAAATCAGAATACTCTAAAGAAAAGGAGTTGAAAGAAAACTCCAATTAGAAAAGATTCATAAGCTTGCATGTCATCAAGGATGCCTTGAAAGAAAGAGTTGCAGAGTAAGGACAGTAGAGGGTTAACCTTACGGGGAGAGAGAGTGCAATGGCAAAATCTTTTTTGACTTAGTTGTTTTAGCAAAACGAAATTATCTAAAGATAGTTGACTAGAGAAAATGAAAACAAAAGTGACAGGACTATAGGGGATGTCTGTGATGTTAGAAAGAAAACAAATAGAGGAGTACCAAAGATTTTGATGATGGGCCCTTTCAAGAAGCCTCGTTTAACCATTAGGTTCACCCCAAAGCCAGTGACTCCTCCTTGGTCTGTCCAACTCTCCACAAACCCATAAGCATAATGTTGGAGGAGGACACCTATCATATTGTTCTGGAGCTTCCCACCTAGCAGACTTCAAGCCTTGTTAATAGGCTTGAAGAGTTAGAAAGATGGACTTGTGACCCAGAAGACCCAGGTCCAAGCTTAGCCTTCTACTTAAACAGCTTAATGGACAAAGATGAGGACATGGTGAGCTATGAGGAAGACATGAACACCTCCATTTTAGACCATGAGGAGGCAATGGCAGAGGAGGCTTTATAATGCCTCACCCTTCTTACTTGCTGACTTATTTAATGAATAGGAAAATTTTGTTAGGAACTATTACAGCATAGGCAACAGCAAGTATAGAAGAGCCCACAGAGATCCTGGCATCTCAAAAGCTAGATGTTCTTTGCCTACATGAGAGCAAAGCTAAGAGCAATAAGAAGACAATTTTCCTTAGTCGCATGGGAATGGATAAAGAGTTCATGATTCCTATGATGGGTCTCAAAGGTGGCTTATGGTTGAACTCGAACTCCAATAACATCAACCTAGAGATCTAGGCTATTTGAGTCAATCAGTGCATGCCCTTGTCAAAGAGCCAGCTAGAAGCTAGATCCTTACTCTAGCTTATGTTTAACCTTATACCAAGATGAAAGAAGCTTTATAGAAGGATATGGAGTGCTTTGCAAATAACGTCCATTTCCTTTTGTTCATTATAGGTGACCTTAACGATATTACAGGCAGTGAAAAAAAAACCAGCAACTGTAAAGCAAGAATGCTTAAAAGAGTCCAACATCTTCTTAACTAGTGGAGTATATGCAGCCTTTCGGACCTGGGAGCAACTGGACCTAAGTTTACCTAAGTTAAGAAGTATGAAAGGAGGGTGGTTCTCTAAGAAAGACTGGACATAGTCCTAGACAATCATGAAGCTGGACTGCTCTTTCTAACGTCCTTTTTATGGAGATCAACACCCTATGTTCTTGCAAAATACGCTAATCCCCTTCAAGGAAAAAAAAATTTTCTGCTTTGAAGCAGCTTGGCTCTCTCACTCAAACTTCAACAAGGTCTTCATTGAAGCATAGAACCCCGCAACTTTCCTACTTTAAGCCATGCT